>CM065693.1:4059577-4117077 GCA_017654935.2 Phymorhynchus buccinoides
TGTTTATTTATGTTAATTGCAGTGTAACAAAAATTGCAGTGTCCAATCTCTATTTGGGAACCTCAGAATCACCTTCATTTATCATAAACGTTATATGTTTTGTTCTCTTTCTGGAAACGATTTTTAACTTTGTTTTTGCTTTTCTTGAGGACTTTCAATCTGGTGCGGAGGATATACCATTCTATTGTCTTCTTGCTCAGGTTGTACATTCACTGGACAGTCATTGCAGGGCGATATTGCAGACTGAAATCTTTACAGGTCGAAACAGATGTCCTTGCATAGATTATGTTTGGGAGGAAAAGTGAATCAGCACCATTCATTTCAAATTCTTCTTTCAGAACACACAGAACAAAAACAAAACATTAACAAGAACTGAGTTTGATTCTGAGGGAAACAAATACAGACAATGGACACAAAAAAGTTTTATCAAAGCAAAATAGAATCTTTAAATTTTTATTATTATTAAGCATCCTACTTTAGAATTTGTAATCCTGTTTCTCAAATGGATAGCCCCGTTCTTTTTGTGACGGTTCGCATGGCTTGCCAGGAGCCTGCAGTAAAGCGAGAGCGAGAGTTTTACGGTCAACAGCTTGAACGGAAGTCTGTATGGTTTGTGTTCTTGTGAGACATTATTCACTATCTCTGTTTATTTGTCTTTGTTTTAGATTTCAAGCACTGACTGCCGTGCAAGTGACTTTCATTTTAAAATAAAAGGAAGAAAGCAGCGAATGATGGAGCACAGGACCGGAATGTTGGTCTGTCTGGCCTTCATGACGCTTGCCGGTGTCATCCCTAGAGAAGAAAACATCCGAGCATAAATTATCACCATGCTGACCTTGACCTTGAAGTGTGACCTTGAAAACCGAAATTTCCTTCTTTGCGCTATATGTTTCTTCTTCAAGCTGTATCTCGTGAACTAGAAGACAGAAATCCCTTCCAATTTTGTGTCAGGATGTGACACTCTACGGGGTGTCGCAAGTGCGTGGCATTGCTGTTGACGGACATGTCTGCCGCTCGGGACGCCCTTGTTTTGTTTATTTTTTTGTTTTTTGTTTTCTGTCTGTCCCAAGGATATCTCCCGAACCGCTTGACCGAATCGCGTCAAATTTTGTGTGAAGGTGTGCCTCCTTAATAGGAAGAGATCGGCGCAAACCATTTTGCCGTCGTGACCTTGACCTTGACGTACGACCTTGAAAACAGAAAATCTATTTTTAGCCATATCTGGGCACCAGATCGACATAGGATGTTGAAACTTGGTATGAAGGTGGTTTGGCTTATGCCCGTTCTGATGATGGCATACCGATCAAGGTGAAAGTCAAGGTCAAAAAGATCGCTGGAGCCTGAAAATCGGAGGGTCGTTTTTTTTTCCTTCTGTCTGTCCCAAGGATATCTTTCGAACGGGTTGACCGAATCACGTCAATGTTTGTGTGCTGGTGTGTCACTATGAGAGGAAGGCATCCGCGCAAACCATTTTGCCGTCGTGACCTTGACCTTGACGTACGACCTTGAAAACCGAAAATCTTTCAGGGGCCATAACTCACACACCGTTAGTGTTAGAGTCTTCCAATTTGGCATGGAGGTACTTTGGCGTATGCCCGTTCTTATGGTGGCATACGGATCAAGGTCAAGGTCACGGTCCGGGCGATCGGTAGGCCTTGAAAGTGGTAGGGTCTACAAATTGGGTTTTCAGCCATATTTTCCACATTTGTACTTAACAGAAGCGCTTCATATTGTGTCTGGCACTGTATACCCTAGAGTAGAAAACATCCGAGCATACATTATCGCCATGCTGACCTTGACCTTGACGTGGGAGCTTGAAAACCGAAATTTCCTTCTTTGCGCTATATATTATTGTCCTAGCTGTATCTCGTTTTACTATCCCCCCCCCCCCCCCTCCCCAACTATACGGCTCTCCGATTCTCTTGGAAGTCTCTCTCTCTCTCTCTCTCTCTCTCTCTCTCTCTCTCTCTCTCTCTCTCTCTCTCTCTCTCTCTCTCTCTCTCTCTCTCTTCAATTAATCTTTGTACGTAAAAAAACAAACAACTCTTTTTATTAACATCCTTGGGACAAACAGAAAAGAACAACCAACAAACAAACAAACAAGGGCGTCGCTGAGCAGCAGACATGTCCGTCACCAGCAATGCCACGCACTTGCGACACGCCGTAGCATAATTGTCCGTCACCGTAGGTGATCGGACTTTGCAGTGGTCTGGTTTGTATTTTTGTTTTTGTCCGTCACCATAGGTGATCGGACTTTGTGGTCGTCTGGTTTGTATTTGTCCGTCAAAATAGGTGATCGGACTTTGCATGGGCTGGTTTGTATTTTTTGTTTTTTTGCTTGTTTTGTTTTTCTGTCTGTCCCAAGGATATCTCCCGAACCGCTTAACCGAATCGCGTCAAATTTTGTGTGCTGGTGTGTCACCATGAGAGGAAGGCATCCGCGCAAAATGTTTCGCCGTCGTGACCTTGACCTTGGCTTACGACCTTGAAAACCGAAAATCTTTAAGGGGCAATAACTCCCACACCATTGGTGTTAGAGTCTTCAAATTTGGCATGTAGGTACTTTGGCTTATGCCCGTTCTGATGGTGGCATAACGATCAAGGTTAACGTCACGGTCCGGGAGATCGGTAGGCCTTGAATGTGGTAGGGGTCTACAAACTGGGTTTTAAGCTTTATTTTCCACATTTGTGCTTGACAGAAGCGCTTCAGATTGTATACTATATACCCTAGAGTAGAAAACATCCCAGCATAAATTATCGCCATGCTGACCTTGGCCTTGAAGTTTGACCTTGAAAACCGAAATTTCCTTCTTTGCGCTATGTATTTCTTCTTCAAGCTGTATCTCGTGAACTAGAAGACAGAATCCCTTGCAATTTTGTGTCAGGATGTGACACTCGACGGGGTGTCGCAAGTGCGTGACATTGCTGGTGACGGACATGTCTGCCGCTCGGCGACGCCCTTGTTTTAGTTGCAAATAGTGGTATGGTCATTTCTCCAAGGTTTTTAGTTACCCAGTGAGTGTATCTGAGATTGACAAATAAGAAGGCAATATGTAGTAGTAGTAGTAGTAGTAGTAGTAGTAGTAGTAGTAGTAGTAGTAGTAGTAGTAGTTCAGGACAGGTAGTGGGCCTCGCGCCCCTTTTACGTCCTTTTTCGTTTGTTATTTTGTTGTTTTCGTGGTGGTTGCTACTTAAGCTAATCTAGAAGTTTATCAGCATTTGAATATAATTTGTTTTATTCATCAAGTCTCTTTTTTTTTACATTAAAGGATCGTGGTCCAGAAGATTTGTGAGTTTGTGTTAGGTGCAGCTTTAATGTTAGTTAGCAAATTATTCCATTCTTGGACAACTCGATCTGTTAGAACAATACAATTCGTGAATGCTAGTAGCTGAACGTCTTAAAGACCCTCCAGATCACCTCTTATAGCTGGAAAGAAATCTTGTTATGACCAGGTCTGTTTCCCATACAAATATCCCCAAATTCAAACCGAAGCATCATTTTAAAGAGCAGCCTCCATTTGAAGTTGGGGGCATTTGTATGTGGGTCACAGCTACCCAGAACAAAACTAAGGGACTTAATCGTGGTGCGTCAGTGTTTCTTTAAGAATAATTTTTCTGTACTATTTCGTGTCTTGTCTGTGGTACTTTTGACAACAAAATATGTTAAAGTCTATATCCTCAATGTTATTTACAATTTTATAGAATACGTGTATGAGATCTCCTCTGAGTCTCTTAGATAAGGTAAACCCAGAACATTTAATGTTTCACTATGTCTTATCCTTACACGCTTTAACTGATTTTGTTGCCCTTCTTTGTACCTTTTCTAAAGCTACTGCTTGCCTTTTAAAGATCGGATGCCAAACATTGTTGGCATATTCTAATTGTGGTCGGACCATACCTTTATATAGTTTAACAAATACAAAAATTTTATCTTTTCTGAGGAAATCAAAAGATCTTTTTATTAACCCCAAAATCTGATTTGCTTTACATACAACTTGTTTTATGTGTATGTCAAAATATAAGGACGAGTCAAAAGTGACACCCAAATCTTTTTCTTCGTCACATAATGCAATTGTATTAGTGTTGTTTGTTGTCCATAAATATTCATTCTTAAAGGGTGTAACACCTTGCATGTCTGAACATTAAAATATGTTCTATGTCTCAGACCGGGTGTCTCCGGCTAGACTGGGGCTTTTTACGGTCGTGTATGACTTTTAACTCGTCTTTCCCTTACACGTCCCTCCCCCCCCTTTTTAAAGATGATAAAACCTTCAATATTGACTGATTTCCTTAAAGTTATAAATCTATCTCATAAAATGATTATCCTTCCACATAGCAAACGGAGTATGAGACACTCAAATTATTCCTGACTATGTTGGGCTCTATCTTCTCCCCATAATGTCTCAACAGTTCACTTTCTATCCTCTCTTTGCTTAACTTATTCCTGACTATGTTGGGCTCTATCTTCTCCCCATAATGTCTCAACAGTTCACTTTCTATCCTCTCTTTGCTTAACTTATTCCTGACTATGTTGGGCTCTATCTTTTCCCCATAATGTCTCAACAGTTCACTTTCTATCCTCTCTTTGCTTAACTTATTCCTGACTATGTTGGGCTCTATCTTTTCCCCATAATGTCTCAACAGTTCACTTTCTATCCTCTCTTTGCTTAACTTATTCCTGACTATGTTGGGCTCTATCTTTTCCCCATAATGTCTCAACAGTTCACTTTCTATCCTCTCTTTGCTTAACTTATTCCTGACTATGTTGGGCTCTATCTTTTCCCCATAATGTCTCAACAGTTCACTTTCTATCCTCTCTTTGCTTAACTTATTCCTGACTATGTTGGGCTCTATCTTTTCCCCATAATGTCTCAACAGTTCACTTTCTATCCTCTCTTTGCTTAACTTATTTTCTTTCTTTTTCGTACCACCCCCTAATGTGCAGTAGAATCTTCAACGTGACGAAGCTGGTTGCATAAGGCGAATAATAATAATTATTATTATGTATTGCATGTACATCTGCTTGTAATGTATTTCTATTGTTTGAAGTATTATATAATTTAGTGTCTTCTGCATACACTTTAAATATTGTCACGGCACGCTAAGGCCGGACGAAAGTAAGGGACCTGCCGCTCTCATACACACACCAACAAGGACAAACAAAGGATGTACAATGCGAGACAACCACCAATTTATTAATCACCAAACATATCAAAATATTTCACATGAACGAATGGAGCGTTAAGTCGATAAAGTGAAGAAAAGCAAAAGTATGAATTGAATGAATGATCGCAAAGCAAGCAACAAACGTAACGATTGTACAATTACCCACAAACACATTACATGCATCAAGCAACAAATGTAACGATTATACAACTACCCACAAACGCATTACATGCATCAAGCAACAAATGCAAACCGGCGTTAGAGAACAAACCCCAGAGCAAATAACAGCAAAGCTGTCAACAAAGACAACAAAGCAAAAGAGGCCAAGCAAAACAAAGCAACTGCAACAACAGTTTAGCCAATAATGTTCATCCTGAAATCATGCTTTTTGTAAGGCCAACTGTCCACGGGGTTTGACTTCAAGCATAAATTAACACAAATGTATTTATATATATATACCGGTGATCGAAGAATGAAGATCTGACGCAGTCCCTGCAAGTGAGCACCGAGCCCAACTGAAGACGACAAATAACCAAATAACCAATATTATGAAGATATATAGTAAAAATCCACAAAATCCCGATTCTTGAGTATCCTGCAGCATAGTGTTTCTCCACAACTCCACACTCACTACTAAATGGACTCCCACTACCAAAAATAAAACCAGTTGAAAGGGACGATCCAACGACGCTCTCGAGCTGACGACAACAACCCAGGGAATCAGCTCCAGATGCAGGAACCCGGAGCTTCCGAGCCTAGAGTCGATGAACATTCCCCAAACGGCTTCAGACTCTTCCTCCCCGGTTGGCGCATTTCAAACGATGGACCTCTTCTTCCAGGGTTGGCAGACTTCAGCGACGAGCCACTTCTTTCAGGGTTGACGGCAGAAGCAGGTAGGTAGGAGGGAGGGGAGAGGATACCAACAAGCGGCACTCCAGACGAAGTCCACCCGCACACCGCCAAACACCCCAGGGACCAGAGAATGCTATTAAACAGACAAAAGTGACACTTTCTATAATAACGTAAATATACTAAAGACTAATAAATTATGTCCTTACTTTCCTCATAAAAGCATGACATCAATTTAGTAAAGTGTCTCATCAAAAGTCCAATGCAACATTTACAAAGGAAGGTGAACACCCAATTTTTGGTCACAATAATTGCGTAAAAATAACTCGTATGCAAAAGGGTTCCCCTTACAAAAAATGACTGCATAATTAACAGCCGTCAATCTGTCACAGTCCTTGTAACAATAACCATGAAACCAGCCCATTTACTTTAAAAAACAACAACAATGTTCTAAAACAAACAATAAAATGTAGTTGGTTTTTGTGTGTGTTAATATTATAAACCCTGTAGCCACAGGGCTCATATTACAAGTAGCCGACAAATTAATAACTTTAAGCTACCTACGTTGATGTCTTACTCCATAGTTCCGGGTACAAACTGGAACGTGACCATGAACTAAAATATCAAACCGCACAAACACTTCAATTACTTAAAAGTGAGTGAGCCCAAAACAAAACAATGTTCACTAAAACTGAGTGAGCCAAATCAAAACAATGCTCATTAAAACCGGGTGAGCCAAAACAAAACAATGCTCATTGAAACCGGGTGAGCCAAAACACTGCACACATAATGCCAATGACACACCCTGTCACCACCACCCTACTTTAACCTCGCCTGACAAGACACCCCAACCAAAAACAAAATTCATACTACAAATACTATAATGCATTAACGCCCTTGTATTCAAATACCAGAAACCCTTCCACGCTAACTAGTAAATGTCCAACAACTTAAATATCTTAGCCAAACCCCCTTTTAAACTTAATGTCCCCAATTACATCTCCATTACTACCCCATCCTTAAATTAGACTCAAAACAGAACCAAAGGCAAAACAAAATAAAATGTTACGCGGATAGTTTTGTAAATAACCACAAACCGGAACTTGACCGCTGAAAAACATTTGCAACGCTGACAAACCTACAAACTAACCTATGCTATTTGAACTCCTTACTTTGCGACACGCGCTAACATATCTACACATATTTACACGAATGCTACCTCACAATATCTAAACAATTATGTACGTACCTTCTCACTGACCGAAACGCGACGCGACAAAACGAAACACGAACTGTATACGGCCACAACGCCGACAGCAGCAGTTCACACCGAGTATACAGAGACCTTGCTCATATGCTTAAAGGGCACTGGACCCTCGAGACAAGCAAGAGCCAACGACAAAAGCGGTGCTGAACACCCATAGGAGAGTAAAACGATCACCTAAGAGTCTCGTACAGACCCAACTGAAAATAGTGACCCACTTTCCCGGCGACCTCACCTTTTATACTCCAAAGCTTACCACTACGCACAAAAACATAGTGCGTTATATGTTGTGTATATAACAACAAATATTCTACACAGCCAGACCACGAAACATTCTCTGATTAACGTCCCCACTCCATATAACCAATTCAAATTCAATTTGCACACACACACATACAAAATCAAAATATAATAACCTACTCATGAAGCGGATGAATCGCCATGACATGACGCACACCGCTTAGCCGGCGATTGACCAGCCATGTGACAGCACAAAAGAACGTTCGTGACACATATACTACTAACTTCATCCGGTAGATCATTAATAACAATTGTGAATAGTATTGGGCCTAGCATACTGACCTGGGGTATTCCATTATAACATTTGATTCTTTTGAATAAGAAGTACATACCTACTTTTATTACTACTTGTTTTCTATCTGATAAAAAAGCTTTTGATCCATGTTAACAATTTCTCCCCAATCTCATATGCTGCTAACTTAATCAATAAATCTCTGGCGAGGAACCGAATCAAATGCCTTACTAAAATCGAGGTAAATTACATCTATGGATTATGTGATATCCACAGAACCAAGCGTTTTAGAGCTAAGGAAGCAAGGAACAGGTTTTACTGGAATTTTGTTTTGGCACATCACACATGCATACACACACACGCACGCAATAATTGGGATCTTGCATGCTTCGTGCTAGCCGTGCCATATCCAGGTGAGCAAAGTTAAGAATAGCCGGCCTTGATTAAGCTAGGCAGGAGAGAAACAGAGTCAGTTTTGGTCATAGCAGCCGACCAGGTCAGAGGAAGTTTGAAGGTCTGCCGGGTAACACTGGGATTCTTCGCTGAATCAGTGGAAGTGTTCGTTCGCCCATCCGAAGACAGAACACACGTCATGCTCCAGGAACTAGCAAGGAGGAAGGAAGGAGATAAATGAGACGAAAAAAGGGGCAGAAAAGAAGGAAAAAAGCCTCTTACAAATGCAATAGTGTTCTACCTAAAGAGTAGAATCCTAATAAAACTGAAGAAAACTGCACAAATTCAGAATACTTGGTAACAAAATAAATTCAGACACCTACAGTTTTGACATAAACCAGCCACCATGCATTTTAATAAAGCACAAAGTGCAATGCTTGTGCGTCATTATATGCGCATGCAATGACATCATAGGGGAGGAGTTAAGCATAAATGCGTCAAAAGTAATGAGATCTGAAATCTGCCAGACTTTAAATGACCACTGCATCTACCCTCCCTCGTGTAGGTGGTGTCTCCCACGCTGTCCTTGCTCAGGACAATGTAAACAACGTGTGTGTAAAGGGAAACCGCCTAACCCCTTGTAACAATTTACATAGGCTTGACCATGCTGCTAATTGCAATAATCGATGCAAGACAGTACAAAAGCTTTGTCCCTATTTGTTTTAAGTAATGTTATACAGTAATTTGATTTGATTGTTTTACTAAGTCTGATACTTGTTTCTTTGGTCTTTATACTCTGTTATCATTTTAGCTTCTTTTAATGCATCTCGTAGTGTCATTGCAATTATAATATGCCGTGTTAACCATTTAGGTAATAATTTGTGTTTTACTCTTTTTTTCATCGAACCTTTTTTTTAAATAGCACACAAACACACTAAATGTCAACTGATGGCAATAGTAACAGCAATGGATAATAGTATATAATAGTAGTACCAGAATAAATTGTATTAATAGAATAAACCATCCTCATCATCTTCATTTTCATTTTGTTAACTGACAACCATAGTAATGAATAGCAGTGGGTGTATCAAGTAATATCATAACAATACAATATTGTAACAGTACTTTCATTATCATAATCACTGTTACCAATAATAAAAGTGTCTATATTGAAGCAAGAATGGGAAAAAATAAGCTGACGCACATAAATCATATTCATAATTATGCACATTAGCACACACACAAATAATAATAATAATAATAAATTCATTGAACACTTAATCTGGTTTTGTGAACATTCTATACTTTTTTGGAGACAACTCGAAAATCTTTTGAAAGACAAATGTGAACATA
This sequence comes from Phymorhynchus buccinoides, assembly GCA_017654935.2. Classification (NCBI taxonomy): domain Eukaryota; kingdom Metazoa; phylum Mollusca; class Gastropoda; order Neogastropoda; family Raphitomidae; genus Phymorhynchus; species Phymorhynchus buccinoides. The sequence continues at coordinate 4,069,135 of CM065693.1, forward strand.
CTGTGGAACTTAGATTTTCACTACAGTTGGTACTATTTGGATATATTGAACATTTTAAGTCCGATGCAGTTTTTGATCTGATTCTGATACTTGCTAAGTTTTTTTATTTATCAATGCAAATATGGACAAAAGCTACCAAATCTATGCAGTTTTCTGTATTATTGTCCGTCGCTGCACGTCAGCAGGAGCCAAGATGTCCGTCGCTGCACGTCAGCAGGAGCCAAGATGTTCGTCCCTGCACGTCAGCAGGAGCCAAGATGTCCATCGCTACACGTCAACAGGAGCCACAATGTCCGTCGCTGCACGTCAGCAGGAGCCAAGATGTCCATCGCTGCACGTCAGCAGGAGCCACAATGTCCGTCGCTGCACGTCAGCAGGAGCCAAGATGTCCGTCTCTGCACGTCAGCAGGAGCCAAGAGATCCGTCGCTGCACGTCAGCAGGAGCCACAATGTCCATCGCTGCACGTCAGCAGGAGCCACAATGTCCATCGCTGCACGTCAGCAGGAGCCACAATGTCCGTCACTGCACGTCAGCAGGAGCCAAGATGTCCGTCACTGCACGTCAGCAGAAGCCAAGATGTCCGTCGCTGCACGTCAGCAGGAGCCAAGATGTCCGTCGCTGCACGTCAGCAGGAGCCACAATGTCCATCGCTGCACGTCAGCAGGAGCCACAATGTCCGTCGCTGCACGTCAGCAGGAGCCAAGATGTCCGTCGCTGCACGTCAGCAGGAGCCACAATGTCCATCGCTGCACGTCAGCAGGAGCCACAATGTCCGTCGCTGCACGTCAGCAGGAGCCAAGATGTCCATCGCTGCACGTCAGCAGGAGCCACAATGTCCGTCACTGCACGTCAGCAGGAGCCAAGATGTCCGTCGGTGCACGTCAGCAGGAGCCACAATGTCCGTCGCTGCACGTCAGCAGGAGCCAAGATGTCCGTCGCTGCACGTCAGCAGGAGCCTGGATGGCCGTCGCTGCACGTCAGCAGGAGCCACAATGTCCGTCGTTGCACGTCAGCAGGAGCCTGGATGGCCGTCGCTGCACGTCAGCAGGAGCCCGGATGGCCGTCACCCTGAAGAAGGTGGAGCTCTGAAGGTGGCGAAGCCCAGAAGAAGGCGAAGCCCAGAAGATGTCAATCATCCATGGATAGTGCCCGGACTCCAGCGTCATGCCGAATTCTTCTTCACCATTTTGCCTCAAGTCGTAACGATAGGCAAGGACACGCAAAGAGTTTCACCAGTCCAATAACACAGCACGCATCACATCCCAACAAAGAACGTCCCATGAAAGTTGGATATCTCATCCTTTAGTAAAAACACAGTGCATCTCCCCGGGAACCTCTCGTAAAAATGGGATAATTCATATTTGAGCCAAAATCGTTATTCTGCTGTTCTCTGGAATTGATCTGAATATTTATTGAGGAGAGGTTGCGAGACAGTCACTGGAACAAGGTGAAGAAGATTTGTGAGGGGCCATGGCTGGATTAAAGAAAACAACACATTGGATAATTTTACATCATGGATGCCAGACGGAAGAGGAATTCGCGCAAAAAAAGGGAGCAAGCGCGTAAAAAAATAATTTACGGCTCTAGTCTACAAATACAACTAAAGGAAAAAAACGCTTCTCTTTTACTTTCACAAAAACATCAGAAAACAGATCAAATCGTAAAATTAATGCTATAGTAATGTTGCAAAAAATCAAACATACAAGAAGTAGAATAATGATATGGCAAATGAGGATTTTTGTGCAAGAAGTTAATTTTTCTGTCAAGATTTGTAACAAAAACATGATCTGCCGCCCTCTCATTCTATGGCTGATTGCATTTACGTCTGCTGTGATATTATTTTTGAGGACGAAATAAACAACGAGAGATTCATGCATGTTAATGTCTCTTCGCCAGGAAATGTTAAGTAAACTTTTCAGTCTGATCATACTATTCTTTAACTTGTACGAAGTGTATGAACAATTCATCCGTTTTGCTGACAATCTCTCTCCCGCTACTAGGGGTACAATAACTCAGCTAACAGCCCAAAAAGGGGTTGGGCAGTTGTGGGCAGACTTACGTGGACTGGCCGTTGTTGGGGTATAGGGGGTTGGTACTGGGGTGGGAGCATAGGGGGCTGATGAAAGACCAGGTGGGTATTGGAGGGCGGTTACATAAGGATGTGACCGTGGGACTGATTGGTGTTGGTAGTTCATATGGGGGAAGGAGGTTTGTATTTGGCATGATGATTGAGCTGGGTGCTGTTGGAAGTTGGGGGGTCGTCGCTTATTTGTCAGGGAGGGAAAGTCCTGATTGTAATTAGAGTGTCAGTGTGGGCAGTATGACTGTGCCATGTTATGGTCAGTCATGGAGGATTGGTCAGGGGTGAAGATAGTGTCATTGTGGGCAGTATGACTGTGCCATGTTATGGTCAGTCATAGAGGATTGGTCAGGGGTGAAGATAGTGTAATTGTGGGCAGTATGACTGTGCCATGCTATGGTCAGTCATGGAGGATTGGTCAGGGGTGAAGATAGTGTCATTGTGGGCAGTATGCCTGTGCCGTGTTATGGTCAGTCATGCAGATTGGTCAGGGGTGAAGATAGTGTCATTGTGGGCAGTATGACTGTGACATGTTATGGTCAGTCATGGAGGATTGGTCAGGGGTGAAGATAGTGTCATTGTGGGTAGTATGACTGTGCCATGTTATGGTCAGTCATGGAGGATTGGTCAGGGGTGAAGATAGTGTCATTGTGGGCAGTATGACTGTGCCATGTTGTTATGGTCAGTCATGGAGGATTGGTCAGGGGTGAAGATAGTGTCATTGTGGGCAGTATGACTGTGCCATGTTATGGTCAGTCATGGAGGATTGGTCAGGGGTGAAGATAGTGTCATTGTGGGCAGTATGACTGTGCCATGTTATGGTCAGTCATGGAGGATTGGTCAGGGGTGAAGATAGTGTCATTGTGGGCAGTATGACTGTGCCATGTTATGGTCAGTCATGTAGGATTGGTCAGGGGTGAAGATCAGGGAATTGGAGTGCCGGCCATTCTGCTAGCACCAGCATAGTTGATATGTTGTTGACGCTGTGGCTGTTGATTTTGTTCCACCATCACTTGCTGTTGCTGTCTGCTGTCTGGGGCGACGCGTTGGCGTTGACCAGGATACTGAATATTCAGTGCTATGGCCCTGGAGCCGTGTGCACTGGGGTGTATCCGGTCCTGGTTCATCACCTTCTTCGGTTTCCCAGACTTGGCGCGGAAGGAGGGTGTGTGGTTGATACAAGTGATCCCCTCTCTTTAGCAGGTCTGGTGAAGGTGGGTGATGGAAAGGGAGGCAGGCTGCCTTAGAGGATGGTCACCAACGGGAGGGAGGAGGAAGGAAGCCTGAAGTAGGGCATTGGGAAGCACCAGTTTCATCAGGCGGATCAGAGAGGCCCACTCTGTTAAGGAAACAGGCCCTTTCCCACTGCTGTTAATCCTTGTACCTCTGAGGCCATGGCATGCGATGATTTTCACACACACACACACACATGCACACGCGCGCGCGCGCACACACAAACACACACACACACACACACACACACACACACACACACACACACACACACACACACACACCCACACACACACACACAGTGCGCATGAGCGTTAGAAGCTAACATCCTAGCTGGATGTTTCAATGGCGGACATTAAAAAATGGCGCCCCACAGCTTAACAAAAATGAAACAGACTGCAACGTCACTGGAAAAAACACAAAACAAATAAGCACACAACACGTGTAAAGTGACGTTACTTTGTTTACATGAGACAGCAAAACAACTGGATATTTAAGTGGATTGGCCATTATCAACATAATCACACACAAAAAAAACCAGCAAAAAAACAAAACAATACTTCCCCTTCTACCCTTCTACAATCCAATCTGCACCAACACACAGCTTATTTAACAGTTTGCGTGTGTAACACGATCAACTAGCATCTCATTCTAAAGGTTTTTTTTACAAGGAGGACCGCTTTATGATAGCCGTGTGGATGATAGATGAGTCGTCTGGATGCTATGTGCAGATCAGAGGTCCTGGAAGCCCCATGTCCAATGCCAGGCACTGGCAAGTTCTCGCTGGAGCGTTTCAATGCTGCTACGGCCCTGGTCAGTTTCGCTGGGTCTGGCAACAGCTGGACACGACATCTACTGACCACTGCCTCTGGTTAGCGACAACATTGTGTGCGCGCGCGTGTGTGTGTGTGTGCGCGTGCGCGTGCGTGTTACTAGGTGTATGTGTGTGTGTGCGTGCTACTAGGTGTATGTGTGTGTGCGTATACTAGATGTATGTGTGTTAGGGGGGGGGGGGGCAGTGGCGTAGGAATATGGGTGGCAGGGGGGTGTCTGCCGCCCCCCCTGGCTCAGAGGAGGGGGGGCAGACATATCTTTCTCCCCCCCCCCCTCCCCCTCACACAATTCCAGCAAGCCAGCAAGAGAAAATGAGAGAGAGAGAGAGAGAGAGAGAGAGAGAGAGAGAGAGAGAGAGAGAGAGAGAGAGAGAGAGAGAGAGAGAGAGAGAGAGAGAGGAACATAGTTGTATTGTTTTCAGATTGCTTTATTAACCCTCTACTTCATTCCTGACTGGTGAGGTTTTGTTATTTTTGTACCTTTGCTGTTGTTTTGCTTCTGCCCTCACAATATCATGTGAACTGCTGCAGAAAATCTCTTCAAATGTTGTAGGTAGTACATGAATGGCAGCTGCCCCCCTTCCCCTGGTTCAGGGTGGGAGAGGGGCAGACATGTTCCCCCTAAAATGAGAGAGAGAGAGAGAGAGAGAGAGAGAGAGAGAGAGAGAGAGAGAGAGAGAGAGAGAGAGAGAGAGAGAGAGAGAAGAGAGAGAGAGAGAGAGAGAGAGAGAGAGAGAGAGAGAGAGAGAGAGAGAGAGAGAGAGAGAGAGAGAGAGAGAGAGAGAGAGAGAGAGAGAGAGAGAGAGAGAGAGAGAAAAGAGAGAGAGAGATTCAAAGGCTCAGTTTTTTTATATTAACATTGATTTCTTTAAAATCCTGATGCTAAAATTATGGCCGTTCTTAAATGTACTAGTACGAGACCTATCAGTTTTCTCTTCGTAAAGTTAATGCTAACTGAATTTGATTCTGAGGTTCACAAATACGGACATTGAACACAAAAAAGTTTTATCAAAGCAAACTATTCTGCATTTCAAATGCACCAACGTTTTAGTTCTTCAGGTTAGGGGAGTGGAGCTCAGCTAATAACTGATATTTTATATTGATACTATAATGCAGTCAATTAATTCCACAGTCAGTTCTTATAATCAGCAGCTACCCTTTTGTGACAGCGTAAAATGTAACAACGGCGCAAAATGTAACAATGTTCGATTTTGTTACATTTTGCGGATTTTGCGCGGGCTGCCCGCGCAAAATGTAACAATGTTCGATTTTGTTACATTTTGCGGGTTTTGCGCGGACTGCCCGCGCAAAATGTAACAATGTTCGATTTTGTTACATTTTGCGCGGGCAGCCCGCGTAAAATGTAACAATTGTTACATGTTGCGCTAGGCGCCCACCTTTTGACGAAATTAGCAAAAAAAAATGGCAGAGTTTTTCGTCATTACAGATTAAATCGAAGTAAAATCTTCAAGGAGTTGATGAATTTGTCTTCATCATAATATACCAAATCGAAAGATAAAAAAAAAATCTACATCTAAATTTCCAAATGTTTGTTTGCTTGCTTGTTTGTTTCACTCGTTCTTTATTCGATTTAGCATTATTACTTATTATTACAAGGTGCAAAGTATGCAGGTTGTTTTATTGATTTTTTTCTTTCGTGTGTTATTTCTTTCTTGCTTTCTTCTTGGGTACAGCGTTTTTTTTCCGCCTGAACAATGCCGAATTACTGTTGTGTTTATGGATGTAACAAATCACAGCTACGATATTTTCCGAACTGTATTTATCATTATTTTCCTTCGAATCTCTCTCTCTCTCTCTCTCTCTCTCTCTCTCTCTCTCTCTCTCTCTCTCTCTCTCTCTCTCTCTCTCTCTATTAAATAGTAGAAACAACAGTAGCAAGTTCTGGTCCTAAATTCGCGGTGTTAGACATAAACCACGCAAAACAGCCAAAATTCCTATTTCTGTATGGCAAGAGCATTTTGCAAATATTTTTGGACAGGCAGGCGAGTCAAACGAAAAGAACGGGAATTCCCAGAACACCTTTTTAGAAACCGAAGATCCTGTCTTGATTCCAGATTTAGACCAACCCATTACAGACGCTGAAGTTGAGCACGCAATTAGAAAGTTAAAATCAGGGAAAGCATCTGGGTTAGACGATATTAGTAGTGAGTTCTTAAAATGTTCTACTCATTTCATTGTCCCCTTCTTAGTAAAATTGTTTAATAGGCTATACGATAACGGTTACTACCCTGTTGAATGGTCACGCTCAGTCCTAGTTCCTCTATTTAAAAAGGGTGATTCTACTAAGCCAGGAAACAACCGAGGGATTTCATTACTAAGCTGCGTTAGTAAAGTGTTTACTTCTATTCTTAACAAGCGACTTTGCAAATGGGCTGAACAAAAAGAGAAAATTTGTGAGGAGCAAGCTGGTTTCCGCAAAACATATTCTACTATTGACCATATTTTTTCCTTAGTTACAATGATTAAGACATGCATTAACGAGAAACGTAAAAATGGAAAATTATACGTAGCTTTCATCGATTACATGAAAGCGTTCGATACAGTTAATCAAGAAAGCCTGTGGAAAGTGCTAGAAAAAGTAAAAACATCCACTAAAATGTTACATATGATGCAGGGGATATACAAGTCTGTTCAATCATGCGTGAAATGGGGCTCTGAGATATCGGAGTTCTTCGAATGCCCAGGCGGCCTAAGGCAAGGGTGCTTGTTATCTCCCCTGATCTTTTCTTTACTCATAACAGAAGTGGCAGAGGAAGTAAATGATAAAGAAAAGCACGGTTTGCAATTTCTACCTGGCTTAAAAGAAATTTTCCTCTTACTTTTTGCCGACGATATAGCTTTGATTTCCTCTACACCTTCAGGTTTACAAAACCAAATAAATAATTTACAAGTAGCGTCTGATAAACTGGGTCTAAAAGTTAATTTAAATAAAACTAAAGTTATGATTTTTAGAAAAGGGGGGCATTTGTCTAAATCTGAAAAATTGTATTTTAAAAGAGAGCAAATTGAAGTATTGAATAGTTACAAATATCTTGGTTTCACTCTGACAACTAAATTATCTTTTGTAACAGCGTTGGAAGATTTCACAAGGAGAGCCAAATATAAAACAATAGAAATCATGAAGACAATGTGGAGCTTAGGTAACATGGACACAACTATCTTCTTTAAACTGTTTGATACTATGGTGAAGCCAATGTTATTGTACGCAGCCGAGGTATGGGGCAGTACACAATATAAAACTATCGAAGCTGTCCAATTGTTTGCCTGTAAAAAACCTGTTAAATGTTAGTCCTAAAACGCCAAATACAATGGTTTATGGCGAGACAGGTCGTTATAGTCTTTATATAGACAGTACACTAAGAGCACTTAGTTACTGGTTCTCCTTACAGCAGATGGAACTGAACAGAATCCCCAAGCAAGCCTATCTTTCCTTGACAAATAGCTTTATGAACATCACCGAGGGTAGAACAATACAAAATAACTGGGCTTACGATATAAAATGCTGTCTTGATAGATATGGGTTCTCTGATGTCTGGTTAGCGGGCGGGGTTGGTAATGTTACATATTTTAAGAAGATCTTCAGGCAAAGGATGGTTGATTGCTATCAGCAGGATTGGATTAGTAAGCTTAATTCAAGTGATCGCTTCAGTACTTACTATTCATTCAAGTCTCTCTTACAACCAGAATCCTATTTAGCCTACTTAACAGTTAACAAGTTTAAAATACATTTTACAAGATATCGTCTTGGCATAAACGACCTGAACACCAATATTAGATACAAAGAAAATGTTCAAACATGTCCATTCTGTAACCAAATTGAGAATGAACTGCATTTTTTTTTTTTTTTTATTGAGATGCAATGTTTATACTCCTCTCAGAGAAAAATACATATTGAAGCACAGACAGTTTCGAATGTTGATTCTATCGAACTGAAACAACTACTTGCGAATAATAACATATATATTACTAGAGATATTGCTATGTACATCTGCTATGCACTGAGGAAAAGAGAAGAACTCTTGCCTCAGATGTAATAAGCAACATTTATGATTGATCCTATTAGTATATTAATTATTATACATTTATTATCATTTCGGTTTTTTTGTGCACCGCACCTCCTATGTTATAGGCCGGAGGCCTGAAACATTAAAATTGTGTTCAATTGTTCAATTGTGTTCAATTGTGTTCTCTCTCTCTCTCTCTCTCTCTCTCTCTCTCTCTCTCTCTCTCTCTCTCTCTCTCTCTCTCTCTCTCTCTCTCTCTCTCTCTCTCTCTCTCTCTCTCTCTCTCTCTCTCTCTCTCTCTCTCTCTCTCTCTCACGCACGCCGATAACTTAGCATTTCCCACCCCGAAAAAAACACACCCTAAAAACGCTCACAACAATATGAAGCGAAATACCCATGGCTGAAAGGCATGGCTTGAATGTCACACAATAAGATCTTATCAAATTTCACTGACAGTTAATTGCATGAAAAGACGTCATGAGGTCGGTCTTTAAACACAGCTACTTGTAAGCTACCCCAAATGTGATCCCTTGCCCAAGTTCGCTTTTTGAGTATATAAAGGGGCACGCGCATTGTTTTTGATTGTATTTCCTTGTACCCCCATTGGGGTGTCTGAAATAATAAATCATTTGTCATTTGTCATAGTGGCACACAATAAAGACTCAGGTGGGCTGTGTCCTATTTGGGGTCAATGTTGGGTTTATAAAGTTTGCTTTTAACAATACTACGGCCATAGCCTTTCAAGGTCTAGAGTGTCGCGAGTCAAATTTAGTTGATACTGTGACAAAATGCCTTAGGTGTAATGTTGGGGAGTTTATAAGTAACAATGAAAATGCGGATGCAATAAAGAAAACATACTAGGTTGTCAAAAATGCTGACTATTATGACGCATTTCCATGAGCACCCATATCATCTGAATATTAAGTTGTTAAGCTCTGCTTAGCGTGCTGTAATGGGCTATCCCCTGTTAACCACAAGTTGATTTAGCTTTGGCCGCAGGTTAAAAACTGCTAAAAATTGTAGCTTGTTTCTTTCAAGGTTTCTTCAGTCATCCCATATTTATCGTTTTTCAGTATCTAAATGTGAAGAAGATTAATGCATTTTTTATGGTAAAGACCTTTTTTACATCTGGAATAGAGTGCATCTCAGGCTTACTTTGCACCTTGTAATAATAAGTAATAATGCTAAATCGAATGAAGAACGAGTGAAACAAACAAGCAAGGAAACAAACATTTGGAAATTTAGATGTAGACTTTTTTTTTCTTTCGATTTGGTATATTATGATGAAGACAAATTCATCAACTCCTTGAAGATTTTACTTCGATTTGATCTGCTAATTTCGTCAAAAGGTGGGCGCCTAGCGCAAAATGTAACAAAATTGAACATTGTTACATTTTGCGCCGTTGTTACATTTTACGCTGTCACACCCTTTCTAGATGTCCTACTCTGCATACATAATGGTACTATCCAAACAGACCTCTACACCAAACCCACAGATGTACACAACTATCCCCACTTCAAATCCAGCCACCTTTCTCACCGCTAATACAATCTACCCTATTAAGAAGAATCACTTGACGTCACAAGGTGCCGGGAAGAGGTATCGTTGCTTGGAATCGGTATGCTGGGCTGTTTCGGTCAGATAAGTAGTTTCGGGTTACCGTCAGTAGGGCTGTGTTCGTTCTTGACTTTCTCACTTTCTATTCGGCTTAGGCCTACCGAGTTTTCTCTAGATCAAACACCAGACTTTGAAAAATATTAATCAGCAATGAAAATATGTTTTTAAGATGGTAAATAGTTGTGTGAAGGATGATCATGTCACAACAAACTGAACCGAGAAACACACAGGAGATACTACAGGATCGTATGGAAACGAAAGGAAAGCAACACAGCTTCGGCTGAAATATATTAGGCCTACCTTTGATTCTAACACAAACTAGGCTTTACAGATAATGTGTTCTGACCACTTTGTCAGTTTGTGAATGGTAGGCTGCGCATGAAATTGTCAAATCTAGGCCTACCTGTGCGCTCTCTCTCTCTCTCTCTCTCTCTCTCTCTCTCTCTCTCTCTCTCTCTCTCTCTCTCTCTCTCTCTCTCTCTCTCTCTCGAGTTTATGTTTTACGTCATCTCGACCGAAGTCATATGGGACATTTGTGTAAATATAGGCATAATGTGTGTTCTTGCACAAAAGAAGGCATAGGCCTACATTTATTTTGAATGGTACAAATAAAAGCTAGTGTACTAGAATAGGCCTACATCAAGGCTACATTTATTGTGCAGGGAGAAATGAAAGATAGTGTGTTGACATTGAATTGAATTGACACAAAACAATGCAAGATTGCACATTAGCATACTGACAACCAGTGATTGACATAGTGTGCAGCTAATTAACAATTCTCAGCAGAATTATTCCTACAGAACAGCTGTAGTGTTTACTCAAAGTGGGGAAGAAGTGATACTTAAGTTAAGTAAAAATTGTGACCATGTCAATCAATCACTCAGTTTCTGTTGCACTGATCAACATGTGCCCTAACATTGTGTGATACCTATAAATAATTTATATTTTAGAATTCGGATTTGTTCTTGAGAATCTTGTGGTTGTTTTGTAATATCAAGAATTTACAACCATACACACAAAAACAACAACAATAAAACTGTTCACAGTTGACAAAATAAAAAGTCAGCATTTGTCTGCACGTGCAACACACACACACACACACACACACACACACACACACACACACACACACACACACACACACACACACACACATACCTGTGATGTCCCAAAACCCTGGTCATAGGACATTGACCTATTAAAATTGAAATGTCATTGTGTTTTCCGCTGTCAGGACAAAATGTATGATTTTTTTTAACAAAGATGAATTTGTCTTATTGATTTCTGCAAGGGCATGGCATTGTCCTATTGGTTTCTCTTGTCTCAGGACATTTTGTCCTATCACCTTTTGATCCTCAGCGCACACACACACACGCGCGCACGCATGCACACACGCACACATAGTGACATACACACACACCATTATCCACTAGTTGTCTAAACTTTTTTTTTAAATAAAAAAAGCTGCTACTACTGGAAAGTGATTGACAGCTCACAACAACAACATAATTATACAGACATGGTACTTTTCATAGAATTCTCTGAATTTGGAGAAAAGTGAATGCAGAAAAACAAATCTCAGCAGGGGCTTTAAGCTTGAGGAAACGCTCTTTGCCCAAGTTAGTTTGAACAGTTCTACATGTTCTTTTCAAGAGCAACTGCTTTCTGATCACCAAAAGGGCTTTTAATCCACTGATTAAACCAAGAGACATCTCCTCAAAACCTATAATATTTTCAGAGAAACATTATTTCCCTCCATTACTATGCCTGGTATACAGAAAATATATGGCAAAATACTATGAAGTGTTACCATCGGGCCGTCGATACAGAACTCTAAAACTGAAAATAAGAGCACAGAAAACTTTCTTATCAAGATCAATTCATCTGTGGAACACTTAATGCACTGCATCGACTGATTGTTTTGCTGAGCAGCCTGTCCATCTCCTTGGGATTGAATTTGTGCAAGCCTATTTGTAGTCCCCTTGTTCTACAATAGATTACTGCTGTGTATGTCCTTGACTAAATTGTCTGTGTAGAGAGTGTAGGTGCTATTATTGCTGCATTTTAAAGTTTTTTTATTTTTATTTTTTATAATAAACTGATTATGTCTTGATTTAAAATGTATTTAAAAAATGCGTTCTGCTGTTGCTGGAGTAATTGTTCGTATTCGTCCAGTTTGTTAATTACAATATTGCAGTGCTATTAGTTATTTGTTTATATTCTTTAATTGTTGTTGAAAAATGTGTTTATTGTTGTTTTTCTTATGTGCACCTGGCTGCAATATATTCTCAGTTATGAGATAATAAAGATGATTTGATTTGATTCGATTTCATAGAGAATGTGCCGTATTCTCTCTCATGGCATTGTTGTACTATTTTTATCTAAATCTAGTCATACTTTGATATTGATGAATTAAATTAGCCTTGTGTTTTCTCTCTCTTCCCCATAGAAGATGAAATGAAAAGTAAAAGGTTTAAATTGTTTGTTTGACTCACACCATGTTTCCTTGCATTCATTTGTGTTCCACCACTACTGGATTATATCTCTTTATTTTTAGCATCACGCATATCTATGAACTGAAGAGAACAATCAAAGCAAATGTACAAACATCTGCTGGTACATGGATCATGTATTTATTGTCCAAGGATACTGCTACCATATTAATTCATACATCCTGATGTGAGACCTTTCTCTAATTAAATGTTCTCATCATACACACATTTCATTGCATGGTACAGTATTATTATGTGACATGATCACACAATGTGTGCATGTGTGCACATGGTACTGATATTATTTGTATGCTATTGCAACACCGTTCAAACACACACACACACACACACACACACACACACACACACACACACACACACACACACACACGCAGACACTCACATGCATGGTCACACACTCTCTCTCATTCTTCGTCTCTCTCACTTGTATGTGCATGGACACATATACATAAATATAAACTGTAAGGGATCATTTACCTATCAGTATACCCCCACCCCCATACACACACACAGAGTGACACACACACAGTGACACACACATCCAAGACAAATATATTAAAGAAAAATCGGTGGTGGGTAGAAATTGACATCTAAGCATTTCAGTCAGAATTGAGAAAAGGAGAAAGTAATTTGTGACACCTACTGGTGCACCTGATTATAAGGTGCAACCCCAAACTTAACACAAAATTCCAATTTTGTGACACTATTTTCTTACTACATTATGAGTCACATTGTAAGGGGCGGGGTCTCAGTCTGGGCAAAAAGTATCACTTTATAGTCCATAAAATAGGGTACTTTTTGACATAAACACACATACAGATGTGCACATTATACTGATTAAGTGATATTTTATGCAATAGTATGATTATCATAGTCTCAAGCACACACACACACACACATCAGACTTTTTGTTTTTTGTGCTGTGAGTCTTGTTGAGGTGCACAGTCAGGGCACAACTATGCACCCTTGGGCTTTGATTTCAGACCAACGCATGCAAAATGAAACCAGTCTGGATTGTTACAAGCAACCATGTGTCCAAATTATGTTTGTCTGCAGAAGCAAAACAGCTCTTCATAACTAAATGTCCCGAACCCAGACAGAAATGAACAGTCGGTATGCGCCGATACTTGTGTACGCTCGAATCTGGTACGCACTTTCGCCATAAACGAAGTAGTCTAGTTTACGATATTTTTTACCTATGTAGTTCACCTCAGGCAAATCGTCTGAGCTGACCATACTTGTTTAGGGACTTCATAAGGATGGATTCTATCTATATCGAGAATTTTGCAGTAGTATCTCCTTCTCTTTTCTATTGAGTGTTTCCGCGTATTATATCGCAAAGCTGACGATGCAGGCTTCGAGGCTTCCATTTACGTCTGTGCCTAGCGATAGCATACCTATACCAAGGGAATTAACTCCATTTACGTCTGTGCCTAGCGATAGCATACCTATACCAAGGGAATTAACTCCATTTACGTCTGTGCCTAGCGATAGCATACCTATACCAAGGGAATTAACTCCATTTACGTCTGTGCCTAGCGATAGCATACCTATACCAAGGGAATTAACTCCATTTACGTCTGTGCCTAGCGATAGCATACCTATACCAAGGGAATTAACTCCATTTAGTCTCGCAACTGCACCGAGCTAATAGCCAATTCTTCTGCCTCAAACGACTCTGTTCTTACCCTTCTGTCTTTAACACCCGCTGGCAAGAAATCTCCAATACTTTCTCAAAAGAGGCTATCCACCTTCCACACTTTACAAAGCTATGCAAAAAGCAAAGCAAACAGCCAGGGCGGACTCTCTAGCCTACAAACCCAAACCCGTTTGTGACAGGACCCCCTTGATTGTCACCCACAACCCAGCTAACCCCCCTTTACGCCAGTGGACTAACAATCTTGAACCTGTACTGTACACAAGTAGTAGGCTAAAAAAAAAACCCGGCGATCCCTTAGCCACAGATCATAGGCGGAAGAAATAGCAAATCCCTCCGCAACATCTTAATGTTGTCTACCTTACCCCTAGTCCTTCCCAAGACCGAACCTCTGGGTTTCAATAAGTGTGGGAAATGTGTGGTGTGTCGGGAACACTGTGTCGAAACTACACCCTTCCATAGTGTCCAAACCAAAGAGACCTTTTCCACCCGACACCATCTTAACTGTGACTCCAGCAACATCATTTTTCTCCTCTTCTGTAATCAATGCAACTCCTCTGAGTACATTGAAAAATCCCTCAAAACTCGTTTCTATATGCATCGTTCCCACATCAACAAAGACACTGGAACCCATGTCACAAAGCATTTCAACCAATCCGGTCATCCCCTTTCTGATATGAGATGCCTAGCCATAGAACAAATCCTCAGTGACAACCACAGCCACAGATTCAAAAGAGAGACATTGTGGTTTCACAAACATAAAGAGACACCCTGACGGATGAGTTTTTGCAAGAAACACGTCGATGTCGCCAGAAAGACAGCCTTTTCAAGGAGCAGAACACTCACTTTGCTCTGGTTTCATATAAATCATACCGTCAAAACGGCGATTCCTCCTTGGCGGAGTTTCCAGAGAGATAAGCCATTTTGGATGGGGTGTGAGGAGGAGAGTGGTTTTCTTCTTGTAGTGCAGTAAAAAACAAAGGAGCTGTTTCCTTTGTTGCAAGCGAAAATCCTTCTGCTGAACTAAACAAGAAGGGGGTGGTATTGTGGACATTTCAGTATTTGGTCTAAGCGATTCAGGCAGCCATTAGAAAAGAGAAGGCACATGCCTTCTCTTTCACTGAAAGAATCTGACTTCCAGCACCTCTGCCAAGGATTAATCACCAAATTGACGGTTTTGGTTTCTAGGAAACCAGAGCAAATTGAGTGTTGCGATCTCTATAAAGGGTGTTTTCTTGGCCGTGATCTCGACGTGTTTCTTGTAAAAACTCATCCGTCAGGGTGGTCCTTTAAAACAGTATTTCCTCACGGTCTCAACACCCTGCACTGATCTGTCCCGTTTCTTCTCCAGTTACAGCCATTCTCTCTCTCTCTCTCTCTCTCTCTCTCTCTCTCTCTCTCTCTCTCTCTCTCTCTCTCTCTCTCTCTCTCTCTCTCTCTCTCTCTCTCTCTCTCTCTCTCTCTCTCTCTCTCTCTCTCTCTCTCTCTCTCTCTTGAACTTTGAAAAGAACACTGAAGTGCATGATGACAAAAGTGACAAGATCCCAAGCAGACAGGACATGACCATAACTGACCGTGACAACGAACAAAGGACAACTGACGTTGACATTGAAACAAGTACATTTCCTGATACATGATATGAAGAGACATTGACAGGGAAGCTGATGGTTTTGTTAATCATCAAACTTCAGAAAAGTGCAGCTTTGTAACGGCATCTAGTGTTGGAAACACAAAAATACAAGGCAGTAATGATGACGTTGTCTTACATAATTATGACACACAAACCATCAACCAAACTAGCAAAACACAAAACACGGTTGAGTCTCAAGCAGAAGATATCAGCTCTGAAGTTGAGGGAGCTGCTGCAGCTCCTACATCTATTCCAACAAAGCAACATGCACCTTCAAGGCGACCTGTTTCCAGGAAGCCACTAGATGACAAAAACATGCACAGCATGACACGTAGGTCACTTAGCCAGAGTTCTATTCTGGACTCACTAAAAAGAATACCTTCGGGTGACCGCTCCAAAAGCGGAGAGGGGTCTACACGTACAAAAAACAAATCAGTTCTAAGGGAACAAAAAACAAATAGAAAATCGGCCGGGCCACAAAATCAGGAACCACATTTCTGTAGGTTCTAGCATGAAAGATAATATGCAAAATCAGAAAATGGCTTCCTCTTTTGTACATAATGTAAATATAAAACAAGTTCAATTTCTTACTTACAATGTGAATGGCTTGCTGCCTAAATTGGAAAACAAGGATTTTATTAATTTTCTTTTGTTGCATGATGTTATAATTATGTTTGACTGAAACGTTTTTGTCTTGTGAATTAAAGTCACCTTTGTTGAAGATGATGTATTTACCAATGCTGCCAATAAATTATCACATTATGGAAGATACTCAGGGGGAATTATGCTTATGCTTAGAAAGAAATACGCAAGTTACATTGAGCAGGTTAAAGTACAAAATGAAGACGTTATTGTTGTCAAGATACATCAAGGTTTGTTGTCCATTGATAAGCCTGTAATGCTAATCGGTACATATATTCCTCCTCATGACTCCGTTCATTGGCATTATCACCACAGTGAATATGGTATTGAATTATTACATTGAGCAGGTTAAAGTTCAAAATGAAGACGTTATTGTTGTCAAGATACATCAAGGTTTGTTGTTCATTGATAAGCCTGTAATGCTAATCGGTACATATATTCCTCCTCATGACTCCGTTCATTGGCATTATCACCACAGTGAATATGGTATTGAATTATTACATTGAGCAGGTTAAAGTTCAAAATGAAGACGTTATTGTTGTCAAGATACATCAAGGTTTGTTGTTCATTGATAAGCCTGTAATGCTAATCGGTACATATATTCCTCCTCATGACTCCGTTCATTGGCATTATCACCACAGTGAATATGGTATTGAATTATTACATTGAGCAGGTTAAAGTTCAAAATGAAGACGTTATTGTTGTCAAGATACATCAAGGTTTGTTGTTCATTGATAAGCCTGTAATGCTAATCGGTACATAATTATATTCCTCCTCATGACTTCGTTTATTTGAATTATCACCACAGTGAATATGGTATTGAATTATTAGAGCAATGTGTATTAGATCTACAAGGTGTATGTGACGATTTTCATGTTATACTTACTGTTACAGACCGGTTTATATAGAATGCTTGAATGTGTTGTACAGATATAGAAAGATTTCCCGTTCACACCTCATTCACACAACGCACCAAATAATCCCAACAAAAGGCAATAATAAGTTCAACAATTTAATTATTAAGCCAATAAAGTAAGCAAAATATTCAGATACAAATAATAGATTTGAGATAAATAATAATAATAATAATTAATAATGCTTATATAGCGCATAATCGTGCAAAGCAACTCAATGCGCTTTTCACTCACCATTCGTACAAACATTTCTAACAAACTGGCCCACGCATCCTCACCATACATCTCTATGAAAATGAATACATATTAGAGAATGCATTGCATATAATCATAACACAACACACCAACACCCACCTCCCTTCAACACCACCACCCCAACCATCCCCCCACTCCCCCCCCCCCCCCCATCCCACCCCTGCCCCCCTACTCTCCACCCCCACCCCATACACACACGCGCGCACGCGTTAACCTCATACTCAACGTCTTCAATGAGCTGGAAAACAAGAGTGGGGAAAGGATCATAGACTTTGCAGAGAGAAAGCTTTCCTGAAGAAGTGGGTTTTTAGTTGGGACTTGAAGGAAGGAAGAGTGGACTGGTTACGGGTATGGTCAGGGAGAGAATTCCAAACGTTTGGTGCAACAAAACTAAACGCCCTCTCACCCGAAGATTTCAAGGACCGCTTAGGAACTTTAAGAAGTTTCTGGGAAGAAGAACGAAGAGTACGAGAGCTTTGGTAGGTGCAGAGAGAAGAAGAGAGGTACTGAGGAAGAGTTTTGTCAAAGTGACGAAAAGCGAGAGTAGCCATCTTGAACTGCCAGCAGAATTTGACAGGAAGCCAGTGGAGCTCAGCCAAAAGAGGTGTGATGTGATCACGCTTTCTTTTGCCAAGCACAAGCCGAGCAGCACTGTTCTGCACTCTCTGTAAGCGCGAAATCTGTTCTGCTGGAAGCCCAGCATACATCGAATTACAGTGCCACTCCTGGACAGCTCTGTATCATCTGCATATTTGTGAAAGTTACATTTGTGTTCAGATATAACATCAGATAAGGGCTGAGAATAAAGTGTAAAAAGAACTGGCCCCAGCACAGACCCCTGGGGTACGCCATACAGCAGAGGAGAGAGAGGATTTAACACCGCTAACAACAAGTAATTAACACAATAATGAATGTTCCATTAAGGGAAATAAGAAAAACACTGGATAATGAAGATTCAAGACGATGATGACGAAGACACTGTTACAGTTTGATGTTACATTGAGACGACGTATGGTGGGGAAAGATACGGGGACGACCTCACTGAAGACAACTCACAGTTGTTTCACATTGCTGGTGCAAAACACAATTCTGGTACCCACTGCCAGCACTCAGGGGGGATCACCACATTAAAGATGCCCACGGCGACGGTAATCTTGCCGATTTGAGTGTAGCCACCCCAAGGCCACACACCAGGAAGTGTAGCCACACGAAGGCCACACAACAGCGACCATACCAAGGTCACCAAGAACGCAGGTACGTAGACAACGACAACGCACACACGTTCAGTCGGTGAGGCAGGCCTCGTGATGCAGGAGTTGAAGATCCTAACAGCCATCCATCCGTGACGTGTCCTGACTCCTAGACCCACCACTGAAAACTGTAACACTATCTTCAGTCCATATGTCTGAAGTTAAACTAACCACAATTAATCCCTCTACTCATTCAAAAGGTAAATTTATACATGTTCGAGACAAAGTGCAAAACGAAGAATTATTTTGATAATAAGAATACAGACGCAATACATAACAGTCGAACAGTCTTCAAATAATGAAGATGCAAAAACGACTTCCAAATATTGTCTCCCTTGAGTACTTCATTATAATAATGAAATGCAGAACACAAACAATGAACGTCTTTCTCAAAAGTATTTCGTTCTGCGGAAAATAGTATACATTCAACTCATAATCATTACTACTACAAAATACATTCATCACTATACATTCTAATTACAAACACTTACCCCAGTGCTCTAAAACATTCACGTGCAACTCTCACAAAACAACCAGCTAAATATAACCTACATTCAGGCTGAAACTGCGCCCGTGAAAGTTAATGTACGCACGCTAAATGTAATGGTATTCACGTTTGTGACACTTACAGGTGATTTAAATGCAAGAACAGCAAATGAAAACTACTCATGTAATGACTATGATTTGAATTTTGAATTCCATAATTTCCCAATTAATGAATATCCTAGAAGGTCACAAGATAGCCTTAAAAATACTTTTGGTAATCAGTTGTTAGAATTTTCCGATATGTTTGAATGTCTGATTTTAAATGGTTTGTCTAAAAAAGCATTTGATGATAGCTTTACTTTTATTTCACATTCTGGATTCTAGTGTTTTCGATTATTTCATTATTTCATATGAATTATTTGTGTATGTTAATGTTGTTGCATTAGACGTTGTGAGCTTGACTGAATCAGATCATTTGCCTGTCGTTGCACAAATAGAGCTCACACCTGATCATTGCCAGGGAGAAGAGAAGGAAGATGTAAACAGTGTAGTTGAGAAATTAGTCTGGGGAGATGAAAAATGGACGATTTTATGCAGTCATTGAATAGTGAGAAAATACACGCCAAACTGGTATCTGCTGTAAATCTACTGGACAACAACATAGACGATGCTCTATCCCTGTTCACTTGATGTTTAAATGAGGCAAGTATGTGCATGCACATTAAATGTAGCACTGGTCCAAGTACAAAGTCAGAATGGTTTGATTATGAATGTTTGCAAGCAAAAAAGGAGTGTAGAATGACATTAAATCGTGTTAGAAACACAAACAATAAAGAAGATAGACTTGACTATGCTGAGCATAAAAAGTACAGCAAATTCCTAATTGATGAATGTCAAACATACAGAAAACAGAAGGCAGAATCTCTTGCACATAACATGTCTAAATCGTCTCTTTTTTGGAAGGAACTTAGAAACATGTGTTTTGGAAATAAAGACAAAGCTACAAATAACAGTAAACCTGAAGAATGGGTATCACATTTTAAAGAAGTATTTAAGAGCAATGAAGTCTCAGTAAATGAACAACAGTACATAAACGTAGATCTTTCAGAGCTCATTGAGCACGAGTTAAATCAGGCCATCACAGAAGAAGAAGTAAATATAGCTGTAAACAAATTAAAAATTGGAAACGCATGTGGTATAGATGGAATAACATATGAAATGCTCAAGAATGGTGGAAGAGAAGTGAACTTGTTTCTTATTAAGCTTTATACCGCCATTTTCAATAAAGGTCTATACCCAGAAACTTGGGCAAAAGCGATTGTAGTTGTTCCAATTTACAAGAAAGGGGATCTAGAAAATGCAGATAATAATATGGGTATTTCCCTACTAAGTCTTATATCTAAATGCTACACTTCTATCCTTAATTCAAGATTGCGCATGTGGTTGGAAAACAATAATCTAACATCAGAATGTCAGACTGGGTTTAGGAAACATTATTCTACAATCGACCAAATCTTCACTCTGTATGCGACAATCCAAAAATGTATGACTAAGAAAGGAAGAAAACTGTGTGTTGTATTCGTTGACTTTAAAAAAGCCTTTGATTCCGTTAGACACTTGAGGACAGCTGTTTCGACTCTAGGGAGTCTCATCAGCTCGGCACTGGATGGGGTCTTAGCCTACCAAGGCGGAACTACTCTCACCTCAACAAGAAGATTGTTCCACAAATGGAATGTCTCTTCCTGTATATTGGTAAAAGGCTCCAAAAAAGCAAACCAGTACTCAAGTAAATTATAAATAATAAAAATCTTAAGTAAAAGTGTGAACATAAGAATGTTCCAAAATTTAAAATATGAAACAAATAAGCGACACGGCCAGAGAGGACCGGCAACTGAAATAGTATCCAAAGGGACATAAATAGGTATGAACAAAATATCAGTTTACTGCTGGCACCGTTCCTCCAGCCTACATGACTCCAAAGTTAGAGCATTTGAAATGCAGTAATAGTAACATTGTTTAAAGCGTTTTTGTCCCTATGTCTTTGAAACGAACATTAAAACCAAAACCAGTTATATTAACATGGTATTTTGATGCATGTTCTAAAACAATATTTTTTAATATTTTAAATTTTGGAACATTCTTATGTTCATGCTTTTACTTAAAACTTTTATAATTTATAATTTACTTGAGTGCTGGTTTGATTTTTTTGGAGCCTTTTACCAATATACAGGAAGATACATTCCATTTGTGGAACAATCTTCTTGTTGAGGTGAGAGTAGTTCCACCTTGGTAGGCTAAGACCCCATCCAGTGCCGAGCTGATGAGACTCCCTAGAGTCGAAACAGCTGTCCTCGGCATGGGTTCTGCCATTGCCTTGATAATAAGGAAGAGAAACTAAGCTAGCAGTCTTTATGTTGTTTAGAACATAGATCAAACTGCAAAGTTAATATAACTGGTTTATATAGGTAGGTATATATAACTGGTTAATATATATAACTATATATATAGGTAGGTATATATAACTGGTTAATATAAATAACTATATATATATAACACAAAAGGAAAGAAAACTCCAACACAACCACACCATTAAACTTTCCTCTTATATATATAGTTTGCTTTAATAAAACTTTCTTTGTGTCCAATGTATAAGTTTGTGAACCTAAGAGAGAAACTCAATAAACTTAAATTTAACTTTACGATTTGTTCTGTGTTCTGAAAAGAATAAAAGAAAATAATGTGCTGATTTACTTTTTCTTCCAATGGGGGGGAGATAGTCCATGCCTATGCAAAGACAGCTGTTTCGTCTTTGAGAAAGACTCTTCAGTCTGCATATCGGCCTGCAAAGAATGTCCACAGTGAACATTCAAACTGAGCTAGAAGACTTTCTACAGGAGAAAGGTTGTCCTCTTTGCACCAGATTGAAAGTCCACAATAAAAGCAAACCAGCACTTAATTCAAAAGAAATGATACAAATATTGTGTAAAATAACAAAAATAATAATGTTCTAAAATTACAATCCCTCGAAGAGAGTAGAAGAGATGGGATGCCATATAGTTCAAAAATATATCCAACAGACCCGTGATCACCATCATATGGTGAGCTGTGCAGGACAGTTGAGTCAAATAATACAGCACAAGATAACCGCCGCACAGCCAGGCTTCCCACTCCACACATATTTCACGAGCTTTCATTCTATTCACGCTTCATCAGGTAAAGTCTACAAAATAGTGCATACACAACTAGGATCACCGAGCAACTCACAAAAGTTCATTAAAAAACGAGACAAAGTTTTTCATCCCTTTCTCTCTTTCAGTCTGTTTCTCTTTCCCTCTCACCGTCTCTCTGCCTGTCTATTTCTTAGTTTGGACTGTCTCATGATTATAATGCTACAAATTTCACTCTTTCTCTTCCCCCCTTCCCCCTCACTCTCTCTCTTGACAGGACAGATTGGAAGACTAGGAGTTGCCTAAAATCGTTATCCTTGAAAAATAAAGTTCAGGTTTTCAAGTTTTCTCTCTGTTTCTTTCTCTTCCCTTTATCTCTCTGACTCCCCCCTCCCTCTCTCTCTCTCTCTCTCTCTCTCTCTCTTTCTCAAGTGCACACACACACACACACACACACACACACACACACACACACACACACACACACACACACACACACACACACACACACACACACACACACTCTCTCTCTCTCTCTCTCTCTCTCTCTCTCTCTCTCTCTCTCTCTCTCTCTCTCTCTCTCTCTCTCTCTCTCTCTCTTCCACCTTTGCTTTTAGGTTGTATTTAGTTTGCGCAAAGAAGTATCATTTTCGGCCTGTCTGTCTGTCTATCTGTTTGTCTGTATGTTTGTCTCTTTTTGTCTAGTGGTAGAGTGACAGCAGCAGTTGCATAGTAGCAGCATGCTAATCATCATGTTTTCTGATGCAGGCATTTTAACGGGGGACATCTACGGCAATTTTCATGATGTCGAAGTGAATAATCGCAGCAAAACAAAGCCTCGCCATGTCATAGCCGTCAAGTCTCATTTCGGTTTTGTGGTAAGCGAGGGAGAGAGAGAGAGAGAGAGAGAGAGAGAGAGCGTTGAACGCTGAACGCTGAAATGGTTTAATGAGTAGGCCATGGGCCCATGTCATTTTGAGTGGTTACAAAAGTATAACAAAGTAGCAGTATTAACATTTTATCATAAACACACAAAACAAACTTAGCATATACGTAGATCAAAACTTCATACATACATTATACATAGAATATCAGGTAAAACACAATCATCTTTACCCATTTAAGTGCATCTCCCGAATTCTAAATGCTTTTTCGAAATAAAATGCTAAACGGATAACCAGAGATTTATTTTCAGTTGCAAGAAGCATGGTTAGTTTGAACAGCGAAGGATTGTTATAATAATAATAATAATAATAATAATAATAATAATAATAATAATAAAATGGACACTTACATAGCGCTTTTTATTGAGCACAAGGCGTTTTACAATTAGCATTGAAACACTCACACACGCACAGAAACACACGCACAATAGACACACACGCAAGTACGTGCACACACGTGAGTGAACGCGTTCTTGCACACAGACCCACACACATTTCATCAAACACACAGAACACATTCTCACTGAAACGCACACAAACTTACTCAAACATACACTTGTACAAACACGTGTGCATGCACATAAACGCACGCACACGCACGCACGCACGCACGCACGCACACGCACACGCACGCACGCACACGCACACACACACACACACACACACACACACGCGCGCACATGTAGATGGGGGTGTTATTGGAAAGGCACATAAACACACGCATACGCGCGTGTGTATACACACGCACACGCACGCACACACACGCACGCACACACACGCACGCACATGTAGATGGGGGTGTTATTGGAAAGGCTACCGGAACAGATGGGTTTTCAGTTTAATTTTGAACGATGCTAAAGATTGATTCTGACAGCAGAAGGCAATGAATTCCAGAGTTTGACTGCAGATGATGTAAAAGCTCTACCACCGTGCCTATCACGTTTACAGTTTTGTATTCGAAAGATCCTATTGTCATTTGCTGAGCGGAGAGATTGAGATGGAACGTAAATTTCAAGAAGCTCAGAGAGGTATTGCGGTGCTGTTCCCGATATGATCTGATAGCAGAGACAGGCAGCTTTGTAATTTATTCTTTGTTGAACGGGTAGCCAATGTAACTCTTTAAGTAGAGATGATGTGTGTTGAAACGTTTGGCTTTGAAGACTATTCTAGCAGCAGAGTTTTGAAGTTGTTGTAAGGGTTTGAGAAGCGCCTGTGGGCAACCAAGTAGAAGGGAGTTGCAGTAATCTAATCTAGACAAAATGTATGAGCTGACTAGCGTTTTGGTTGCCTCGGTCGTGAGAAAGGGGCGTATAGAGCTGATTCGCCTGAGTTCGATGTATGCAGCCTAGCAGATCTTAGTGATATGCTGTTGCATGGAAAGGTCTTCATCCAAGCAAACGCCATGGTTGCGAACATGTTCAGAAAAATGGATGTTGGAATCTCCAAGGGCAATGGTGGAGGGCAGAGAGCTAGAGTCAACAGATGGGGGAATTACTGATGCCTATTTTGTACCTTAGCCTTTCATCCGAAATGCTTGACCTTGAATTTGCATTGAATATTTCAATTTTTTGTTTTAATATATTTTAAATCTCTGCAGTAACGGTCTCATAATTGGTACATTAGCCTAAGGTTATATAGATGCTAACCTAAGTACTGATGACATCTCTAACTTTCATCTTAACGCTTGGCCTTTGTTGCTATGCGCCAAACAGTACAATACAGCGATCAGTGTCGATTTATAGGTTGGAAAAAGGGCCGACGTGCCATTGCATGGAGGGGTGAGTGAAGAAGGGAAAGAGTGGGGAAAGCATCAGAGGATTTGTTGGTGCGCACTTCTTGCTTTTCCACTCTTGTTAGAGAAATATGTAGTTTTAATTGTCTCGTTGGGATTGCAGACTGTCACGTGACCCTGCAGTTTTACGCTAGGCGACACGAGTGGGATAGGTTCAAAGGAGGTTCTAAGAGTATTGGGGACACGACGTCCAGAACACTCAAAAGAAGAGTAAATTAAAACAAACCTTAGAACAATTATTCACGTCCAACCATGAATCAACTTTCAAAACATATGAAGATCACCCACGAAAAGAAATCAATTTTCCAACAGAAAAAACAACTAACACCCCAGAACTAATGGGTGACAAGTATGGCTCAATCCGAGTACATGATAATAACTTGGTAAATCATACGGGCTATAATCCCGAACCAATGAGTGATAATGAGGAAAAAGCTCACCAGAACACCAGAACTTCTTTGAGAAGGATTAAAACATCATTTGACAGAACCACTAGGATGGTGTGCCCAAATAAACAATAACTAGAATGCATTATAACTAGAATGAATTATTAAGGAGTTAAATGCGCTTCGAAGGAAAAAATGTTAATTAAGCGCAAAATCAACTACTGGATAATACAAACCACGGATTACACCGCCTTAGGAACGAGCCGAAACTTTTCCATTAAGAAAAATAATCAAAGCAAGAAACCACAAATTAAATTAGTTCCTTTTAGTTTCTGCACCACTGGATTCTTTCTTTAGTCCAAATTACTTAACTAAAAGGGAGGTTGAAGGTTGAAGTCCCAGGCTAGTTCCTTCGAGGGTCGCGGTGTCAGTCCGGCCTCAAACCCTCACGGACTCCAAGGGCACTTCCTGCGTTTCTTCAGCCACAAGGGTCCCTCAGCGTCGGTTCACAAGTTCTCCAGGGGAACTTCTTCCTGGCTGGTGACAAACAAAATACGGGCCTAAACCTGCTAACCGTAAATCTTCCGTGGTTAATTATGCCACAAGAACCACGCTGCTAGTGTCTCTTGGTACCAGGGAACAGAGTAGAGTTGTAATGAGGAATTTTGAAAGACAAATTATTGAAATTTGGAACTTTAGAAAAGTCCCTTTACAATGTCAAGATTAAAAACAAATTGTTAAATTAAATTCTTGGGAAAAACAAAAGACACAGGAACGTGCTTCCCTTTGAGTATGGCTAACAGCTTTTTCTCACATAAACATTACATAAACGTCACTCGGCTGACCAAACCCTGAAAAAGAAACATGGCAGGGCAAACCACCCCTCAAAAACATAAATTCAGGACCAAACATAATTCTAAAAATTACAATTAAAAATACAGTAAAATGTTACGTAATAAAACCGCTTAGACAAACAAAATAAAACAGTAGCCACCCTTTTGCCCGTCCTGATAAGGGAGAAGCCACACCAAGTATCCCGCCAAACAAATGGAAAATTTCGGGACAACTAAGGGTAAAGCCTACTTGGAAACGAAATTAGACGAAACGAGACGGTGGCGGAAAATAATGACAAAACAAAAACCTCGAGCAGCATAAATGCAAACTAGCAGAACAACTAAGGAATCCCAAGAATAACAACTTACTAGTCAAAGACAACGAAGTCCTCGAAGTTCCACCCTTCAAACCAACACTAACTCGAGTTAGGCTACAATGCTAACACCCGTCCAAAAACGAGCAAGAATACACGATATTCTAAACATCTTCTCGAACTTACCACTTCGCCCTGTGGCAGCAAACACTATGTACAAGAAGGAAGACCTTCTCAGCGAAGATAGGCCCCCCTGACTCCCCAAACAGGATCCACCCTTATAGGGGAGGAAAAAACCGGTCGACAGCAAATTGATGTTCAAACGGACGAGGCCGCGCTCTCAGGGTCGCCCCTGACGTTCAACACAAGAGCGAACTTGTGCAGAGAATCTCATTCTGCTCTGAGCCGGGCGAAACTCGATGTTTTAACTTGCCAGGGAGAACGAATGTTCACCCACTGGAAGTTTAGGCACGAAAAGTTAATAAAACATGAAATAACAACCCACGCACACACACACACAAGCATGTAACTAATGCGAACACAGAGCTCACTTCATCCACCTACGCACACATACACGCATGCGCACACACAGAGACGCACGCATACACAAAGACGCACGCACACACAAAACTGTGTTGAAGTCTACCGAACAAAATAGATTCAGTTTCTGAAGAGAAACCGTTACAAAGCACTAGTGTTCCGCGCTAGAATCACCAACGGTTTTCTTGACTGCTCGTAACACAGACTAATGTCTAGCAGCCTACAACTTCAAGAAGATAATTATTAGTGATCAGTGGGTCTTCTTCCTGTCGGCGATTGTAGCGCAACATACAATGACCAAGTTCTTAGAAACTGATCAGATACATATTATTATACAAACATGATGTTTGTGTCCTCAACGGGTTAAATGTCCAAAATGCTCTCTTCATCCTTTTCAGAATCTCTGATGGTAACTGTCATGAGATTTTTGCACACAAATCCTCCTTTCATTTGCAAAATTATGTGAAGATGGGTGCTGCCCTGCTATGCGCCCATTGCTGCATTATATATTTCTGATTGTCAGGGCCTCGTCTGGTGCCAACAATTATCCCAGTAGTCAATGTGTAATAAGTGCTGACCCACGCATTTCCAGTTACAGTTGAAATGAATGACATGTTGTTCAAAGTGAGTCTGCTTCCACAAAAAGTATCATTGCGAATGAGCTTAGAAGCATCGTGCTTCAAAGTTAGTCATACTTGGTGGAAGACCACTCTAACAAGTGTCTTATCCAAGTTCTGGCCATCATGAACACTTCTATGATGAGGCGATGAGATATTGTATCCGTAGGCTTGATACTAGTGCTTAGCTGGCATGGATTGTTGTTATGTTGATGTATTAACGTGATAATAATAGCAGCCTCAGCAGCTTCTCAACGATAAAACTAATAAGAGTCTTGATGCTCCAGTCTTATTCTGAAAGGATCTTTTGTACTTCAGTGCTATTGTAGTGTCCAGAATCTGCTCTACGCTATTACCCCCCCCCCCCCCCCTAAGTGATTGTATTTCTACATCATTGGGCAAATTCAGCAAAGGTCGAAACTATTTTAAAACATTTAAAGAAAGCAAACAAAAAGATTCAATTCAGTCGCAGAAAGAAAGTCAGTGATGAAGATGTCTTGTGAATATCACCACTCTCCTTCAGGCAAGAATAAAAACCTTCAAAATCTGTATGCATACAAACCAAGATGTACAGCTAAAATGATTACAAACCAGAATTATCCATAGAATTCTTCCTACAAACCGATATTTATTTATTCGTAAAGTAATTGATTCACCTTTATGTGGCTTTTGTAATGCTGAAGAGGAAACTATTGAACATATGTTGTGGGATTGTCCTTTTACTGCTTCCTTTTGGCTTGACCTTCAGAGGTCAATAGTTGGAAGGTGTAAAAACTGTACAAACTTGAAATTTTCTGAAAGACTGGTCCTATTTGGAGTTCAACCGGAGGTAGTAACAGATAAGATAATGGACTTCATTATATTATTAGCAAAGTTATACATTTATAAATGCAAATGGAAACAGAACGTTCCTGTGATGAATGTTTTTCTCATTTTTTTGAAAGAGAGAAGGGTACTTGTATGGCATAGAAGGTAAATACCATAGATTTCAAGAAGATTGTTTTTTTTTATAAAAATCTTGTGAAATAGAAATAGTACAGAAAATGTTACCAAATACATACCCAATTTCTTTTAAATTTTTTTATGTCACTGTTGAATATGTATGTGCAAAGAAATTAAAAATATTGCTGATTATTTCCCCTAATTTGGGGTCGGTGCACGTTGGCATTGTTTTGCCGAATGTTTCTGTTTCCCCATTTATACTAAGAGTGGGTTATCGCTGTGTTGCCGGGGTGTGTGTCCCGGGGGTAGTGTTGACGTGTACACAGACCTTTACGATGGGTTCAATCTGGTTTATTTTTGATAAGGTTCGTAAAGGTCGTCCTGCTTTATGTTATATGATTTTCGTTGTTGTTTTCATTTTGTTAACAGCACCTGTACAACAACTTTGCTAAATACTAATGTGTAGTGTCCAACAATTTTATTAACTATTAATGCGCAGTGTATTCCATATAATGCTTTTCTTCCTCTCCTGCTCTCTTCTTTCCTTCTCTACAATTTTCTCTCTTTCACTTTTATTTCCCCTATCTTTCTTTTCCCTTTTCTCCTCTTTAATGTTTAGGCTTGTGTGGATGTGTGTCTGGGTATATGTAGATGTAAAATTGTTTGTGAATGTATAAAAAACAAAAAAACAACCATTCTTTATATACATACTATTCAAGAAAAAAGGCAAGACAAACTTTTTTCTCTTTTTTCTGTTTTATTCATCTTTATTTACAGGTAACCACTGCTTATTATACATGAATGTTGAATCATACATATATGAATGTTATTTGTAAATATATGAAGAAGGAATAAAATGTTTAATACAAAAAAGAATAAAAACCTTCAGCAAATTCATGAAACAGTTTTTATTTGCTTGCTTTCTTCTTCTTCTGCCAATGATGTCCACCTGCCGTAACCGGCAATAACTGACATATATTGGGGTTCAAAGAAAAATCGCTGCGCGGAAGAAAAAAAAAGTTGCTTTCAGTTCGTAGATCTAAAATTTATATTTTCAACCCTTCAGACAAGGAACGTTTCCAAAAAGGTTAATGACCAGGTTGGTTTCCTCCTTGTTTATGAAGGTATTGAATTTGATGTCCGTCATTGTGGTTTTTGTAGTGCATGACTCCGACGTAGAAGAGCTCTCTCGATTTTTGACCCAAATTGGAACGTTTTTGTTCGTAGATCATGCCAAGAAACTCTTTGTGTCGTATCCCGCCCACCCTCTTCTTTCTTGGTCCCATAAAGTTTTAAAATATGCGAAACTGTGTTAACTTTATATATGAAAACTAAGGATCGCCGATAATTTATGGAGTTCACCGATCACGTATAATCCAGTTTGCAAACCAAACGTATTGTTCAACGAAGAAAAAGGCAAAAGAAGTTAATAAAATAATGTACATGGACACTAAAACACAAATTGCGTGATCATCCCTGTTTACTATGTTTCTTCTATTATTCTGTTTTCCTTCCCACTTTATGGTTACAGGACACCAATCGTTTCTTCAGGCCTGGCCGCTGTCTGTTGCTCATCCGCAATCCTTATGACGCCCTACTGGCTGAATTTAACCGACGAATGATCCGAGGTGGATGGCCGAACATTCACCAGCAAGCTGCCACCAAAGACGCCTTTGAAGGTACGAATCTTTTGTATAACCACAAGAAGAGTGAACGTAGAACAGATGATGCACATAGTTTATGATCAGCAACATATTTATCCAATTATTTCTGTGTCTGTTTTCGTTATTTCCATTGTTTCCCCCGGGTGTGTTGAATGATTCATTAATGAATTTGTAGATACATTCATTTTGGTTTTTTCACCATTGAGTGACCACAATAAACATCCATCTATCCATCCAGTTGCCAGTGCATCCATCCATCCACCTATCTATTCATCCATCCATCTGTCCATCCGTCCATCCATCCTTCCATCTATCTGTCCATCCATCATCCATCCATCCATCCATCTCTCCGTCCGATCATCCGTCCATCCATCCGTCCATCCATCCATCTATCCATCCATTCATATATATCGGTTCCCTCTCTTTAGTTACTTATTCACTTTGATTGGTATAATAACTGGTTGCATGCATTAGTTTTTTTTATGACGTTCTTTAATATTGCGCTGCTACCATTCTTTGTTCATAATTATAGGGGCTTTCGCCTTTTCGTGCATGAAACATTTCATTTAATTTAATCTCATTCACTGACTCACTTCCTCACTCTTTCATTTCCCTAGACTGGCCACGCTACGTGGACAGCAAATATAAAGGCTGGCTGAGACTGTATCGAGGGTGGATCAGGACCTGCACTCCCTCTACCTCCTGTCGCCTTTACCCCCTTATCTACAGCCGCATGATGCAAAGCCTGGAACTTGAGCTTCATGAGGTGTTTAACTTCTTGAACGAATCGTCCATTATTCCCATGGTGCGTTGCGCTGTGAAAAACCGTGAAGGATTCATCCATCGCAAACACCACGACTGGCAGAAGGAATTGGCTGTCTTCAGCACAAAGCAAACATCGCAACTGAACGTCGCTATTGATTATGTTCAAGCGGCTTTGGAAAATGCTACTGGGAAGAGTTTTAAAGATTTCCAAGATTGGAAACGTTAGAGAGAGAGAGAGAGAGAGAGAGAGAGAGAGAGAGAGAGAGAGAGAGAGAGAGAGAGAGAGAGAGAGACTTTACACTTCAGACTTCAGACACTTTATTTTACAAAGATTAGAATTTAGTTAGTTATTTCTTAGGTGAATTAATAATTTATGAGTGTGATTCGCCAATGGTATGTTGGATGCATTATAAGGGTCAATGTTTTTGGCAAAGCATCCCTATATTTTATTGCTCAGTGAAAAAAGTTGGGATGCCCGAGATAAGTGTAGGCTATGTAGGCTACTCGTAGCAGACTACAAGTTTGCGAGTAGCAGACGACAAGTTTTGCTATTAGACTTACTTGTGGCGGTGCCATAGCCGATGAAGTTTAACCGAGGCGTGGTCACCGCTACAGCTATCTGTATTAATACAAAATCGGGACTTTACTGGTTTCGTACTGCCTCCGGGCATTGCCTCCAGTATTGTTCCAACCATATTTGTATTTACAAATGTCCCATATGTGTCTGATTCAGACCAAGAGGACGTAAAACTCCATTTTCGTCGTCGTCGTCGTCAATTTGGGGAAGGGGAAAAATGTGGTTCCTTGGCTATGAGGACGTTAAACCTTCCACTACCAACCAACCACCAAAATGTGGTTATTCTGATCGCTTCTCGGCCTTTTGGCTAAGACAGTGATTCAGGAACATACATTTTTGTTTATACCCTGGTTGGTTTGTTCAGCCCGTCGTACATGGCGAAAGCCGATACGCGACGTTAAACTGAACTTCCATCGTTTTATTATCATTAATTTCTGATCGCTTCTCGGCCTTTTGGCTAAGACAGTGAATCAGGAACATAATTTTTTTTTTATACCATGGTTGGTTTGTTCAGCCAGTCGTACATGGCGAAAGCCGATACACGACGTTAAACTGAACTTCCATCCAAATGTGGTTGCTTTTTGGCTTTTTGTGTTGCCATGCCTTGCCCTACCTGAGATGGAGAGAGAGAGGCAATAAAGAGAGAGAGAGAGAGAGAGAGAGAGAGAGAGAGAGAGAGAGAGAGAGAGAGACCTGGACCAGCCTTGACTGCCTGTTGCTGTCTGCTGTTTGCTGCCTGCTCTTGCTGACTGTTTCCTGCCCTACTCTTCCTGCACTCCTGTCTGTCCCTGTACCCTCCACCACTCCACACCATCACATAAGCAAATTGATAAGCATGTGAAAACTACACATCTGGTCATAATCTGTGCACATTTTTGTGCTCAGCTAAAAAAACCCGTTGGGATGCCCGAGAGAAGCAAATTGAACAGCATGTACAAACTACACATCTGTTCATAATCTGCGCACATTTTTGTGCCTAAGTATGTTATGCATACAGAGATCAACAAACGTGTATCGCTTTTTCCGTAAGAGCGAAGAACAAAACTGGCATGGTCAAATCCGTTGATATTTTACATATCATTAAGTTAATTACGTATAAACGAGACCCTAAAATGTCATTGCATTTGTGTAATTAGTTTTGAAGAAATAGCTTAACAAATAACGCAGCCCCCATAAGTTTAACCCTGTCACCGCCAACCATATTTCAACCAAAAATGTCCATTACATTTACCTGGATAGAGAACAAAATCCATATGCAGTATCGGAGATTCTTCTGTGACATATATAAAATAAGGTCTATCCTTACTTCCCCAAACTAAGACAACAGGGTCTTTGGATAATAGACCCCAATTTGATTCCTTTTAGTGACACAGGTGTTAAATTACTGTGGTGCTAAAATGCGACTTTGGCGGTGAAAGGGTTAAAATCACAAAACACAGCTACTCAAAATGTCAAAATTGGGTGTGCACCCTCAATCAGCAATAACTTCAACTGTGTAAGAAGCAGGTCTTCGGGGCTTTCTGCACACATTGAGGTAGGTCATGAGACATCGTGTAAAAACATTTGCCTTGCCAACAATAGTGGACACACACAAGTTTCACACTTTTTTCATGTAGCCACGCTTTTGTTATTTTAAAATTTGAGGTGGTATTGTTTGTTGAGCTATTGTATCGAAACTAATCGCACAAATGCAACAACACTGAAGAAGTTGGGTACTCATATCACTGAATTAGAAATCTGCAAAATTGGAAACGATTTGAATGATCCTGGTCTTCGTTAATGCGCATATAGAATACACGTGTGTAGTTTCTTTTATCCAGCAGTTATACACTTTTAAGTTGAACATAATTGAAGTTCTTGTTAAGTATTACATTCTGAGTGACTTAGTTGTTGTTATATAAGGTTTGATGTTTCACATATTTTTTTCCATATCCCTGCTCTTTTGTTCCATTTTTATGTAGCTACTTGAGCATTATGTTTTCTCAATTTGGTACATATTAATCAATTTGTTTATTCTTGTTGACATAATAATGTAATTATTGTGTAAATCCGTGTTAACTGACTAAAGTACATCAACTAATTTATTTCATCTTTTGAGCATTTATTTCTCCCTGGGGTTTTTTCTTCTAATATTTATTCTATTATATTGTAAAGAAGAATTTAACCTAATCAAAACCTATTTTTCATTTGTAAATTTCTGTTAACTTTCTTTCAAAAATGAGTGCATCTTACATTTTGTCTATACCTATATCCTAGCTATTTCTGCCAAATGTGTTATATGAAATAGAGATGATGTAGCTGGTGCCATGTACACTTTTGATATTGTTCCCGTTCTCTCTCTTTACTTCTACACAAAACACATGATACGCTGTTCTCTCTCTCTTTACTTCTACACAAAACACATGATACACTGTTCTCTCTCTCTTTACTTCTACACAAAACACACGATACACTGTTCTCTCTCTCTTTACTTCTACACAAAACACACGATACACTGTTCTCTCTCTCTCTTTACTTCTACACAAAACACATGATACACTGTTCTCTCTCTCTTTACTTCTACACAAAACACACGATACACTGTTCTCTCTCTCTTTACTTCTACACAAAACACATGATACACTGTTCTCTCTCTCTTTTACTTCTACACAAAACACATGATACACTGTTCTCTCTCTCTCTTTACTTCTACACAACACACATGGTACACTGTTCTCTCTCTCTCTTTACTTCTACACAAAACACATGATACACTGTTCTCTCTCTCTTTACTTCTACACAAAACACATGATACACTGTTCTCTCTCTCTTTACTTCTACACTAAACACATGATACACTGTTCTCTCTCTCTCTTTACTTCTACACTAAACACATGATACACTGTTCTCTCTCTCTCTTTACTTCTACACAAAACACATGATACACTGTTCTCTCTCTCTCTTTACTTCTACACAAAACACATGGTACACTGTTCTCTCTCTCTCTTTACTTCTACACAAAACACATGATACACTGTTCTCTCTTGCTTTACTTCTACACAAAACACATGATACACTGTTCTCTCTCTTTACTTCTGCACAAAACACATGATACACTGTTCTCTCTCTCTATCTTTACTTCTACACAAAACATATCGTACACTGTTCTCTCTCTTTACTTTTACACAAAACACATGATACACTGTTCTCTCTCTACTTTTACACAAAACACATGGTACACTGTTATCTCTCTCTCTCTCTTTACTTCTACACAAAACATATCGTACACTGTTCTCTCTCTTTACTTCTACACAAAACACATGGTGCACTCTTCTCTCACTCTTTTTTAAAAACATTACTGAGCATGTACAGCTGACTCTGGACTGTCTGTACTCTTTTTAGAGCAACTTTCTTTATCTGAGCCTCTTGATTAAATACAAATTCGTAGGGTAATACATACTTTGTCTTTTTAATGTTGCTAATACACATTTTGCCTACAAGAATGACATTGTTAATCCAACAGTAGTTATGTAATGTGTTTTTGCTATCAAACACAAACAGTACGTCAGTCACTAGTAAAGATACCTTCAAGCCGATCTTTGAACATATTAAGTTTTCAATGTATATCCAAAACTGTCTTACAGTAAGGCAGTCGTAAAAATGACATCCACATATTAGGACAATAATTGCACGCCTCTGAATTACTCACACCCATTTTATGCAATAAAATATTGGTCAGAGGGATGTTGTGCAGTAGTTTCCATTGAAGCTCACGCAGACGGACTTCTTTTGTTGCTATTCTCGCTCTCGTCCACACATTTTCATTAAAATTGTAATTACATTTTCTGAGCCAAAAACTTACTGCAATAGGAGTTGTGGGATTAGTACTTCTTCGAAGATATTCTTTAATTGTAGGTTTTGCATAAAATTCATTTACTATTTCAAGCATGTTATGGTTTGTAGTTTTAAACTGCACTCTCCCTCTTTTAATACAATCAATCCAGGCTTGGAGTATAGCGTTTAACAAGGCATTATACTCAGAGATTGTTACTGCTCTGCTTTGTCCGAGAAGATAAATATTGTACCTCTTCTAACGTCAGCAAACGTTTTTCTTGTCTATCAATAATATCGTTCACCGTTATAAGACCCTTCTCACACCATTTAAAAAAATTAAGAACATGCTTTTTAAGCTTAATCAGTTGGTTGAAAACCAGAAACTGATTTTCAACATGCAATGCTTTGACACCATCCTTACCCACTTTATGTTTCTCTTCTAGGTAAGTTAACAGAACCTCTCTCCAGAAGCCATTTTAATTGCGGAGATCTCTGGGATATCATGTTTTACACAATTTAATCCAAATATTTCATGTGGTAAAACGATTTTGTTTAAAACCCAGAATGGTACTAGACACCATGTTTCAGCTTTTGCCTTACTCTTATGTAGTTTTCCTTTCCATTGGAGGTTAAAGATGCGCTGCAATTCAATCATGTCAACCATTTCTTCTAAATGCCAGAATGGTGCTAGACACCATGCTTCAGCCTGTGCCTTACTCTTATGTAGTTTTCCTTTCCATTGGAGGCTGAAGATACGCTGCAATTCAATCATATCAATCATTTCTTGCCTCCCTTTGTATGTCCATTTTGCATAACTTTTCTTTTAATCTTTTCGAACGCTTTTCTATTACTATGTTTCCTTTGCCAAATAAATGTGTACAGGGTGGTATTTATTTTGATTAGAATCTCATTCGGTAGTCCAATAGACTGCATTACATAAATAAACTGGCTGACTACATTTTTTTTACTATAACTATTTTACCATGTATGCTGAGGTCTTTTTTGCTCCATTGTTTAATTAAATCTGTTAATTTCTTTATTCTGCTTTTCCAATTGTCTTCTATTTCTCTTGTCATTCTATCTTTGGCAAAAAAGATCCTTTTTTCTTTAGAAGAAAGAGTTTCTACACAAATGTTGCCAATTGCTAAGAGTTTTAGTTTTTTGCATGTTTAGTCAACCCTTTCACCGCATTTATGCACCACAATGGTTTAACACCCATGTCACTAAAATGCATCAAATCAGGGCCTGTTATCGGAAGACCCTATTTTCTTAATTTAGGGAAGCAAGGACAGGCCTAATGTTATACATGTTACAGAGGAATTCCCAGTATTGCAGATACTTTTTCTTCTCTACCCAGTTAAGCTTAATGGCATTTTTGGCTGAAAAATGACTGGCGACGAAAGGGTTAAGCCTGAGAAACTTGCAAAAAGCTCCAAAATGTCTGTTGCTTTTGATACATCATTCATTGAATATTATGTTTGCTTAAAGTTGAAGTTTAATAAAAATCCTCTATGCCCTAAATAGGGGTGAAAGGGTAATAAAAGCTTGAATCTTGTGAACACGCGACTATGAGTATTTTTCACGCAATTTGGAAATTGCCGTATAATTCCATCTAAAAATAGAATTAATATAATCATAATTTGGAAACCTCAAAGGACAATTCTGGAACATTTCACACATATATCCATATGTACATCCTAATGCACCATTTGCAGCAAAAAGTAGCTTGTAGTTATCAAATGAGAACTTTTTCCCCACATAAAAACTAGTTTGATGACTAAAAATAGAATTAATGATGTCATAAATCTGAAACCCCATTGGGAAATCATTAAATGTTTCACACAAGTATTGTGCACATCCTTATCCATTGCATGCAACAAACGTTAGTTTGTTGTGATATAAAGAGATCAGTTTTGCTTGATATTTCTGCAAATGCTATGGAGTTTGCTGAGTAAAAATAGAAATAATGACGTCATTTGAAACTCAAAGATACAATTCTTGGAAATTTCACAGAAATACTCTACATATCATAACGCATCACATACAAGTACATTGGCTGCTAATAATCACAAGAGATCAGTTATTTTACAAATATTGTTTTTCATTTAGGCCTAATAAGTTGCTATGGGTCTACAAGATAAACTTAATGACGTCATAATTGGGAAACCCCAAGGGGGAATTCTGTGATATTTCACACAAAGATTTCCCATATCATAATGAATGATAAGCAACAAACGTTATCCTGTGGTATCACAGTAGGACGGTCTAGTACAATATTGTGTTGGATGATGTGGAGTTTTCAGTCTAAAAAATATAATTAATTACGTCATAACTAGGAAACCCAAGGGGAAAAGTTTGAGAAATTTCACAAAAAGATTCTGCACATCCCAATGCATCACTTGTAGGAATATTGGCTTGACATTATTGAAATATATTATGGTGGTTTTTTTCTAGCTTTGCAGGTGATGTGAAATGTCTTGCCTAAAAATAGAAATAATGAACGCCATAACTCAGAAACCATAAGAGCAGTTTATGGGATTTTTCATACACAGATTTTACACATCCTGATGCATCATTTGGAACCAAAAGTGGCATGTAGTATCAATAGAGAACTGTCTGGTACCAATAGTTTGTGTACACAGTAAGGAGTTTTCAGTCTAAAAATAGAATTGATGAGGTCATAACTAGGAAACCACAAGAGAGAACATTTGGGAAAGAATTAAAATTTATCAACCAAAAAAAGGAGCGGTTCCAGCAAGTGCAAGGCTTTGTGATGACGCGTTTTGAAATAATTATTTCAAATCGCGTTGAGTTTATTTCAAAACGCGTTGGTGTGTGTCGACACGTTTTGAAATAAAACCGCGATTTGAAATAAATTAACCGAAGTCTTTGTGTAGACCCATTCAGGACAAAAACTCAATGGACAAAACACTACCCATGCAGGACAAAAGCCCACTGGACAAAGCACCACCCACGAAGGACAAAAACCCACTGGACAAAACACTACCCACGCAGGACAAAAGTCCACTGGACAAAACACCACCCATGAAGGACAAAAACCCACTGGACAAAACACTACCCATGCAGGACAAAAGCCCACTGGACAAAACACCACCCATGAAGGACAAAAACCCACTGGACAAAACACTACCCATGCAGGACAAACGTCCAATGGACAAACAACGCGTTTTGAAATAATTATTTCAAAACGCGTTGAGTTTATTTCAAAACGCGTTGGTGTGCGTCGACACGTTTTGAAATAAAACCGAGATTTGAAATAAATTTCTCTTTCTGACTCTTTTGTATGTCTATCAGTCAATTTCTGTATTAGGAGTTCAGAACATTTTTTGATGTGGTTGAACAGTGGTCAGTGTCACTGACCAGTGGTCATTTTGGCCTACTTTCACTGTTTGACTGCAAATTAGTGTATTAGGAGTTCAAATGAACAATTTTTGATGTGGTTGACCAGTGGTCATTTGGGCTTATTTTCACTGTTTGACTGCAAATTAGTGTATTAGGAGTTCAAATGAACAAATTTTGATGTGGTTGACCAGTGGTCAGTGTCACTGACCAGTGGTCATTTTGGCCTATTTTCACTGTTTAACTGCAAATTAGTGTATTAAGAGTTCAAATGAACAAGGTTTGATGTGGTTGACCAGTGGTTCAACCACATCAAACCATGTTCATTTGAACTCTTAATACACTAATTTGCGATCAAAGAGTGAAAATAGGCACGTTTTGAAATAAAACCGCGATTTGAAATACAATTACCGAAGTCTTTGTGTAGACCCATTCAGAACAAAAACCCAATGGACAAAACATTACCTATGCAGGACAAAAGCCCACTGGACAAAACACCACCCATGAAGGACAAAACCCCACTGGACAAAACACTACCCACGCAGGACAAAAGTCCACTGGACAAACAACGCGTTTTGAAATAATTCTTTCAAAACGCGTTGAGTTTATTTCAAAACGCGTTGGTGTGTGTCGACACGTTTTGAAATAAAACCGCGATTTGAAATAAATTCACTGAAGTCTTTGTGTAGACCCATTCGCTGCAAGCATATTTTACGTGAAATGCTGTCGCTGCGGCACAATGTCATGGGCGCCACCACAAAACTGTTAATAAGCAGTGTATAAATTATGGGATGCTGAGTAAATAACGTCTTTTGGAATAATGGTAAAATAATAACACATTTTGAAATAATTTATTTCCAAACGCATTGTGATGACATAAATCTTATTTCAAAATTTCAAAACAATAAGGCTAATATTTTGGACATTATGAATTGATTAAGATAAGAAAAAGTATTACACTTCTAAATTAGAGAAAAAATAAAAATAGATAGTCACCACCACCTTAAGACTCATGTTATCTTTTAATTAATTTTCCAGATTTGTTTAATTTTATAATAATCTTCTCTTTCCCAAATTCTGTAGCATGTGTTTGAGGTGTATAAGATAGAGAAGCCCGCTTTATAACAATAGAGAGGGAAGGTGTCGAACTCATTCTCTGTCTTTAGCTGGATCCTTTAGGCTATGGGCTGGGAGTATGCTTATGTAGCCTCACTGTTTTATTCCTGTTCGTTTGCCATGCTTTTCCTTATGTTGAGTAGTTTTCAATTCTCTCTGTGTTATTTTTTTTTTTTTTCTACAAGTTCTCTCTTTTTTTCTTCTCTTCTTTTTTAAAATGTTCTCTTAAGAAGTAATTCTGAACTGTGCTTGCCCAGTTTTCTTCTTTCCTTCTTTTTGTTTCCCTCTTCCTGTCTCTACCAAGTCTTTCTTCTTCTTTTTTGTTGTTGGTCATATTGAATTGCGCTCACCCTTATTCTATTTTCATTTTTTAATCTTTTTTTTCTTAAAGATGTGCCTATAAAGTGTTTGGCATCAGTCAGTTTTTATCATTGCTGAAAGAAGATAAGTAAAGCTCGAAAGCTTCATTATAGGTTGGTGTTTGTGTGCTTAGAAAGAAGTAAATAAATATTATTTCAATTACACTCACTCACACACACACACACACACACACACACACACACACACACACACACACACACACACACACACACACACACACACACACACACACACACACACACACACACACACACACACACACACACACACACACACACACACACACACACACACACACTCACACACACTCACACACAAGCACAAACATGCATTTTCTCTCTCTTCTCTCTCACTCTCTCTGCGTCTCTCTCTCTCTGTGCGTCTCTCACTCTGTCTTTCTCTTTATCTGTCTGTCTCTCCCCCCTCTCTCTTTTGTACAATTTTGCGTAAGTGTGCGTGTGTGTGTTAATGTGTACGTGTGCTTCTGTGTGGCTGAGGGCGCACTCGCATGATGGTGATGGTAATAATGATGATGATTTAATCTGCTTGCAACAAAACAGCGGAGTATAACAAATTGGCGGGCTATCTCCCTACCTTCTTGTTGTATGACAAAATGGCATTACTAATCACTGTTTGCTTCGTCGTACGACAAAATCACCCGCCATTATGTCACTAAAGCGCCGTTTTGTCGTACAACAAAATAGCTGTTAACACCGGCACCACCAGAAGACTGATGATGGACAATGTACATGAATTTTGTGTAAATAACATATTTTGGAAGGCTGGTGAATTAACAACATATTTTTGTTGTTGAAACTTTATTTAAAAACGCGGTTCTATTTCAAAACGTGCTGTTTCGCTTTGGGAGCGATTTTAAATAAAATCAATACGATTTTAAATAATTCCAACAAGAGTGATAATGTAAATCTTATTATATTCACTCCCAATGCAAAACAATTCATTTTGAAATAAGAAATCATCCACATACAAACAAGTACACCAGAAATAAAATGGCATAAAAAACATAACCCCCTTGACGGAGAGAAAAAGCATGATATGACGCATCCTGCAAGATTTAATAATTAAACTAGAGCGTTAAGACGCTAGATCACCAGCCGCGTGGCACCATTTTCGGCTGCAGTGGTTCACCTTGCAGCTGACCCAGGACCTAGGACGCTTACATTTTGCATGCTGATAGGTACTAAGAATATCTCAGGGTAGGCTTAGGGCTAGGGTTAGTGATAGGGTTAGAATTCCAAAAAGGTTATTAGCTAAAAATGTTCCTAAAATACAGCTGTATGTATGGTAAGAAAGGCAAAAACGGCAAAATCGGAAAAATATAATTAACCGAGAAATGTAGGGGGGGGGGGGCACATCTTTACCTTTACAGTCTCTCAGGGCATGTAGTCATGTGAAGAAATTAGCCATTTTGTCAAATTGGGGAGAAGCATTTAAATGATCTGAAAAGGGTTGCTTTGTGACGAAGCGTTTTGAAATAATTTAAAGCACTGGTGTAATTCTCTTTAATTGAATGACCCTATTTGTCCAGTGCTATTCTGCCTGATGGGCTTTTGTCCTACATATGTGGAATTCTATCCAGTGGGCTTTTGTCCTACATGGGTGGTGTTCTGTCCGGTGTATTTTGAAATAATTCATTTCAAATCACAGTTTTATTTCAAAATGCGTCAGAAGATCTGTAACGACGCGTTTTGAAATACAATCAACGCGTTTTGAAACAATTTAAAGCACCGGTTTAATTCCCTTTAATTGAATGACTTTACTTGATCCAGTGCTATTCTGCCCGATGGGCTTTTGTCCTACATATGTGGTATTCTATCCAGTGGGCTTTTGTCCTACATGAGGGGTATTCTATCCGGTTGGCATTTGTCCTATATGAGTGGTATTCTGTCTGGTGGACTCTTGTCCTAAATGGTTGGTGTTCTGTCCGATGGGCTTTTGTCCTACAGCGGTGGTATTCTGTCCGGTGGGTTTTTGTCCTACATGGGTGAGATTCTGCCCAGTGGGCTTTTGTCCTTTATGGGTGGTGTTTTGTCTGGTGGGCTTTTGTCCTGCATGGGTAGTGTTTTGTCCAGTGGGCTTTCAAAACGTGTCGACACACACCAACGCGTTTTGAAATAAACTCAACGCGTTTTGAAATAATTATTTCAAAACGCGTTGTTTGTCCAGTGGACTTTTGTCCTGCATGGGTAGTGTTTTGTCCAGTGGGTTTTTGTTCTTCATGGTTGGTGCTTTGTCCAGTGGGCTTTTGTCCTGCAGGGGTAGTGTTTTGTTCAGTGGGTTTTTGTCCTGAATGGGTCTACACAAAGACTTCGGTGAATTTATTTCAAATCGCGGTTTTATTTCAAAACGGGTCGACACACACCAACGCGTTTTGAAATAAACTCAACGCGTTTTGAAATAATTATTTCAAAACGCGTTGTTTGTCCAGTGGGCTTTTGTCCTGCATGGGTAGTGTTTTGTCCATTGGGTTTTTGTCCTGAATGGGTCCACACAAAGACTTCGGTGAATTTATTTCAAATCGCGGTTTTATTTCAAAACGTGCCTATTTTCACTCTTTGATCGCAAATTAGTACACTAATTTGCAGTCAAACAGTGAAAATAGGCCAAAATGACCACTGGTCAGTGACACTGACCACTGGTCAACCACATCAAAAAAATAAATTAATTGAGACACAGAGAGAGAAATTGACAGATAGACATACAAAAGAGTCAGAAAGAGAAATTTATTTGAAATGGCGGTTTTATTTCAAAACGTGTCGACACACACCAACGCGTTTTGAAATAAACTCAACGCGTTTTGAAATATTTTTTTCAAAATGCGTTGTTTGCCCAGTGGGCTATTGTCCTGCATGGATAGTGTTTTGTCCAGTGCGTTTTTGTCCTGCATGGGTGGTGTTTTGTCCAGTGGGATTTTGTCCTGCATGGGTAGTTTTGTCCAGTGGGTTTTTGTCCTGAATGGGTCTACACAAAGACTTCGGTGAATTTATTTGAAATCGCGGTATTATTTCAACACGTGCCTGTTTTCACTCTTTGATCGCAAATTAGTGTATTAAGAGTTCAAATGAACAAGGTTTGATGTGGTTGACCAGTGGTCAGTGACTACTGACCACTGGTCAACCACATCAAACCTCGAGTCACTGACCACTGGTCAACCACATCAAACCTTGTTCATTTGAACTCTTAATATAGTAATTTGTAGTCAAACAGTCAAAATAGGCCAAGATGACCACTGGTCAGTCACACTGACCACTGGTCAACCACTTCAAAATCTGTTCATTTGAACTCCTAATACATTAATTTGCAGTCAAACAGCA
Organism: Phymorhynchus buccinoides; assembly: GCA_017654935.2. Lineage (NCBI taxonomy): Eukaryota > Metazoa > Mollusca > Gastropoda > Neogastropoda > Raphitomidae > Phymorhynchus > Phymorhynchus buccinoides. The sequence continues at coordinate 4,112,818 of CM065693.1, forward strand.
AAAATTGGCCAAAATGACCAGTGGTCAGTGAGACTGACCACTGGTCAACCACATCAAAAATGGTTCATTTGAACTCCTAATACACTAATTTGCAATCAAACAGTGAAAGTAGGCCCAAATGACCACTGGTCAATGACACTGACCACTGTTCAACCACATCAAAAAATGTTCTGAACTCTTAATACACTAATTTGCAGTCAAACAGTCAAAATAGGCCAAAATGACCACTGGTCAGTAACATTGACCACTGGTCAACCGCATCAAAAATGGTTTAATTTTTGAGACACAGAGAGAGACAGAGAGAGAGATTGACAAATAGACATACAAAAGAGTCAGAAAGATAAATTTATTTCAAATCGCGGTTTTATTTCAAAACGTGTCGACACACACCAACGCGTTTTGAAATAAACTCAACGCGATTTGAAATAATTATTTCAAAACGCGTTGTTATTTCAAAACGCGTCGTCACATGGCTTTGTACATCGATTTCTCGGTAAATACCTAGATTTACACCCTCCTGCTCTATTTCTTGGTTCTTTCCGTGGTTAGGGATAGGGTTAGGGTTAGGGTTAGGGATAGAGTTAAGGTTAGATGGTCTTTCTTTTGCCACAAGCATCTGTTTTTTTGTCAAAATCATCTATTTGTTTGGAGCATTAAATCGCTGCCTTTGGGAAATAACCCCAAAAGATCCTACACATGTTAACAAAACTGAGAAAGACTGCAACGTCACTGGAACATACAACAAACAAACAACTACACAACAAGTATAAAGTGACATTTTATTCACAAGAGACAAAACAAAACCACTGGATATTTCGGCGAATGCGCCTTTATCAACACAGATAAACAATTAAACAGCAAATATAGCAAAAGGAGCAAAAAGCGGGCAACAAAAGGAGCAAAAAAACCAACAAGATCTAAAATAAACAAAAAAACCCCAATACTTCCCCTCTACAGTCCAATGCGTAAATGATACAACTAAGTTGAAACAAAGAGCAAGGCATGCATTTGTGAACACAAATTAGGGGGAAAAGGAAGAGAAGAAAAACAAAAAAAGTGTTTTGAGGTGAGAGAGGTTGGGGACAGTGAGTACGCAATCATAGGTGGCAGACGTTGGAAACAAGGGTCAGTTGGGTGTGGAGTATGAGGTGGGGAGGGGAGGGGAAAAAAGGGGGTTTAGATTGTTGGGTGAAGAGAACAAATCTCGTGCTAAAGTGGACACATGCAGCAGAAGCTGACATTACATTGCAATTGCAAAATGAAGAGAGAGAGAGAGAGGGGGGGGGGGGGGGGGTCGGGGGAAGGTGGGATATAGGGGTCATCGTCTATTTACACTGAAATCATGTTTAATTCTTTTAATATCGAAATGTTCTGTCTGTCATAATGTTTCATGCCAGACTGGAAAGTTTTCCAACTATGTGATGTAATTAGGTTGTGTTGTTCGTGCAAGGATAGGGAAAACCAAGGTATTCAGTATCAAAACCATGTTTAGCTCCATCTTACTTTTTCATTGTAGTAAAAAGAACAATGAGATGGAATCCAGCAAAATGTTAATTGAGTACCTCTTTCAATTAGCATATTGTATCAAGCAACTGATTTCAACGATCATTGCAGGCCTTGTTTGTAATTGTACTACTCTTAATGCCTGAAGAACTGATTTTGAAAATACGCAGAAGAGAACTTGAAATGTAGTTTTTGGAAAATGTATAAGATAATGTAAAGCCATGAGGATTGCAGTTAGTTCGGCTGTAACTATTGATTTATCAATTCCAATATAAACTGATTTCTCTATTTTTAAGTCTGGAATTAAGAATCCACAGCCTACTTGTTTATTTATGCATGAACCTTCTGTATATACTTTTCAATAATTGATGTAGTTCTCTTCAATATGACATTTGACATAACTTGCAAGCATATTTGGGTTTTCATCTGTTTTTATTATTTGTATGGTTAATATCAAAATACGCTTTATGAAGTTCCCATGGTGGTATTGGAAAAAAATGACGGTCTGACATACACTGCACCTTTATCAATGGAAACCCCAGAGTCAGTTATAGTGTTCGATGTATATGTTGCCAATGTGACTTGGCAAGTTATTGTCTTTGCTCTTTTAGGAAAATCAATATCTGACCTCATTTTTATTTCTGAATTGATATGTGTTCGAAAGCTGTATTTTCTATGACAAACTTACAACCGGCTAATTGTCTATAAGCATCTAAAGGAAGCACTTGAGCCTCTTGACAGGTACGCAAAGATGATGCATGCACTGGAAGCCCTAGTGCTAGTTTTAAACCCTTTGTCACGTGCTCGATGTTGGGACCCTCGAAAGGACTCCCAGCAACAAGCCGTGGCGGATTCAGAAGCCAGCCAGTGCCCACAGAGGCAAACGCACACCCAGATCAGACCAGGATAAAATGGGTTGAGGAAAGACAAAACAAATTTTATTTAGCAAAACACACACACACACACACACATACACGCACGCACGCACGCACGCACGCACGCACGCACACGCACACGCACACGCACACACACACACAAAGCGAAAACAAAAGGCAGAAATTACAAGGACAACGGTACAAGAATACAATCATAACACATATAACACTAACCAAGGCATTCAGCAACAATCAAACATAGCGCGCATACTAAGGATTATGCCATGAACATCATACTACAACAATGCGTCTTTGTCAAAAGGAACCAGATTTCACAAGCAAAAATTCACTCCACGCTTCCTTGGCTTTGTTTTAAGCCCGAAAGGTCCACACGTGGAACTCCATCATAGGTTATGTACAAAACTATGAAAAGAATAGAAGAAATAAACCCAACAACCTTCCCTCCCTTCCTGGAGAGAAACTAACACACTATGACCAAACGAATGGTCAACACAAGATCCTCTGATGACGGTCGAACCACTAGTTTATTAACAGACGATCGCGGATGGATGGGGAAAAAGTCTGAAGTCCGAAGATCTGAAGTGAATTGCAGAATTGTTCACGCTGCCTGTGAACGAAAGTCTCCGGGTATGTCGGCAATTCTCCTATCTGCTCACGGGTGGTGTTAACCGCCGTTTTGTCCAAATTCCGCCGTTTTGTCTATAGACAAAACGGCGGGGTTAGAACCGCCGTTTTGTCCAAATTTTCTATTATGATTTGGACAAAACGCGGTTCAACAATGTTTGGACAAAACGGCGCCCGATTTTGAACCGCCGTTTTGTCCAAATGAAAATTGGAGTTATAAAAACTCATTCTTGACAAGTTCTCATTCAAACAAAAAAAATTGTTAAATAAAATGAATAACAAGCTGACCACTGACACTGGTCACTTTGGCCTAATTTTACCGTTTGAATGCTAATTAGTGTATTAGGAGATCATATGAACAATTGTTGATGTGGTTGACCAGTGGTCAGTGTCACTGACCAGTGGTCACTTTGGCCTATTTTCACTGTTTGACTGCAAATTAGTGCATTAGGAGTTCAAATGAACAATTTTTGATGTGGTTGACCAGTGGTCAATGTCACTGACCAGTGGTCACTTTGGCCTATTTTCACTGTTGACTGCAAATTAGTGCATTAGGAGTTCAAATGAACAAATTTTGATGTCGTTGACCAGTGGTCAGTGTCACTGACCAGTGGTCACTTTGGCCTATTTTCACTGTTTGACTGCAAATTAGTGTATTAGGAGTTCAAATGAACAAATTTTTGATGTCGTTGACCAGTGGTCAGTGTCACTGACCAGTGGTCACTTTGGCCTATTTTTTTATGTGGTTGACCAGTGGTCAGTGTCACTGACCACTGGTCAACCACATCAAACCTTGTTCATTTGAACTCCTAATACACTAATTTGCAGTCAAACAGTGAAAATAGGCCAAAGTGACCACTGGTCAGTGACACTGACCACTGGTCAACCACATAAAAAAAAAATCATTTGAACTCCTAATACACTAATTTGCAGTCAAACAGTGAAAATAGGCCAAAATGACCACTGGTCAGTGACACTGACCACTGGTCAACCACATCAATTTTTTTTTCCATTTGAACTCCTAATACACTAATTTGCAGTCAAACAGTGAAAATAGGCCAAAGTGACCACTGGTCAGTGACACTGACCTCTGGTCAACCACATCAAAAATTGTTCATTTGAACTCTTAATACACTAATTTGCAGTCAAACAGTGAAAATAGGCCAAAGTGACCACTGATCAGTGACATTGACCACTGGTCAACCACATCAAAAATTGTTCATTTGAACTCCTAATA
>CM065693.1:4122077-4134577 GCA_017654935.2 Phymorhynchus buccinoides
TATTTGTTTGCCTTTAATGTTCTTGTTATTAATGTAAAGCGCACTGAGTTCATGTGAGAAAGAGCGCTACCGGTATATAAATTCCCATTATTATTATTATTATTATTATTATTATTATACCCCCCTTGTCCCGAAAAACGAAAATTAAATGGACAAGGCCAAGTAGGGAAGGAAATAAAACAAACAAGGGAACAAAACACTCACAACAACAAGGAACAAAAGATAGAATCCTATACGAATCCTCAATCTCCTCAATCAGAGGATTACCCCGGTGTGAACCCTTATAGTGAAAAACCCCACAAGGGAGACTAGAAGGACTCTAAGTGAAGAGATAGCTGATGTAGGGACGTAAGTGTGTGTGTGTGTGTGTGTGTGTGTGTGGACAAAACGAGTTAACAGGCTTCAAACCCAAGGTAATCAGCCACAGGATGTGAGAGCATGAGGATAAGATCTGCAGGTAAGTAAACTGTTTCCATGACGATGTGTTAAATTTAGATCTAGTCATAATTCTACCAAAGTAGGCCTACAGAGTTTGCAACAGTCGAAACAATCGGTAAAGGTAAAGATGTGCCACCCCCCATGCATTTCTCGGTTAATTGTATTTTTCTGTTTTTGCCTTTCTTACCATACATAAAGCTGTATTTTAGGAACATGTTTAGCTAATTACCTTTTTGGAATACTAACCCTAACCCTAACCCTAACCCTACCCCTAGACCTAACCCTACCCCCCACTATGTACTGCAGTACACCGCGATTTGTCACAGTTGTGGTTCGTTGCGTTTTTCCGTCTTATACGGTGGGGGGTAGGGTTAGGGTTAGGGCTAGGGTTAGGGTTAGGGTTAGGGCTAGGGTTAGGGTTAGGGTTAGGGCTAGGGTTAGGGTTAGGGCTAGGGTTAGGGTTAGGGTTAGTATTCCAAAAAGGTTATTAGCTAAAAATGTTCCTAAAATACAGCTTTATGTATGGTAAGAAAGGCAATAACGGAAAAATACAATTAACCGAGATAGGTAGGGGGGGTGGCACAAACAATCTTCTTCTCTGGTCTAGTATGTTTGATTGAAATAGATCGAATTGACTACAAATAGTTATGTAATGAGTAGCAACAGCTTAGCGCATTTGGCACTGCAGTGTGCTCTTGATGTGTTAAGAAAAATTGGGATAGATTCCGTCCGAATATCAGTGCATTTTTTTCAATGGCTAAACTTTGTGTCTGATCAGTGAAGACAGTGAACAATTTAGAGCTCCTACAGACGGTCTACGCAGTATAATCTAGAGCATTTCAATCTAGTCTTGTTATATAGGAATGTGTAAACCCAATTATATATAGAAAAGTGTCGTTCTAACACTGTAACAGTGCCTTAGTTATCTAGACTAGTCTAGATCTAATGCATGCGCAAGACTGGAAGGGATACTGAACACTAACAGTAACAGCACCCACTTCAGTTTGTTGTGTTCCCATGAGTCATCTTTGTGTGTATATGTGTGCGTGTGTATGTGCGTGCGTGTGTTTGTGTGCTTGTGTGTGTGTGTGTGTGTGTTTCATTGGACTAGCAGGGTCCGTTCCAGTGACAAGATTATGCATAAACGTTGGCTGCATCCACGGACCTACATTAGGTTCGTGTCTGCATCATAGACTCCAAACAGGAAACAGGCCTACCAACAGTTGAGTAAGTTGATATTTACAGCAATGTAGAATAGTTTTGCGTGCGCGCGCGTTCTTGATCTTGATCTTGATGGGTCGACGCTGGCAGAATCCAACTTGGATATAAACGTGGTGTGTGTGCGTTTGTGCGCGCGCGCGCGTGGTGTGTGTGCGTTTGTGCGCGAGGGTGTGAGTGGGTAGGTGTGTGTGAGCGTGTGTGTGTGTGTGTGTGTGCGTGCGTGCGTGTGTGTGCTTTTGTTCTTCTCCTGCTAAGGTAACCACAGTATGCACCGTTGTAGAAAAAAATTAATTCTAAGAATCGTCTTGTTTTTTAGTGTGATGACTGTGCATGCACATGCAACTCCATTTTTTGCGCGTGTGTCCCGAATCATGACAAGTTCAGATATCAAATCCACGGGAAGCAACTTCTTTAACATGCCTATCAAAAAGACGCAGGACACAGTAGACAGTGAGCTGCCAGAGCAAGCTGACTTCCGTCCCAAACGATCCTGCATAGTAACAGACCTTCACACTACCACAGATCATGATATTGCATCGAGAAGTGTAGAGAATTATCTGTCACTGGTGCCCCTTGCTGTCAGCTTCATAGACTTACGCAAAGCTTTTGATAATGTCCACAGACAATCACTTTGAAATATCTTGAAGTCCTATGGCATCCCCGAGAAATTGGTGTATGCCATGGAGCAGATCTACAACAACTCCAAGTGCAGAATCAGGGCCAAAGATGGCTACAGTGATTGGTTTGAAGTCCTGACAGGAGTCCAGCAAGGATGTATCCTCTCGGCTCTTCTCTTCGCCCTTGCCATTGCCTGGGTCTTTAATTAGGCAACAGATGGTAAAATGATTCAGTGGACCGATAACAAGGAATTATCAGATCTCGACTTTGCCAATAACATTGCAGCACTAGCTAACAGCACAATCAGCAGCTACGCTAGCAACATAGGACTAGTCATCAGTTCAAAGAAGACGTAGAATATGTTGAGTGGAGAATACCCACCACCAATGGATGTCTTCATTGACCAGAAGAAAGTGGAGGAAGTAGAGACCTTCACGTATCTTGGCAGCTCCATCAGTAGCAACTAATAAGAATGAGCTTGAATGAGAACTGAACAGCAGAATCGGTAAAGCAGCAGCTGCCTTCAATCAGCTGAGTAAAATCTGGACGAGCAAGAAATTATCTCATCAACTTAAACTGAAGATTAGCCATTCCAACGTGCTCTATGGCTGTGGGACTTGGCATTTCAAAACCACGCAAGAGAGGGGACTCGACGCCTTAAACACCAAATGCTTATGCAAGATCTTAGGCATCAAATGAAATGACTTTGTGTCAAATGAAGAGGTCAGGGAACGATCCAAACAGCCCCGCGTATCAGACACCATCCGCAAAAGACGCCTCCGCTGGCTGAGACATGTCATGAGGCTCCCAGCTACCAGACCCGCAAACCAAGCCATCAGATGAACGCCGACAGGACAGAGAAGAAGAGGACGGCCCATGATGAACTGGAAACAGACAGTGGAGAGGGACCTGAAGCTTGTCCACAGACGCTGGAGTGACATGGACATGATGAACTGGAAACAGACAGTGGATAAGGACCTGAAGCTTGTCCACAGACGCTGGAGTGACATGGACATGATGAACTGGAAACAGACAGTGGAGAGGGACCTGAAGCTTGTCCACAGACGCTGGAGTGACATGGACATGATGAACTGGAAACAGACAGTGGAGAGGGACCTGAAGCTTGTCCACAGACGCTGGAGTGACATGGACATGATGAACTGGAAACAGACAGTGGAGAGGGACCTGAAGCTTGTCCACAGACGCTGGAGTGACATGGACATGATGAACTGGAAACAGACAGTGGAGAGGGACCTGAAGCTTGTCCACAGACGCTGGAGTGACATGGACATGATGAACTGGAAACAGACAGTGGAGAGGGACCTGAAGCTTGTCCACAGACGCTGGAGTGACATGGACAAGATGAACTGGAAACAGACAGAGGAGAGGGACCTGAAGCTTGTCCACAGACGCTGGAGTGACATGGACATGATGAACTGGAAACAGACAGTGGATAGGGACCTGAAGCTTGTCCACAGACGCTGGAGTGACATGGACATGATGAACTGGAAACAGACAGTGGAGAGGGACCTGAAGCTTGTCCACAGACGCTGGAGTGACATGGACATGACGAACTGGAAACAGACAGTGGAGAGGGACCTGAAGCTTGTCCACAGACGCTGGAGTGACATGGACATGATGAACTAGAAACGGACAGAGGAGAGGGACCTGAAACTTGTCGACAGACATTAGAGTGACATGGACATGATGAACTGGAAACAGACAGTGGAGAGGGACCTGAAGCTTGTCAACAGACGCTGGAGTGACATGGACATGATGAACTGGAAACAGACAGTGGAGAGGGACCTGAAGCTTGTCGACAGACATTAGAGTGACATCGACAAGCTGGCTGAGGACTACCGTCTTTCTTTCAGCTAAGATTTCAACTGTCAGAGTTTTCAAATGTATATGTTTGTCTGTATATTTTAATTTCTTTAAGATAAGATTTCAATTGTGTCAGAAGTGTCCAGTGTTTCTGTCTACATGTATATGTGTGTCTGCTTGTTTTCATCAAAGATTCCAACTGTAACGGTGCGATTTTATTCCTTCTTTCTGTACCTCTGTCTTTCTATGCTTCTGTTTCCGTTTCTGTCTGTGTGTCTGTCTGGTCAATCGTCTAAATATACCCATCAATGGTCCTTCGTAGGGATGTCTACTGGCATCATGACCTACCCGTCTTTCTGCCTATCTGCTTGTGTGTTGGTATGAGCCTGCATAGTTTATGCACGTCCCGAAAAATGAGTAGAGGAGTAGTGCGAGTGAACATGTCAGATTGCTTGTAGGCCTATATAAAGCACATACAAGATTTAAGTTAAAAATAACAGTATCGTTAAAAAATCGGGACTTTCCTGGAGTTGCACTGCCTCCGGGCATTGCCTCCAGGATCGTTCCCACTATCTTTACATCTACTAATGTCCACATATTATGTGTCTGTTTCAGACCGGAGGACGTTAAACCATATTTTCATTAAGTTAAACTGTACCACAAAAAAGAGACCGTAAGTGTCATATTACTTTTGAGCGGGGATGAACGCTTGAATGTCATCGGAGCAGAGACGAACAGCCATAAAAGATTTTAATGCGGTTGTCAGGGGGGGAGTCTGATTCACAGGTGGCTGGGTTTCTTTGGGGGTGGGTCCAGGACCCGTCCTGAATGCCGCCGACAATGGACGCTAGCAGCCGGGGGTCTGTTGAAATAATCACTCAGTGTGCACAAGGAATATTTGTTTTCTCGTCTCTTTCCCAATCAACAAACAACACCCCGAGAGTGTGGGTTTCTTGTTGTCAGGCTGACAAGTAAGAGATAAGAGATATTTCATCAACTTTGTGCCTATAGGGGTCTACATGAACACAGTGGTAGAAACTAGAATGGAATGTTTATGTTTGACGTCCTCTCGGTTACAAAGAACAATATGGGACAGTTCTTTAAATGAAGTTAATATTTCTTTTCGATAAAGTTGGAGAAAGAGAAAGCAGAAGGATTTCGTCAGATTTGAATAATCGGCAAAAGCGTCACAGTTGGATGGCCGTAGTGTGAGGCATTGCCTTTAGAAGAACACAAACCACTGGACCAAAACTGTAGTTTGCATCTTCGCTTCTTCAGAAAGGGAAGACCATATTTTATTTTATTATCAAATTTAGGGCGTTGGTTGAAAACGAGATGACACTCGAATGAATGCCAAACGCTGATTAAGGCCCCCCGCTGTTGCAGCCTCCATCGACAATAAACCTAGCCGCCCGTGAAGGAGCCTACCCCATGATGGCTTGGTACAACGCAACATTTACTTCTCCCCCCCACCACACGCCCCGCCTTTCGGTTCACACAATTTGTAAACCAAAAGTTGTGTTGTTGTTGTTGTCGTAGCTTGGCTAAAAGACTCCAGGGATCATCCTTGCAGCCAAAGCACTTGAACACTATGGTACAAATGCACCAGCTAGGGATGAGAACATTACGTGTGTGACCGTCTTTGATTACTCCGCCACATGGGCAGCCACACTCCGGCTTCGGTGGATAAAAAGATGTAATAATAATAATAATAATAATAATAGGACTTCCGGCTGGCCTCCGATGTCGGTAGGCCACGTGCTTTCTACTCTGCATACATTTTGGCGTTTTAGTGTTCTTCCTAAATGTTAATGATATTTTACATTGATACAAAGCTCGATTGTCGAACAGTGTTCCATTTTGTGCCTTTTTTTTTTTTTTTTACCCCATTATACCGCTCCAAGTGCAGCTGCCTAATATTTAAAAAAAAAAGTGATCGTGTTAGTGTGTTGGTACTATGGCGGCGGCCGCCCCGGCCCCGTTCATAGAGCCTGTATATATATGTGACTGCACGTGCGCAAACAGTGTACGAAAGCCTGCCTACTACGTATGACATTTGTGTGGCTGCGGAGGCAGTTACTGGCAGAAAAACTATTCGTGGTGCACAGAGGATTAGAGGACTCTGGATGATCTATTCTAAGACCAGGGAGGCCAGAGACAGATTATTGCTGGAGGGCTTTGCGTTCAGGGGAGCACGTGTGACTCTACTGGACAAAAAACCCTTCAGTGCACGGGGGCAGGGAGGTCAGGGGGTGGAGAAACCCTCCACCAAAATATGGGTTTCGAACTTGCCAATGTTCATTGAACATAAGGACGTGGAAACTGCTCTGGAAAAACTAGGTGTAGAGATTCGTAGCCCAATTCGCTACGAACTCGCACGAAACCCGGACGGAAAACTATCTGAGTTCGAAACAGGCCGCAGGTTTGGATTTATTACTGTGCCAAGCACACCACTGCTGCCTGTACTTAAACTGGGTGCTTTCAGTGCAGACATCTTCTACAAGGAGATGAAAGTGGCGATGAAATGTTCAAAGTGTTTTCAAGACGGCCACAAAGCAGCCAGCTGCGTCAATGACATTGTGTGCAGAGTTTGTCGTCTGTCAGGACACACACAAATAGACTGCCCAAGTGGACTAACAGAAGCAGACGACAGTCAGCGCCAGAGCGAGGCTGCTACACATGAGAGAGGCGAGGAAGAGAGCAGCAACACGCCAGCTACCCAATGCCAGGAAGAAGCAGCTGTGCCACTAGCACAACACGCCGCGCACACAGGAGAGAAAAAAGCAGGGCGAAAGGAAGGGAATCAGTAATAAGGTCGAAAATACATTTAGTCCTAAGGTCGAATATACATTTCGTCCTAAGGCAGAATATACATTTCGTACTAAGATCGAAAGTGCTCAGTTCGTCCTAAGGTCGAATATACATTTCGTCCTAAGGTCGAATCTACATTTCGTCCTAAGATCGAAAGTGCTCAGTTCGTCCTAAGGTCGAATCTACATTTCGGCCTAAGGTCGAACGTACATTTCGTCATAAGGTCTAAAGCATGTACATGTCGGTCTAAGGTCGAAATTCTGCCATCAGTCAGTCTTTTTCATTTCATAAAAAAACGCAAAATGCAGGACCCTGGCAACAAGTGCCATGAATGTCAGTCACCCATCTTGTCCGTCATCAGGGTGTTCGGAATGGGTTAGAGGGGTTAGTGAAGGCTCCTGCGGATCAGGCAATCATGTGGCAATCATCGGATCATCGCCAATCATCTGACGGTTTTGGCAGAAAATGCACTTTTTTTTAGGGGTTTTTAAGTAAGCCGAAAAAGACTATTCTTTTAACTTAATATTTCAATATTAGTATGTTCATATCGGATTTAATAATAAACTTAATTGTCCACTTAATTTTGTGTCTGAATTGTCAGCTTCGGTCTCTCTCTCTCTCTCCCTCCCTCCCTCTCTCTCTCACTCTCTCTCTCACACTCTGTTTTTCTCTCTTTGTGTTTGTGTGTGTGTTTATACCAAAAAATTGTTATGCCCAGAGCTGAGCACTTTCGACCTTAGGACGAAATGTTGCAGTCGACCTTAGGCCGAAATGTATGTTCGACTCTAGGACGATCTGAGCACTTTCGACTTTAGGACGAAATGTTGCAGTCGACCTTAGGCCGAAATGTATGTTCGACTCTAGGACGATCTGAGCACTTTCGACCTTAGGACGAAATGTTGCAGTCGACCTTAGGACGAAATGTACATTCCGACATTTTTTTTTCGACCTTGGTCCGATCTGTGTATCATTCGACCTTAGGACGAAATGTATATTCGACCTTATTCCTGTGACCCGAAAGGAAGGAAGAAAGGAGAAAGGCGAGGGGAAAGGGAAAAGGGAGAGAAGCGAATCTCCCACTGACCACGAAGATCAGGCAGCCAAGAGACTGACGGTGGAAGAAGGCGGGGAAGAAGAAAGGGAGGATGGAGAGGGGCACAGGGTGGTGGAGGAATGCATCACCTGAGACGGCGCGCGTTCCACAGTCCTCCCCTTACGACCTTGGCGTGTCTTACGGACTCTAACGATTGTAATGAATAACGGACTTGGCACGATGAAACTTACGCCTCTTCTCTTATGGCTAACAACTCCATTTGTATTGGCACTCTTAATGTGCGCGGATTTAGAAACAAACTGAAACGAAGACTTGGATTCAATTTGTTTAGAAAACAAAAAATAGATATTATATGTTTATGTTTACAAGAAACACATATAACAGAAGACGTTGTACAAGAAATTAAAATGCAGTGGTCTGGGAAAATGTTATACAGCCCAGGTAATAGTAATGGCTTAATCACCCCAATAAACAACAAAGATATTAACGCTGAACTTCTCCAAGCAACAGAGAGAGTTCTGATAATAAAGGTTATAGTAGCTGATGAGATCAATGTTATAGCCAATTGCTATGCGCCCAACACAACACTAGATAAACTAGCGTTTATCACTCGGACATGTAAACTGAATACGATCAGCTGTGGGTAACGGGAGACTTTAACACAACAGTGACTCCCCTACACAATATAGCAGGCAACCTTCACTCTATCAGAGAGAGGGAAGCCCTTCCAAACTTGCTACTCTCTCTTGACTTAAAGGACGTATGGAGAGCAATGCACCCCGACTATAAAGACTTCACATGGTCAAAAACTACACCATTCATTGCGAGAAGAATCGACTATATTTTATGTGACGATCTATCCTTACACCTAACTAAACGAGCTGATATTGTAACATTCCCACACTCCGATCATAAACTAGTAAAAATAACGTTTAATGTAAATAACTTCAAAAGAGGCCCAGGGTATTGGAAGTTTAATAAGTCACTGCTAACACGTGACGATTTTATTAAGGAAACGTTATCATTCATAGATATCCATTTTGAACATTATAAAGAAAGCAGCCCACAGCATGCATGGGAAATGTTCAAAGTAAGACACAAATCATTTTGTATCAATTATTCCAATGAAGCAAAACAACAAACTGAACACAGACAGACAAAAATTAAGCACTTAGAAGAACTAGAACAAAAACTCTTGCAGGACCCTCAAAATAAAGACTTGGTCTTCAGAGCTCAACAATTGAAAAAAGACAGAAATACAAGAACTAAGAGACGCCCGTGGTGCACAGGTACGATCAAGAGTAAAATGGGTGGAAGAAGGGGAGAAAAACACAAAATATTTCCTGCGCCTAGAAAAATCTCAAGGAGCTACAAACACCATTATATCCCTTCAAACTAACGAAACCCTTACAGACAACCCCCAAATAATAATAGACGAAATTAAACAATACTACACACAGCTCTACCAAAAATATCCTATATCTGAAAGAGGAAAAACAATACAAAACGACTTTTTGAAAGATAACAATTACCCTACTCTGTCTGAAGAAGAAAAGGATCTGTGTGACAGAGCTCACTGAGGCCTTGAATAATTTAAATAATGACTCTGCACCAGGTAGTGATGGCCTCACACCCGCATTTTACAAGAAGTTTTGGGATAAACTAAGAATACCACTTTATAATTGCTTAATTAACTCTGTTGAACAAGGCGAATTGTCTTTCTCCATGAAAAAAGGAGTAATAACACTAATACACAAAGGGAAAGACTTAGACAAAAGCAATTTATCTAACTATCGACCTATTACTCTACCAAATACAGACTATAAAATATTTACAAAAGCATTGGCTATCAGACTGCAGAATGTAATTACATTCATTGTAAACGAGGATCAGGTAGGATTCAATAAAGGCAGAAACATAGCTACTCATTTAAGATTTTTGGATGACCTAACTCAGCATATGTATACAATTAATCAGCCAGGGGCCCTCATAGCCCTTGATTTCTCCAAAGCGTTCGATACATTGTCTAAAAACTGCATTCTGGAAACGCTTCAACTTTTTAACTTTGGACCGCGGTTCGTAAACTGTGTAGCAACCATAATGAAAAATACTCAAAGCTGTATTCATAACGGTGGTTGGCTATCAGACTGGTTTCAAACTCAGAGAGGAATACGACAAGGGTGTCCAGTCAGTCCACTCCTTTTTGTAATTGCAGTTGAAACCTTAGGTATACGAATAAGAAATTGTAATGAAATCCAAGGAGTTAAAATAACAGAATCTATTCATTCCAAAATCAAACAATATGCAGATGACACTACGCTTACACTTAAACATGAAGAGGATATTCAAATAGCCACCAATATTGTAGAGGAATTCCAACATTTCTCAGGCCTTAAACTAAATAAGCAAAAATCAGAAGGCATATGGCTTGGCTCCAAAAAATACGAATCAGGCAATGTTCATAATATACCCATGAAAAACGGAAAATAAAACATATTAGGAGTTTATTTTTCTGCAGATAAGGAAATCTCTAAAATCGAGGAACACTGGAAACCCAAAATAGATAATGTCATTAAGATTATCAAACACTGGGAAAACAGAAACCCATCCCTTTATGGTAAAGTTATTCTTGCGAAAACATTCCTGTTGTCCCAATTCTCTCATATTCTACAAGTTGCGTCAATACCCCCAAAAGTGCTCCACTCCATCAATTCTATTATCTACAAATTTCTCTGGAAGAAGAAATTCAACAACAAAAAAGCATTTGAAAAAATAAAAAGAGGAGTATTAAGTTTAAGCAAAGAAGAAGGGGGCTTAAATATGATTAATATAGAACACCAACAGCACATGTTCCTGGTCAAATGGGCAGCTCGACTTCTAAAGCAAGCCAACGCACACTGGAGTATCCTGGCCATCAATAATCTCCTTCCATTTAAGAACTTGCATTGCATTTAGTCCGTCACCAAGACGGACTATTGCGATGGGCTGGTTTGTATTTTTGTTTGTTTTTTTGTTTTTGGTTTTTGGGTTTTTTCTGTCTGTCCCAAGGATATCTCCCGAACCGCTTGACCGCATCGCGTCAAATATTGTGTGAAGGTGTGCCTCCTTAGTAGGAAGAGATCGGCGCAAACCATTGTGCCGTCGTGACCTTGACCTTGACGTACGACCTTGAAAACCGAAAATCTATTTTTAGCCATATCTCGGGCACCGATCAACATAGGATGTTGAAACTTGGTATGAAGGTGGTTTGGCTTATGTCCGTTCTGATGATGGCATACCGATCAAGGTCAAGGTCAAGGTCAAAAAGATCGCTGGAGCCTGAAAATCGGAGGGTCATTTTTTCTCATTCTGTCTTTCCCAAGGATATGTTTCGAACGGGTTGACAGAATCACGTCAAATTGTGTGTGCTGGTGTGTCACCAAGAGAGGAAGGCATCCGCGCAAACCATATTGCCGTCGTGACCTTGACCTTGGCGTACGACCTTGAAAACCGAAAATCTTTCAGGGGCCATAACTCCCACACCGTTAGTGTTAGAGTCTTCAAATTTAGCTTGAAGGTACTTTGGCTTATGCCCGTTCTGATGGTGGCATATTTTCCACATTGCTACTTGACAGAAGCGCTTCAGATTGTGTGAGGTACTGTATATCCTAGAGAAGAAAACATCCGAGCATATATTATCACCATGCTGACCTTGACCTTGAAGTGTGACCTTGAAAACCGAAATTTCCTTCTTTGCGCTATATGTTTCTTCTTTAAGCTGTATCTCGTGAACTACAAGACAGAATCCCTTCCAATTTTGTGTCAGGATGTGACACTCTACGGGGTGTCGCAAGTGCGTGGCATTGCTGGTGACGGACATGTCTGCCGCTCGGCGACGCCCTTGTTTTAATTGTAACCTTGATCCGAAAGAAATTAAATGTTTAGATAAAATCAAATCAACATTCTGAAAAGATGTTATAACCACAATCGCAACTTTTAGCTAAGATCGGCCTGTAGAAAATGTGAAAACAGAGCCACTCTGGAATAATAGAGGCATAAAATACAAGGGGAAAGCCTCTTTATTTTTCAAATTGGTGTAAGGCGGGCTTCTTCGTAGTCCAGGATCTCTGGCATAATGGAAACGTAATGACCTACCAAGCAATAGAACAGAAAATAAGAAGTTCTCCAGCACATTTATTTGAATACAATGCATTAATAAACGCGATTCCGCTCGCGTGGAAACAGCAGTTAAACGAAAATGATGAAAAGATGGAAACTCCAAACGATGTACCATCTGAAAAAGGTCGCTTGACAGCTTTATCTAACAAAGAAATACGAAAAACATTTGCTCTTAAACAAAATCACGACATATGTGCTGCTCACTTTTGGAAACGTAAACTAGATATTGACGTGAAAGATTACTTCAATCTGGGATATGAATGCAGCAAAGAGTCCAGACTAAGGCTGTTGCACTTCAAATTCATACACAACATATACCCAACGAATATATTGCTACACAAAATGGGGGTAGCAGAGACAAACAGATGCCTTCAAT
>CM065693.1:4142077-4145342 GCA_017654935.2 Phymorhynchus buccinoides
TCAATAGGGCATTCATATTCGTATTTGTATACAGACAGTCTCTCGCTTCACCTAAAGAAAAACACGCACTCGACTTTCAACCCGGCCACACTCCCACTCCCGATTCTAGTCCCCCCCCCCCCTCCATCTTTACTTTAACTTTGCCAGCGTTGAAAACTGAAAGAGAGAGAGGGCGGCGCATTAGAACACGTTTTGACATGAATGTACAGTTTCAGAGAGACCTTCCGTCACGTACAACGTAGTAGGAGATGTGCGTTGCTACTTTGTCGAATAAGTGTGAGCTGGATAAGTTATTTTTAATCATTTAAGGGTTCTTTCCCTTTGGCTGGGAATTCTGTTGTGTGTGTAAGATATTCTGTTTTCTTTATCTTTTTTCTCTTTTGATAGAATAGACTGGATTTTCCAAGGAAGTTGCGGGACAAAAAGGGCTAATTACCAAATTCGCAGTATTACAATCATGATTTTGCTGAATCTGCGAAACCCTACCCTTAAACGCAGTGAAATTTCATTCTTCAATACCTGAAAAACGGCTGTACATAATTTATTAATATTTTCAGTGTTTACTAAAAAGTAAATTTGGAACACTTCCGGGTTAAAACCAAACCGGAAGTACCAACGGAAGTGTCCAAGGTCAGGCTGTTTTCGTTTGGTTCACAAAATAGCCAAAATCGAAAGTGGCGTCACAAAACAAACTACTGGATTTTATTGCTCTTACTCCGCCCCAGGTCTAAACGAAAGTTTGAAGTTATCCAAATTTATGTTGTGTCACATTCATTGATTTTATCTTTCTGGATGTAGTGTGTTTCGTCCGATTTTGTTGACATTTGTAAGAAAGTTGCAGAGCACATTTTTGTAAGCTCAATTTTCGATTTTAAAGCTATTGTGGAAATATAGGCCCCAAAAAGTCTGAAAAACAGACACATTTTAAAATTTCAATTATAGTAACTCACAATAGCGAGATTTAAAGCGTTCATATTTTGAGTGTGTTCTAAGAGTAAGATTTGTAGCTCTTGTAGCATAAAAATGAACCGGAAGTACCCAACGGAAGTGCCCCAGCGCCAGTTGTGCAGCTTTTAATTAGCAAACGGCAGGAAGTGATGTCATAACATAAACTATTGAATTTTATTCTTCTTCCACTTGCCCATCTCTGATAGGAGTTTGTTATATGTGAAATATACACATTTGTGAAACTTAGGTAAGGTTGTTTTTCTCCGTTGATTTCTATTTTCATTGTTTCTTGTTTATTCCTCTGCTTACGCTAAGTTTGCCAAAAGTTGAGCAATACAATTCTTATGTTCAAATCAATTTGGTGAACTTTGGTCAAAACATTTTTAAATGCCAAAATCGGCCAAAGTTTGGTCCATTTGGCCTTTAATAACTGTAAAACGACTGGACAGAAAGCATTCATAGCTTAAGTATAACATTTCGCAGCACTTCCAGTATAAAAGCGAACCAGATATACCCAATTACCTGATGTACCCAAGTTATGGTTGTATAGGTGCGAAAACCGGAAGTGACGTCACAATATTAACTTTTGTTGTTGTCATACTGGCCCGTGTCTGATAGGAGGAACAGCAGCATCAGAAGCAGCAGCACCACCAGCGACAACATCAACAACAACAGCAGCAGCAACATCATCAACAGCAACTAAAACTACAACATACCAACATGGTACTAAAATTCAGGATCCGTGTTCTGCTGATATGCTCAGTGGTCATCGTGACTCTGGCGCTGCTGTCCCTGGTCCATTATGAACACTGTTCAACAGGTGAGTCCACTAGCTGGATCCTCCTCCCCCCCCCCCCCACACACACACCCTGTAGTCCATCAGGTTGGGAGGTATTTCATTACCACCTACCTGGGGTGTGTGGAGGGGATTTATGATGGTGGTTTTTGAAAACTACATTATCCCCTGTTATGATATTTTAGTATAATAATAATAATATAATAATAATAATAATAACTAGAGGGCTTATGTTTGCCTTTGAGAGCAAGCATGACAGGATTCTACCTTCAAACAGCCGTTTGCAATTTATTCAAAATTACAATTTGGCCAAATTTTGCAATTCTCGTCCTCACTTCCGGTTTGCACTTCCGGTTTGAATGTATACCGAACGTCTTGCAATGCTACTCTTAAATAAATATTGAAAATATGAACGTATTCCGTGCAGCGGTTGTTAAGTTATTCAATATTACAATTTGGCAATTTTTTGCCCTAATTCGGTCAAATTTTGACACATCGGTTTAATATTCAAAATTTAGCATTAGAATAACGTCCTGTAATGTTCTTGCAAATTGCAGCGAAATCAGATAAAAAAGAAAAACAATCCATAAATGGAAATCAGTGAAATTTACATAAATTTGAATAACTTCCAAACTATTTAACATATCATCACCAAACTTCCTTTCCGACCTGGGCCAACATAAGGGTTATAATACCAAAAAGTTATTTTTGTGACATTACATCCGGTTTTGGCTATTCCGTTAGCTAAATGAAAGATGCATGTTCCTAGCTGGAGCACTTCCGGTTCGTACTCCCGGTTCGCTTTCATTCCGGAAGTAATGGAAATCTATTTCTGAGTACATACTGAAAACATGAAGGCCGGTTTTGAGATATTCATGATTGAAATTTGCCGATTTTGCCATAAGTCCTGTTAAATATTTTAATTTGGCAATCCCTTATTTTCCCTCAACTTTCCTGAAAATGTCAGCCCAATCGGACGAAAAAAAGGGGGAGGAATAGAAGAAGAGGAAAAAAGTCTTACAAATGCAATTGGATTATACCTTAAGGTAGAATCCTAAGGCCGTGTACACATACACGCGAATGTTCTGCGCGGAAATCCCATGCGCAATCAGTAAATAAATAAAAGAAAGAACAAAAATAAGCTGTCTGTATTTCCCCTAATCTGTATATTTTCCCCCTTCTTTCTTTTACTTATTGATTATTTCCGCGCGAAAAATCCGGATGTACTGTGTACCAGGCTTATGGTAGAATCATAATAATACATTTATATAGCGCTTTACCTCAAATTTGCCCAAAGTGCTTTACAATCAAGTGGTCATCAAAAAGTAGACAGCAAAAATAGAAAAACACTAACATGACAAAGGAAATGCTGTACTTTTCAATTAATAATAATAATAATAATAATAATAATAATAATAATAGTAATAATAATAAATATTATAACAAAAAAATAATAATAACTAGAGGGCTTATGTTTGCCCTTTTTGTTTGGGTTTTTTTTTTTTTATTTAATTTTTTTTT
>CM065693.1:4145842-4169434 GCA_017654935.2 Phymorhynchus buccinoides
GCCTTATCAGAAGTAAAAAGCAATACGTAACCACCATGATAGCCACCTCCCCGCAATCCTGCTGGGGCTGGGCCTGAGCGGCTCTGGAAGACGTGGTAGCGGCGTATGTGGACCTTGGACGACTGCATGTGGCCATCTCCTGTGGACAAGATCCATAACGTGATATTAATATGGGCACAATATTCAACATTAATTTAAAAACTATTCATAGTCCCGTTAACAGCTATGGTCTTCTCAGGACTGTCACTGCGTAAAGTTCGATCACGTATAACAAAACACACATCAATAATAAAGCAATATCAGACAATATTGTAAAGCAACATCACACAATGACATACTGACCTCCTCATCGTTGTTGAACAGAGTTGTGTTCATGTCGTCAGCCACAAACCAGCGTTTTCCCTTCATCAGCATGTCAGAGGGTGGGGAGTGGGTGCCCTCTGAATCAGCACTCCACACCTGACAGACAAGGCAATATGTCATCGTTAAAATACAATAGTAATACCATGACATAACACCACAAACCAGCGTTTCCCTTCATCAGCATGTCAGAGGGTGGGGAGTGGGTGTCCTCTGAATCAGCGCTCCACACCTGACAGACAAGGCAATATGTCATCGTTAAAATACAATACATAACACCACAAACCAGCGTTTCCCTTCATCAGCATGTCAGTGGGTGGGGAGTTGTCCTCTGAATCAGCGCTCCACACCTGACAGACAAGGCAACCATGTTGTTAATATACGGTATACCGTAATTTTCGGGTTATAAGGCAACATTGTTTTCTCCAATTTCGACCTATGCGCCTAAATAAACGAGGGCGCCCTCCATAAAGTGAACAAAATCGTGAGAAGAGAGGCAATGATCTGCCGTGTTCAGTACAGTCTACTGTGAGTCATATAAACAAGGGCGCCCTTATTATTGAACAAAATCGTGAGAAGAGAGGCAATGATTGCCATGTTCAGTACAGTCTACTGTGAGTCAGACATCTAAAGTGGTCACAAGTCGCCGATACGACGAATACTCACGTTAAAATGCTTCAAAATCCCTATTATCGTCCGAGATACCGTCCAACAGATGCCATAACCCTTCATTGGATGTAAAAAGCATCGTTGTAGAGCTTAAAATGCCATAATTCTATCAGTTTTCGCGAAGAATTGTCCAAACACAACAACAGGAAGCAGCTCAAACGGAAGTTCAATTATTTGAGAGGGGAGCCAACTCTCGTTTATGACAGCTGTAATGGCGGTTGGTAAGCGTTTACAGGACGCGTACGGGCTTCAAAGTTTGACTTTCTTTTGCGAGGTGCGTATCGCCTTATAAACGAGGGCGCCTTTTACTTTAATTTTTTTCAGATTTTTCTTGAAAATTGCCCTATTCGCCTTATACATACATAGCAGCGCCCAAATGATCCGAAAAATAACGTAATACTGTATGTTATAATATATAACGCCACATTACAGCAGTGATGTCCAGGAGGCCCCGGTCATAGGCCATTGACCTATCAAAATTGAAAATGTCCTATCTCCCCTGAATCAGTTTAGAAAACAAGGAAAACTACACACATTGCAAAATAAAGCTTGAAAAAAAATGTGTATATTTGCATCTGGAAACGATCAAATGAAACAGGTAAACAAAGTGGTGTTAGTTATCTCTTCACCATGCAACAAATGAAACAAGCAACTACTGAATGAAACAAGGAAACCCACATAACAAAAGATGTTCCAGCATTTGACACTGAGGCAAAAGTAAAACTAAATATTAAGCATTACACAGTCTGCAGGTGAACCAAAATAAAAATAGTCAGTGGTTTCTTGTTTTTGGATGACAGGCCGTAAGGCCTGGGCACATGAGCCAGACCCCCACTATCACAATCACGATGTCGATGGACTGCTCAGCACATCGTTGGTAGTACTACTAGAAGTAGAAGGCCTACTCTGACTCGCGTTGTCAACTTTACCTTAATCAGAAAGCACACTTGAATGCCTAACGAAAAAGGAGACTATGAATGTGTGGCCGAGGCATTTTCGCTTTTTCAGTAATATTTGTTTTATTTACAGTGAACAGCCGTCTAAACAAAACGTCTGCAGATCGCTAAAAACAAGAGAGTTGTTCCCCTTGTCAAAATTCCTGGGGAAAAAACAATGGGCCAATTGGGCCTTTGCCTACTTTCACAAGTTTCAGTTAGGCCTAGCTGAGACAAGTGGAAAACTGCCTGGAATGTGTGTATTCCGTAGAGAGAAAAAAATGTTGCCATGGACTGCTTTGCGATCGAGAGCCGATCTGTGAAAATGTAAGTTGCATTGTCCGCGAGTTACGTAAATCAATCGGTCAAAGGCCATCAGCATTGAATTTCAAGGGTGCTCCTAGAACACTTCAGGAGTGCAGGCACAGCACCCCTCCTGGGGGTTCCGGGGGGACAATGCCCCCTGGAAGCTGAAAGGAAACAACAGTTGTCAATATAATTAACAGGCTCTCGTACTTTCACTTCTGGTTAAACTTCATGACCTCTATAACCAGCAAAATGCATCTTCTCAAAATCCGGCGACGCCAGCTCCAGGCAATACAAAATCCTGAACCTCAGGACATCCTGAAAGCAGGAGCTTTCATTGAATTTCAATCGGACAAATGTCCTGACAGGAGGTAACACATTCAGTCAAAATCTATGTCAAAAGGCCGACGGCCGATGCCTCGGGACATGACTGTAATTATTAATATCAACAGTTACCATCTTCTTCTTCCTATTGGGGATGTTTATCCTGCCCCACGCCCAAAGTCTTCATTTAGACTGCAATTGGTGATCACTAGACATAACTCTATCAATAATAACGTGTCACAATACATTCAACAGATACAATCCAAAATTGTTTCTGATGTATTTCTCTACAATTTCTCCAGGCTTACTGCGAGCGACGCACTTCATTTTAAGTTTATATTTTTTCTAAAATTGCACACAATGCAGACAGAGAAGGCAACTTAGTATATGCAATGGGTGCAGTAATTGTAC
Source organism: Phymorhynchus buccinoides (assembly GCA_017654935.2). Lineage (NCBI taxonomy): Eukaryota > Metazoa > Mollusca > Gastropoda > Neogastropoda > Raphitomidae > Phymorhynchus > Phymorhynchus buccinoides. The sequence continues at coordinate 4,148,848 of CM065693.1, forward strand.
AATTGTCAAAGCACTCGGTTTCCACTGCTTTCAGTCCATGCCTATTATTAGCTCTCATCACCAGCATAAACCAATTTAAAGTTTTTATCCCCTTTTGTAGTAGTATACCACTTGTAAGGTCTTTCTCAAACCCTAACTACAATCACTGAAACAAAACAAACTTGGCCGATATCATGTGAATGGGGAATAACAGATGCAAGATATCGGCTAAAAATAGCTCTGAGGGGGGATCTAACAGCATTCAGAATGTGGGGGAATGCGAGTGCTTTGCCCCTACTCACAGTAACTGTGGTTCCTGCCTTCAACACCACACTGTGGTGGAACTTGAACACCGTTTCCTGCTGTCCTGCCACATGCTTCAACTGCCATGAACCAACAGCTATGTCCTGCACATCATAGATCACATTAGATCATCGTAATTACATACAGCAGACATCATCATCATCGTCGTCGTCGTCGTCACCATTGTCGTCATCATCATCACCATCATCATCGTCATCACCATCATCATCGCTATCATCATCATCACCATCATTATTGTCGTCATCATCATCACCATCATCATCGCTATTCAACAACAACAACATACAGTATTTTATACGGCGCTGAATCTTGATAGAAATCAAATCAAAGCGCACACACACGTTAGCATCCATAACGCATTCAAACAAAAATGCAATACAAAGCGAACACACACGTTTGACATAAATGGCATACAGCAGAAACAGACCTAAAGGCAAGGGAGAGAGAAGAGAAAGAGAGTGGAGCCTCAATGACGGGGGAACAGGTGGGTTTTGAGGTTAGATTTGAAGGCTGAGAGGGTCAGTCGCTGACGGAGGGAAAGAGGAAGTTTGTTCCAAGATGTCGGTCCTGAGACAGCAAAAGAGCGCCGACCAACAGTTGAAAGCTTATACCTAGGGATCTGGAGAGAAAGCGGGTCAGAAACTGAACGTAAAGTGTGAGCTGGCGTATAGATGGAAATATTGTCGCAGAGGTAAGATGGAGCAGCTTTATGGATAGATTTATAGCAAAGGGTGTTTAATTTATACTCAATTCTGTCTGCGACAGGAAGCCAGTGCAAAGAACGGAGAAGAGGGCTAACATGATCGAACTTTTTCTTCCTAAGGACAAGACGAGCAGCTGTGTTTTGAATACGCTGGAGACAAGATAGAGAAGAGACTGATAGGCCAGAAAGGAGAGCATTACAGTAGTCAAGACGAGACAGGATGAGGGAAGTAACAAGTTTTGCTGTGGCTTCATCTGATAGATATTTACGAATATAGCCAATGCAACGAATTTGATAGTAGCAGGACTGACAGGTCTGAGTCAGGAAACTCTGCATGGAAAGAGTATTGTCCAAAGTGACACCTAAGTTGTTGACAGAGTCTGAGAGGGGAATGATATTGTTACCCAGTTGGATTGACTCTATGGAAACAGAGGCTAGTTTGTTTTTTGTTCCTACAAGCATTGCTTCAGTTTTTTCACCATTTAATTGAAGTTTATTTTGAACCATCCAATTTTGAATATCAATATAGCAGTTGTTACTTTCTGAAAGAATGGAATCTAGATCTTCAGGGGTTGTACTATTTTGGAGTTGTGAGTCATGTTGCTATCATCATTATTACCGTCATCATCATCACCATCATCATTATCAACATCGTCATCATCATCACCTTAGCTGTAGTGTTGGTCAGTTTGATCTACTTTCCCTGGTCATCCACCGCAGTGATGTCCACCCCTCCCTTGGCACTATCATCATCATCATCATCACCTTAGCTGTAGTGTTGGTCAGTTTGATCCACTTTCCCTGGTCATCCACCTCAGTGATGTCCAACCCTCCCTTGGCACTCGCTGACCGGGCGTAGCCGGAGGAACTACTTTTCTCGCTGTATTCCTCCTCGGCCAGGTCCCCCCGCTTGCGTTTGGCTCCACGGCCCGAGGGAGTGCTTCGGCCAGGAGACCTGCTGGTTTGTGAGCTCTGGGAGGAGTCTAGAGAGATGTTCAGTCTGTAACAATAAACAACACACAAACACTCGTCACTCACATAACAACAAGCACAATGTTACATCTACACAATGGGACGGTTGGGACGAATCTAGGGACATGTTGAGTCTGTAACAATAACGACAAGCACAATGTTACATCTACACAATGGGACGGTTGGGACGAATCTAGGGACATGTTGAGTCTGTAACAATAACGACAAGTACAATGTTACATCTACATAATGGGACAGTTGGGACGAATCTAGGGACATGTTGAGTCTGTAACAATAACGACAAGCACAATGTTACATCTACACAGTGGGACGGTTGGGACGAATCTAGGGACATGTTGAGTCTGTAACAATAACGACAAGCACAATGTTACATCTACATAGTGGGACAGTTGGGACGAATCTAGGGACATGTTGAGTCTGTAACAATAACAACAAGCACAATGTTACATCTACACAATGGGACGGTTGGGACGAATCTAGGGACATGTTGAGTCTGTAACAATAACGACAAGCACAATGTTACATCTACACAGTGGGACGGTTGGGACGAATCTAGGGACATGTTGAGTCTGTAACAATAACAACAAGCACAATGTTACATCTACACAGTGGGACGGTTGGGACGAATCTAGGGACATGTTGAGTCTGTAACAATAACGACAAGCACAATGTTACATCTACACAGTGGGACGGTTGGGACGAATCTAGGGACATGTTGAGTCTGTAACAATAACGACAAGCACAATGTTACATCTACACAGTGGGACGGTTGGGACGAATCTAGGGACATGTTGAGTCTGTAACAATAACAACAAGCACAATGTTACATCTACACAGTGGGACGGTTGGGACGAATCTAGGGACATGTTGAGTCTGTAACAATAACGACAAGCACAATGTTACATCTACATAGTGGGACGGTTGGGACGAATCTAGGGACATGTTGAGTCTGTAACAATAACGACAAGCACAATGTTACATCTACACAATGGGACGGTTGGGACGAATCTAGGGACATGTTGAGTCTGTAACAATAACACTAAGCACAATATTACACCTACCATATTTTTCGGATCATTAGGCGCTGCTGTGTATAAGGCGAATAGGGCAATTTTCAAGAAAAATCTGAAAAAATTAAAGCAAAAGGCACCCTCATTTATATGGCGATACACACCTCGCAAAATAAAGTCAAACTTTGAAGCCTGTACGCGTCCTGTAAACGCTTGTCGACCGCCATTACTGCTGTCATAAACGAGAGTTGGCTCCCCTTTTAATTCATCAAAGTTCCGTTTGTGCGACTTCCTGTTGTTGTGTTTGGACAATTCTTCGCGAAAACTGATAGAATATGGCATTCTAAGCTCGACAACGATGCTTTTTACATCCAATGAAGAGTTATGGCATCTGTTGGACGGTATCTCGGACGATAACAGGGATTTTGAAGCATTTTAACGCGAGTATTCGTCGTATCGGCGACTTGTTACCACTTTCGATGTTGTGACTCACTGTAGACTGAACTGAACACGGCAATTGTTGCCTCTCTTCTCACGATTTTGTTCACCAACAGGGCGCCCTCGTTTATTAGGCGCATAGGTCAAAATTGGAGAAAAAATATTGCCTTATAATCCGAAAATGACGGTACATTTTGAGACCTACTGGTTTGATACGTTTGGGAGGAGTTCAAAGATATGTCCAGTCCGTGAACAAGAATGTCCAGTAAATCAGAATACTCTGTAGTCGTAGTAGTACCATCATACCTGGTCTCTTCGCTCTCCAACAGTTTCCTGTAGGCCTCAATTTCTCTGTCCAGCCGTATCTTGATGTTCAACAAATCGGAATACTCTGCCATCTGTTGGTCCAGCGTGGTGCGAAGGGCGACAATCTCTTCATCTTTCTGCTCCACCCGAAGCGCCCACTCGGCCCGCTCGCGAGTCAGCTGCGCCTCAAGGTCACGAAGGCGAAGGTCAAGGCCAGCGTTCTGACAGAAGAGGTGGAGAAAGGTTTTCAGTCTACAATTAGAATTACGTTCTGCGGTCCAACCTTGAAAAATGATAATTCACTAGGTTCAATACCACAAAACACATCCTATTATCCTCCCATCTCTATGCCATATTCACCACCACATCGTCGGTGAAATTCACAAACCTCGTATCTCGATTTTTGGGGGTTTTGAGTTAGATACATAGTCAGCTCTCTAATTCTTTCCCACCACTTTCCACCAAACGCTCATGAATATCTCTGACTTTCTATCTGGGGTAAATGAGGTTGTGTAAATAGAAGAAAAACTCAGTCCCAAATTCAGATCTACTTAACCCTCGTGCCGCCAGCCATTTTTCAGCCCAAAAATACCATTAAACTTAACTGAGAAGAGAAAAAAAATATCCGCAATATTGGGAATTCCTCTGTGACATATTTTAACATTAGGCCTATCCTTACCTCCCAAAATGAAGAAAACAGGGTCTTTGGATAACATTACCAGGCCCTGATTTGATGCCTCTTAGTGACATGGACGTTAAACCATTGTGGTGCAGAAATGCGACATTGGCGGTGAAAGGGTTAAGGACAAAAACCTCGTATCTTCCTTCTTTTCAAACATAAAAAAAAAGAAGTAATTTCAACAAAATTCAGGACTGAACTTGCAATGTCTTGAACAACATATTCATCATAGTTAATCAATTGTGGTAAATGCAGTTAATTTTTAAAAAGTTATTTTCATTTTTCTCAAAACTACCAAAATTGAGATAGGAGTAAATCAAACAAGACATTCAGCTCTGCCTTCAGTCTGTTGATTTTAGCGGTCACCTACCCCCTGTTGCAGTCTCCAGGGACAAACTGCCTCAAAACCAGGGACAGACTTATTTCCAGGGACAAACTGCCTCAAAACCAGGGACAGACTTATTTGCAGGGACAAACTGCCTCAAAAACCAGGGACAGACTTATTTGCAGGGACAAACTGCCTCAAAACCAGGGACAGACTTATTTGCAGGGACAAACTGCCTCAAAACCAGGGACAGACTTATTTGCAGGGACAAACTGCCTCAAAACCAGGGACAGACTTATTTGCAGGGACAAACTGCCTCAAAACCAGGGACAGACTTATTTGCAGGGACAAACATCGCAATTCACGCATCATAAAATATATTTCGTGATCTAGCAACATTTCTGCAACTGAATATTTTGGGTATTCTTGTTGTTGTTTTCCGGTGCCAACATGCTTCTATATTCAAGATCTTTTGATGTTCGGCAACAGAGAAAAAAAATTCAAACAGTTCCTGTTGTTTTGGGTGTTCCTGTGTTTAATAGTAAGGTTTGCTAACAAGACAAGTGACTGCTCTACAGAATTTTGTTTCTACTCACGTTTCCACTCAATTTTAGGGACACTAAACAGCAAAGTGAATTCCAGGGACAGTGTGCCCATTTTTAACGGTTTCCAGGGACAAATACCCCTTAAGAGGGGGGGGGGGGGAGAGAGAGGGGACGGTAGGCAACCCTGTGGTCACATCATTTATAACCTATTTACTAAGCGACCATCACATAATCATACACCACTCACCTCTGCCTTCAGTGTGTTGATTTCGGCGGTCACCTGGTTTAAGGTCACATCATTTATGGCCTATTTACTAAGCGACCATCACATAATAATCATACACCACACACCTCTGCCTTCAGTCTGTTGATTTCAGCGGTCACCTGGTTGGTTGGTTGAGTGGAGGTTCTACGTCCTCATGGCGGAAAGCCCTTAGGGACAAGTTGTTCTGGTTTAAGGTCACATCATTTATAACCTATTTACTAACCGACCATCACATAAATAATAATCATACACCACTCACCTCTGCCTTCAGTCTGTTGAGTTCGGCGGTCAGCTGGTCGCAGTGTTTCCGTGTGGCACTCAGCTCCTCCCATGCCCCGTCGGCTGTGGACGAGGACCGGTCCAACTGAGCCTTCAGGTCCCACACCTGGGACATCACCACAGATAATAATGATGATGATATTAACCCCTTCGCCGCCAGCCATTTTTCAGCCAAAGAAATACAATTAAACATTCGCAACATTGCAGACATATTTTTTCATCTGTGACATGCATAACATTAGGCATATCCTTACCTCCCAAAATGAAGAAAACAGGGTCTTTGGGCAACAGGCCCTGATCTGATGTCTTTTAGTGACATGGGTGTTGAACCACTGTGGTGCTAAAATGCCACACTGGCAGTGAAAGGGACAATGCGCATTTCTAGCACCTAATCTTAAAAAAGCCCTAAGCGCTTACAATAATAAATGAATAAATGAACAAACCAGCAAGCAATAGAAATAAATGAACATCAAAAATATATTATACACACACGCATGCGTGCACACACACATGTATATTACAAATGCACACACACATGTATATTACAAATGCACACACACATGTATATTACAAATGCACACACACATGTATATTATAAATGCACACACACACACACTACACACACACACAGAGGTTCACACACACACACACATACATGTACACAAACCAAACAAAACAATACACAGTTTTTTCCCGTTAAAGCAACACATGCACACTCGAAAAAATAGTTCCTCCCCTCTTGTCGGTTGAGATGCAACGGACAACCAATGTCAAAAAACACATGGCACTAGAAAAGTTACAGCACTGTTTGCACTCCTGTTGAACATATCACCCTGCGGAAACAGAGACACAGGTCGAAAGACATCACTTCGCTATAAGAGTTAAACACTGTTTGCACTCCTGTTGTCCATATCACCCTGCGGAAACAGAGACACAGGTGAAAGAAGTCACTTCGCTATAAGTAGGTATTCCAAAGGGGTTTTCAATAATACATGCTACACATTGTCTGTTGCTACAGTTTGATAGATCTTTTGATCCTGATTAATGTGATACCAAAAACAAGTCTGTGTGGTAAAAAAAAAAAAAAGTTATGACGTTTTATGTGATTTTTGGACTTAGAAAATTTTTCGGCAACATTTTTGTGCCATTTTCACTCGCACACAGCAAAAAAACATAAAGTCACAGAGATCTCAAAGTTTTGGTTTTTAATCTTTATATACTGGTAATCAAACACACAAAATTTGTTGACATCAAATGCTTTACAAAAAAAGTTGTAAATCTCCAAACTCGGTCAAAAATTAAGTTATTTCCACAGATTCTTGGAACAAAATCGCACAATGGGGGTATTTCAAAGGTCTGGTACACAGTTGTTTTCAGTACCATAACTACAAAATCTGGATTACAACTTTATAGTGATAAAGAGATTATGCTCAATTTTTTTTCAGAACTCTGTTTGTGATAGTTACATCATACTGGTCCAATGAAAATGGTACATCATCGAATTTGAGCGCCTGGCCAAAAAGGATCAATTTTGAAGGTTTTTCAAATTGCTATAACTTTTTCATTTTTAATGCTACTGAGTTGCCCTTTATACCAAATTGTCAAGTTTTTAATGTCCTCTACTCTGAAAACAAGTAAAAGTGCTAAATTTACAAAACATTTAAAATTTTAAGGCTTTTTTTTTACAAAAATATTCAAATTTTTAATTTTTTCACATTTTCAACTTTCTTTTTTTTTTTTCCTGAATGAAAATTATGAATAAAAACTCATACCAAATTGTACTTCTGTCTTTTGTGGTTTTATTGGTGTGCTTTTTATTCTTGTGTATGATGTGTTATTATTTTTAAATATTTGTTGAAAATACCAACCGTATTGGAGATTTTGGCCGCCGCCAGAGCCTTCAGACTAAGGCCGTCGGCACCCCCCGGCACTTCATGGCTTTGGATGAGCGTGCCCCTTTACTCAATATTAACTAAAATGGTTCTATCTAAAAGAAAATTGAATGCTCTTTAAAACCATGTACTTTTTGAAAGGGTGGGGCAATGTTAAGCTGGTTAAAATTTAGTTCAAACTGTTCAAAATAAAATGTCTTATCGAAAATAACATTTTTGCATAAAAGTTACACCGATCGAAAGCTTGGGGTTTCCTCTTCCCGTGACAACATGTTCTATTTTTATCCGACCAATGGGCATGCTCAAACAATTGCCAAAAAGGCGTGCAGCGCGTGACGTCAAGTGATCATTCACTAGCTGGCGGACAACAATACAACAAGGAACAAAAAACAAATATTTTTGCATGATGCACATAGACTTGATTGAGTTATGCCGTAATGCATTATTCAAAGTGACAACGTCAAATTCTTTGGCAAGCAATGCTTTGACAGGTGAGTTTCCCTCAGTCCTGAGAGGTTCCTGGCACGTTCAGGTGGAAACCCGGAACCAGGAATCAGATCTTGGAACCATTTCGCCACCTGCAACATAATAAAACAGAATATATGCGTCAGTTCTTTGATTTAACTTTTATTTTCCGAAATGAATACTTCCATATATTTTCATCTTTAGCAACTAAGCAAGACACCACAAGTGCTTTGCGTTAAGATTCTGTTGTGAAGTCCTTACATGAATTTAAACTTGAGGGAAAAAAAAAACTTCAATCCACAGTCCAATTTTTTTTCCCCACCTGAAATATAATTTTCCCATCTTTTTTTTCAAAGACAAAGTAAAATGAAGCTAATATTTAAATAATCTGAAACGAATCTCCAAAATTTATTTGAAAACTCCTAATTGGCCCACTCCCAGTACGGTGATTATGAATCACATCAGGTGGTAGTTGACTTCCTGTCAGTCGTTGACGACCATGTATGTTGGGCCCTAGGTCAGGCAATGCAATAGAACATTGTATTAATTTAGTCGCACACACAGAACGAGAGAAAGGTTATGTGCGTATGTGCATGCATATTTGCATGTGTGTGAGCTATTAATAAAATTATTATAATTATATTATGTCTTTGTTGAACTTCGTTTTTAAAATTTTAAGCGCATATATAAAATTTAGTCTCTCTCTCCCCTTAGTGTGTGTGTGTGTGTGTGTGTGTGTGTGCGCGCGAGAGAGAGAGAGCAGGCATGGGAATTGTCAGAGACAAAAAAATCTGAAAAGCCCCCCCCCCCCCCCCTCATTTTTACAGCATTAAAATATAATATTATAAAAATTGAAGTATTTAGTTAGTAAAACTTTTTAAAGTTTGCCTTAAAAAAAAAAAAATTCGCGGACAATTCCCATGCCTGCAGAGAGAGAGAGAGAGAGAGAGAGAGTTTTAGGAAGTCAGTTGCCTGAAACTTGAAACTGCATCAAATTGTCTTAATTCAGGTACATCCACATGCACTGTGTGCATTGTTGGGTCTTTAATTGTATGTTTATTATTGGGTTGCTAGGTGCTTGAGTTAAGTTCCTTGTAGTGTGTGTGTGTGTGTGTAAAATAAAGCGTGCAGAAATCAAAATCTCATGTTTGTGAATGAGAAACAGCAGACCTTTATCAATCATTCAATGTATTGTTAGTGTGTGTGTGCATTCTCCAGTATCTGTTCATTGTTAATGAAACACAATATTGAGAACAATTGACTGTTTTTTGTAGTTTTGCTTAGCATTAACTAGTTTCGATTTTGTTGGTAGCCGTAGGTCTAGGCCAAGACAACGTTTACTTAGGCCTAGCATGATATTCCTCTCTATCTCAGAATCTGGGTTGAACTTGAAGTTGAAGATGCTTCACTTTACTGACTAAAGGTTTTCAATTCAGAAACAAACAGTTGAATCTTTTGCAAAATACATGCAGAAGTCTAGAAGCGCAATAATTTTAACCAAAACAATTACTGATTTGAATAAGTATTGGGCAAAAAACGAGGAAATATAATTCTGATCCTAGGCCTAGGCCGATCGAAAAACAGAATCGAATATTGCCAAGGGAAGTCACTCAGTCTAACTAGTCAGACAGACCATTTTTTCAACATCACGTGATCTCACATTTTGATCGATTTCTTTAAAATCTTTCAATTTTATTCCTAATTACATCTTTAAGCGTTAATAATAGGCTTTTTCCAAAACATCTATAATGGTTATGATCGGTTTACATGATGAGAAAAAATTAGCTCGGCTTCGATAGTACTCGACTGCTCGCCGTGTCAAAGATTTGATTTCTAGCTCAAGAACGATGTCATGTTTTACGGAAATACAAAACTTTACAACATCATATATGCATAAAAAATGCACGAATATAATCTTAAACAGCAATACTCACCTAGCATGGAATCAATATCGTAGATAATTTCAAGATGGGCAATATTTTCGCGATGAAACTGAACCTCTGTTAGCGTTGTCGTGCGTGCGCCATTTTTGTCGGCCAGTTGTAAATGGCTGAATGAGGTCACGCGCTTCGCGGAGTTTGGGCTCGTGGTTGAGCCTGCCCATTGGTCGGATACAAATAGAACATGTCGTCACGGGAAGAGAAAACCTCAAGCTTTCGATCGGTGTAACTTTCACGCAAAAATTTTGTCATTTTCGATCAGAAATTTTACTTTGAAAAGTTTGAACTAAATTTTAACCAGCTTAACATTACCCCACCCTTTCAAAAAGTGCATGGTTTTAAAGAGCATTCAATTTCCTTTTAGATAGAACCACTTTAGTTAATATTGAGTAAATGGGCAGGCTCATCCAAAGCCATGAAGTGCCGGGGGGTGCCGACGGCCTTAGTCAGAAGGCTTGTCGGCGGCCAAAAACTCCAATACGGTTGGTATTTTCAACAAATGTTTTAAAATAATAACACATCATACACAAGAATAAAAAGCACACCAATAGAACCACAAAAGACAGAAGTACAATTTGGTATGAGTTTTTATTCATAATTTTCATTCAGGAAGGGAAAAATGAAAGTTGAAAACAAGCAAAAATCGGCATTCTGGGCAGTTTGTCACAGCTGCAAGGCAGGGCTTTGGAATACCTACTATAAGAGTTAAACACTGTTTGCACTCCTGTTGAACAAATCGCCCTGTGGAAACAGAGACACAGGTCGAAAGACATCACTTCGCTATAAGAGTTAAACACTGTTTGCACTCCTGTTGTCCATATCACCCTGCGGAAACAGAGACACAGGTGAAAGAAGTCACTTCGCTATAAGAGTTAAACACTGTTTGCACTCCTGTTGAACAAATCGCCCTGTGGAAACAGAGACACAGGTCGAAAGACATCACTTCGCTATAAGAGTTAAACACTGTTTGCAGGTCCTGTTGTCCATATCACCCTGCGGAAACAGAGACACAGGTCGAAAGACATCACTTCGCTATAAGAGTTAAACACTGTTTGCACTCCTGTTGAACATATCACCCTGCGGAAACAGAGACACAGGTCGAAAGACATCACTTCACTATAAGAGTTAAACACTGTTTGCACTCCTGTTGTCCATATCACCCTGCGGAAACAGAGACACAGGTCGAAAGACATCACCACTTCGCTATAAGAGTTAAACACTGTTTGCAGTCCTGTTGAACAAATCGCCCTGTGGAAACAGAGACACAGGTCGAAAGACATCACCACTTCGCTATAAGAGTTAAACACTGTTTGCAGTCCTGTTGTCCATATCACCCTGCGGAAACAGAGACACAGGTGAAAGAAGTCACTTCACTTGAGGAATGGAAAACTCAATATTTCCGTTATTTCAGGTCAAATGATGTCAGTTTTTAATTTGGCGTCACCATCTATCCACCACCATTTATCTGTGCAAACTGTTGTTTTACAGCTTCATCAGATGATGCAGCTTGTCTTGATCAACTGGTAAGTCCAACACATCGAAGATGACCAATTTTGATTGTACGTCTCCATAGATGTCTTGCGCATGGCGAGATATATCAGACATAGCACTATCACACCATACCACATCATACCTTGTTCTGTTTCGTTCCTCACAGTGTACAGTCAGTGTCTGTCCACAGTCCTACACTGCACGGTACAACACTATCCTCACACTAACATGTCCAGCCCATTCCTTGTTCTCATACAGTGTCTGTCCACAGTCCTACACGGCACAACACTATCCTCACACTAACATGTCCAGCCCATACCTTGTTCTCATACAGTGTCTGTCCACAGTCCTACACGGCACAACACTATCCTCACACTAACATGTCCAGCCCATACCTTGTTCTCATACAGTGTCTCCAGCTCGTTCCTCACAGTGTGCAGGTCAGCGTCGTGCTGTGCCCTGATCTCCCTCAAAGCATCCAGCAGCCTCTGTTCGTACTCCTGCTCCAGCTGGTTGTCCACTTCATCAATCTGTGTCGATGTGCGCACCCGGCTCTCCTCCAACTCCTGAGCAAACCAAGCAACAAGGTCCACAGAATGATTTTTAAAAGTTAGAATATCCGAATTTTGCTCTGTATTCTATACCTACTATAATAAAATTCATTAGGCGTCTGTCCGACTGTCTGTGTGTGTGTGTTTGTTCGCCCTGTAACTCGTGAACCAGAGAACTACAGAATCGCTTCAAATTTGGTGTGGTGGTGTATCATCAGAATCGCATCCGTTAAGCGGATGAAACTGGTGGTCCCATATAAAAATTGTGACCGTAGCTGACCTTGACCTTGATGTATGACCTTGAAAACCTAAATTTCATCTATGGGGCCATATTAGTAGTCCCATTACTAACATACAATCCTTAAAGACCCAACACATCACAGTGTCAAAATCATGTCGTGTTTTCCGTTATAGCTGGTAAGAAATCTTAAGAAATCTTCCAAGCATAAGAGGGAATGCAGACCTGTTTACCCCTATTTTGCAAAGTTGTAATTTCTGAAACAAAAAAACCGTTTTTTTGAGAGAAAAAAACTGTAATCCAATGCGTGACCAATGAACGTCGATATCGTATTGACCTGAGTGTGCAATACTAAATGTCCATCGAGCAGTAGACACAGAACACATGCTTGTCACCTAGTGCTGAACGACGTATTCCTGGAATTTTTAGGTCACTTTCCCGGAATTTCTGTGCCATTTAAGTGACTTTTGATGTCTTTTCTTTTGATTTTTTCGACCAGAAGATACAGAAGAATGCACTCGCTTGGACGCCATATTGAAACAGAAACAGCGCGAAATGACTTTTCACCGCATTGTTTCAAAAGTTTCGCTTACCGACGCAATTGTAGTGTTTTTTTTTATATATTTAGGATTTTATTTTCCTGTGTTTTTGTTTTTTGTAGCCGTAATTTGACTTTCCTAATGTCGTAAAACCTTACGGCAAAATCGTAAAGGTAAACAGGTCTGGGAATGTGACACGTGACGTGGGGGGTCTTTAAAAATTCTTACTTTTAACCCCTTCACTGCCAGAGGAAATTGGAGATATTATCATCTTCTTTACTATGAAATTGAAAAGAGACCCGTGACTCAATCTGATTAAGTGTCTACAGATATATCTTTCCTGACTGGTCTAAGACAAAAACCAGCATTCCACTTCCAGGACTACGACATCAGAAAAATAAGACATCATGAATGACATCACACACACACACAGTCAGGTTCAGATTGTTGGCGGCCCGGGCCATTGACCCGTATTGACGGTGATTTGACCCCTCATTTTGTGCACCCAGGGGTCATCTGACCCATGAAGTTTGTAACAACATTCAAGTGTAATGCTACAGTGACACACTACTGGCCCATTATTGTGGAAATTGACCCATCATTTTCGGTAGGGCAGGAGTCATATGACCAATGAAGTTTGAATACAATCTGAAGCTCTTTAGTAGACACAGGCCAGGGGGGGGGAGGAGCTGGGGGAGGAGAGGGCCCTTGGGAGGGCAAGTGACTTTGTTGTTAATTTTTTTTTTATTCGATTTTAGAATATTGTTAGAGGGGGGGGAGGGAGGGGATGGGGGGGGGGGGGGGCAACTCTGTTTTTTTATTCGATTTTTAGAATACATTGTTATGTCATGGTTTGTTGTACCTCCTGTCGTTACCTATTGTTACCTGTTGTTGATGACAGTTACCTGTTCAAAGAGCTGTGACTTGAAGTGGAGGTCCTCCTTCAGACTGTTCTCTGTACTACCTGCCACACCTGTTGTTACCTGTTGTTCCTACCTGTTGTTGATGACAGTTACCTGTTGAAAGAGCTGTGACTTGAAGTGGAGGTCCTCCTTCAGACTGTTCTCTGTACTACCTGCCACACCTGTTGTTACCTGTTGTTCCTACCTGTTGTTGATGACAGTTACCTGTTCAAAGAGCTGTGACTTGAAGTGGAGGTCCTCCTTCAGACTCTGCACCCTGTTTTCCAGGTCCACCCTCAGCAGCGTTTCCTCCTCCGTCTGCTGCTTGGAGGTGGACAGCTGCTTTTCCAGCTTAGCTATCTCCGCCTTCAGGGCCTGTGGGCGTGGAACAACGTATCGTGCATGCCCACAATGAACATGGCATCACCTCGGTCTGAAGTCCAATCCTCTGACAAAAACCCATATAAAAGATCCACTCAAGGCCCTAGACTACCAGAGGGACAACACTGAAATCAGTTCTGAACACCACCAAAACGGTTTAGTATAGTGATAAATCACTTTAATGCTGTTATTTAACACACTGACGTGATAGCTGCTCAATAAAAAGGCAAAACCTTTGACAGTAGAAGCCAATCCTCTGTCAGAAATTCATAATCACTCTGATTCCTCTGACAATTCTGATGCCTGAATGAAACGTAACATACACAACAATGTCATCATCAGTAATGAAACGTAACAGCAAACAATGTCATCGTCAGTAATGAAACGTAACACACAGCAATGTCATCATCAGTAATGAAACGTAACACACAGCAATTTCATCATCAGTAATGAAACGTAACACACAACAACATCGTCATCAGTCATCTCAGTAATGAAACATAACACAAAACAATGTTCGTCATCAGTAATGAAACATAACACTCATTCGGTTAGGTTAGGTATTAGGCACACACAACAAAAATAGGTGTGGTTACGGTAACATGGCCCAAAAAAATGGGGTAGGTAGGTAGGCCCTAACTTTTTTTTCTTCTTTTTTTTTGAGATTGCCGAGTGGTGTTGAAAAATCCAGTTCGAAACCACCCTCGTATTTTCAGAAATATGAGCTGATTCTAGGATTTTGAAAAAGTGGGGGCGTTCCCCCCCCTAAGAATGAAAAAAGGGGGGCAGGTCCAATGGATACGAGGGGAGGGGGGGGGGGGGGGGGGGGGGGGGGGGGGGGGGGGCACCTATTCAATCTTATTCGTCTTGGAACCGGTGTTCCCTCGCACTAGTGCCGTTATCTTCGGACTGCTTCTCCGAGACTGTTGATGCAGTAGCTGTTTCTGCAACATCTTCTGCACACTCGTTTGGCAGAGGATTTCTTTTTTTTTTTACTTTGCCGCCACAAAAATCGAAATCGAAGAGCGTCGTTGTCCGCTTCATTTTGAAGAAAATTCAACATGGCGGGTAGGACTCTCGCAACTTCTTGTCGGTAAAAAGAGATGAACGCGATTGGTTAATTTACACTAGGCCTAACATTGTAAAGAAACCAATAAAAGCTCGAGAAATCTGATGCTTTCGGTTTGTGCAGACGACAGATTCAGCAGACGACGAAGGAATTCCCGCAGCGATCGGTAAAAAGTGCGGGCAGTTCTGCAAATATGCGGGCGTCGGCCCGCGTTTAGACCCGATTTTTGCGGGAAGGAACAGATTTGGGGGGGGGGGGGGTTGCACCAATCCCGCGCCCTAGAATCAGCTCTGCTCCATTGAAATGGCAAAAGACGCCATTTTGCAACGACACGTGGACGTTCAACACGTTAGAGTTATGTTCCATGCTGGGCATTCCCCGATTGAACTTGCGTCTTTCTTTTTTCTTTTTTTTTGGACGAGGCCACCAAAAAAATCATAGGGTCGGCTGGGATACCGTAACCACACATATTTTTTTGGGGGAGGCCTTATAGTCAAAGAGGTGTCTGTGAAATTTGGGTTGCTCCCACCTGGAGAGCGCATCGCAGCCAGAGGTACGCCACCCAAATTATTTTTTACAGCAGTGATACAGTAGTGTCTCCTATCTTTCTCGCTTTTCCAGGCTGGCTGGCTGCCTTCATGATTGAACTCATTCTGAGTATTCTCGGAACAAGAGAACGCCTGTGGGGGCCTAATTCCGAGTATTCTTGGAACAGCAGTAACTAATCCTAAACCCTGTCCGAATCCATGTGTTATTCAATCCAAACCACGTTTTTTGAGTTGCTTCACTTCATCACTCTTCCAGCCTTCGCTTCACTTATGTTGGGCAATTTTATTTCCTTTTTTTTAAACAGTAAAAATGTCAAAAATAATCGTCCGTACACGCACCTCAGAAAAGGCTCTAGGAATAAGATTAGTTATTTCAATTCTCTAATGTAAAAACCTGCGATTTTAGAGTGAAAATTAAGCTTGGATCAACCAGTAATGTTGTTGAAACTGAATCACAGACAGTGGTGAGTTTTGTTACACTTTTAGTTATAATATTTGAGGCCATCCCAGGCCAGTAATGTTTGCCTCAGGCAGTGATGTCTTGAAGGGGTTAAAGAAATGCACAACAAAACGCAATATATATGCATGGGCAGCACAGAACCATAACAAACAGGGTCATTCAATGAGCAGCTTAGGACACACATTTCACCGCCAGGGGGCAATCAAACCAGTAGGGGCTTAACACGTGATATTCTTAGTTGGGGGTAGTGATAGAGAGAGAGGGGGAGATGAGTCCCTCCCTCCCCTCTCTCTCACTACCCCCAACTAAGAATATCACGCGCTAAGCCCCTACTGGTTTGATTGCCCCCTAGCGGTGAAATGAGTGTCCTAAGTTGACCATTCCAGTATTAAACCACGAAACAGTCTCCCATCTGTCTTTCCTAAGGGAGCCTAGCTGCTTGTCTGGCTTTGAATGCTTTCAGGGCTTAGGATTAGAGTTAGGGTTAGGATTAGGATTAGAGTTAGGGTTAGGATTTGTGCACATTACACGCAGAAACCTCATGCGCTTATCCGCAATAAAAATTAAAGTAAGAAAAATAAGCGGATGGGAAAGGCGCACGTGGAAACGCATGCATGCGCTTATTTTTCTTACTTTCTTTTATGTATTTGCAGATAAGCACGATGTTTGTGCATGTAATGTGCACAAAGCCTGAGGGTGCATCAAACCACAAAACAGCCTCCCATCTTTCCTGGGGAGGGCTAGCTGGTCCTCTGGCTGTGCATAAAACCACAAAACAGCCTCCCATCTTTCCTGGGGAGGGCTAGCTGGTCCTCTGGCTGTGCATAAAACCACAAAACAGCCTCCCATCTTTCCTGGGGAGGGCTAGCTGGTCCTCTGGCTGTGCATAAAACCACAAAACAGCCTCCCATCTTTCCTGGGGAGGGCTAGCTGGTCCTCTGGCTGTGCATAAAACCACAAAACAGCCTCCTATCTTTCCTGGGGAGGGCTAGCTGGTCCTCTGGCTGTGCATCAAACCACAAAACAGCCTCCCATCTTTCCTGGGGAGGGCTAGCTGGTCCTCTGGCTGTGCATAAAACCACAAAACAGCCTCCCATCTTTCCTGGGGAGGGCTAGCTGGTCCTCTGGCTGTGCATCAAACCACAAAACAGCCTCCCATCTTTCCTGGGGAGGGCTAGCTGGTCCTCTGGCTGTGCATCAAACCACAAAACAGCCTCCCATCTTTCCTGGGGAGGGCTAGCTGGTCCTCTGGCTGTGTATCAAACCACAAAACAGCCTCCCATCTTTCCTGGGGAGGGCTAGCTGGTCCTCTGGCTGTGCATCAAACCACAAAACAGCCTCCCATCTTTCCTGGGGAGGGCTAGCTGGTCCTCTGGCTGTGTATAAAACCACAAAACAGCCTCCCATCTTTCCTGGGGAGGGCTAGCTGGTCCTCTGGCTGTGTATCAAACCACAAAACAGCCTCCCATCTTTCCTGGGGAGGGCTAGCTGGTCCTCTGGCTGTGTATCAAACCACAAAACAGCCTCCCATCTTTCCTGGGGAGGGCTAGCTGGTCCTCTGGCTGTGCATCAAACCACAAAACAGCCTCCCATCTTTCCTGGGGAGGGCTAGCTGGTCCTCTGGCTGTGTATAAAACCACAAAACAGCCTCCCATCTTTCCTGGGGAGGGCTAGCTGGTCCTCTGGCTGTGCATAAAACCACAAAACAGCCTCCCATCTTTCCTGGGGAGGGCTAGCTGGTCCTCTGGCTGTGCATAAAACCACAAAACAGCCTCCCATCTTTCCTGGGGAGGGCTAGCTGGTCCTCTGGCTGTGGATAAAACCACAAAACAGCCTCCCATCTTTCCTGGGGAGGGCTAGCTGGTCCTCTGGCTGTGCATAAAACCACAAAACAGCCTCCCATCTTTCCTGGGGAGGGCTAGCTGGTCCTCTGGCTGTGTATCAAACCACAAAACAGCCTCCCATCTTTCCTGGGGAGGGCTAGCTGGTCCTCTGGCTGTGCATAAAACCACAAAACAGCCTCCCATCTTTCCTGGGGAGGGCTAGCTGGTCCTCTGGCTGTGTATCAAACCACAAAACAGCCTCCCATCTTTCCTGGGGAGGGCTAGCTGGTCCTCTGGCTGTGTATAAAACCACAAAACAGCCTCCTATCTTTCCTGGGGAGGGCTAGCTGGTCCTCTGGCTGTGCATAAAACCACAAAACAGCCTCCCATCTTTCCTGGGGAGGGCTAGCTGGTCCTCTGGCTGTGTATAAAACCACAAAACAGCCTCCCATCTTTCCTGGGGAGGGCTAGCTGGTCCTCTGGCTGTGTATAAAACCACAAAACAGCCTCCCATCTTTCCTGGGGAGGGCTAGCTGGTCCTCTGGCTGTGTATAAAACCACAAAACAGCCTCCCATCTTTCCTGGGGAGGGCTAGCTGGTCCTCTGGCTGTGTATAAAACCACAAAACAGCCTCCCATCTTTCCTGGGGAGGGCTAGCTGGTCCTCTGGCTGTGGATAAAACCACAAAACAGCCTCCCATCTTTCCTGGGGAGGGCTAGCTGGTCCTCTGGCTGTGCATAAAACCACAAAACAGCCTCCTATCTTTCCTGGGGAGGGCTAGCTGGTCCTCTGGCTGTGGATAAAACCACAAAACAGCCTCCTATCTTTCCTGGGGAGGGCTAGCTGGTCCTCTGGCTGTGGATAAAACCACAAAACAGCCTCCTATCTTTCCTGGGGAGGGCTAGCTGGTCCTCTGGCTGTGGATAAAACCACAAAACAGCCTCCCATCTTTCCTGGGGAGGGCTAGCTGGTCCTCTGGCTGTGTATAAAACCACAAAACAGCCTCCTATCTTTCCTGGGGAGGGCTAGCTGGTCCTCTGGCTGTGCATAAAACCACAAAACAGCCTCCTATCTTTCCTGGGGAGGGCTAGCTGGTCCTCTGGCTGTGGATAAAACCACAAAACAGCCTCCTATCTTTCCTGGGGAGGGCTAGCTGGTCCTCTGGCTGTGTATAAAACCACAAAACAGCCTCCCATCTTTCCTGGGGAGGGCTAGCTGGTCCTCTGGCTGTGGATAAAACCACAAAACAGCCTCCCATCTTTCCTGGGGAGGGCTAGCTGGTCCTCTGGCTGTGTATAAAACCACAAAACAGCCTCCCATCTTTCCTGGGGAGGGCTAGCTGGTCCTCTGGCTGTGTATAAAACCACAAAACAGCCTCCCATCTTTCCTGGGGAGGGCTAGCTGGTCCTCTGGCTGTGCATAAAACCACAAAACAGCCTCCTATCTTTCCTGGGGAGGGCTAGCTGGTCCTCTGGCTGTGCATAAAACCACAAAACAGCCTCCCATCTTTCCTGGGGAGGGCTAGCTGGTCCTCTGGCTGTGTATAAAACCACAAAACAGCCTCCCATCTTTCCTGGGGAGGGCTAGCTGGTCCTCTGGCTGTGCATAAAACCACAAAACAGCCTCCCATCTTTCCTGGGGAGGGCTAGCTGGTCCTCTGGCTGTGTATAAAACCACAAAACAGCCTCCTATCTTTCCTGGGGAGGGCTAGCTGGTCCTCTGGCTGTGTATAAAACCACAAAACAGCCTCCCATCTTTCCTGGGGAGGGCTAGCTGGTCCTCTGGCTGTGTATAAAACCACAAAACAGCCTCCTATCTTTCCTGGGGAGGGCTAGCTGGTCCTCTGGCTGTGGATAAAACCACAAAACAGCCTCCTATCTTTCCTGGGGAGGGCTAGCTGGTCCTCTGGCTGTGTATAAAACCACAAAACAGCCTCCCATCTTTCCTGGGGAGGGCTAGCTGGTCCTCTGGCTGTGTATAAAACCACAAAACAGCCTCCTATCTTTCCTGGGGAGGGCTAGCTGGTCCTCTGGCTGTGCATAAAACCACAAAACAGCCTCCCATCTTTCCTGGGGAGGGCTAGCTGGTCCTCTGGCTGTGGATAAAACCACAAAACAGCCTCCTATCTTTCCTGGGGAGGGCTAGCTGGTCCTCTGGCTGTGTATAAAACCACAAAACAGCCTCCTATCCGTCTTTCCTGGGGAGGGCTAGCTGATCCTCTGGCTCTGAATGCCTTCAGGGCTTGTAGTTGTTGAAACATAAACATAAACTGATAAAGATAACAAACAATCCTCGTCGTCACAACTGAATGTTCACTTCAACAATATGGAACAATAACATCATTTTAGACCAACCACATCCATAGTAGATCAGTACTAAAATCATCATGTTTCCTGTACTTTTTAAGGTCTTATAAGGGAGCAAACCCGTTTACCCCCTAGT
>CM065693.1:4169934-4172434 GCA_017654935.2 Phymorhynchus buccinoides
GGCGGAACTTATGAGAACAGAACTTCCAAAAGGTGGGAGAACTATTTGTATGAAACACATACACACACCGGTATTTCCACAGGGGAGCATAGTTTTCAACCAGTTCAGTAACTGTTAGAAATCAATTTTTCGCAACAAGACAAAAAGCATGGCGGTCGTACTCAGGTCTGAGGTGCAGCACGCTCTCCTCCTGGCCCGGAGCGTTGACGTCACGTGGTAAACACAGAAGTGCTTCAGGATGGACTGCATCTCACGGAAACTGAAGATCCCTTGGAAGCAGGTCACATCTGTCCAACATTTAATGCACTCGTAGTAAAACACTCGACACAACTGCAGGTCACATCTGTCCCACATTCAGTGTACTCATAGTAAAATACTCAACACAACTGCAGGTCACATCTGTCCCACATTCAGTGCACTCATAGTAAAACACTCAACACAACTGCAGGTCACATCTGTCCCACATTCAGTGCACTCATAAAACACTCAACACAACTGCAGGTCACATCTGTCCCACATTCAGTGCACTCATAGTAAAACACTCAACACAACTGCAGGTCATATCTGTCCCACCTTCAGTGCACTCATAGCAAAACACTCAACACAACAGCAGGTCACATCTGTCCCACATTCAGTGCACTCCATAGCAAAACACTCAACACAACAGCAGGTCACATCTGTCCCACATTCAGTGCACTCCATAGCAAAACACTCAACACAACAGCAGGTCACATCTGTCCCACATTCAGTGCACTCCATAGCAAAACACTCAACACAACAGCAGGTCACATCTGTCCCACATTCAGTGCACTCATAGTAAAACACTCAACACAATTGCAGGTCACATCTGTCCCACATTCAGTGCACTCATAGTAAAACACTCAACACAAATGCAGGTCACATCTGTCCCACATTCAATGCACTCCATAGCAAAACACTCAACACAACAGCAGGTCACATCTGTCCCACATTCAGTGCACTCGTAGTAAAACACTCAAACAACTGCAGGTCACATCTGTCCAATATTCAGCGCACTCATAGTAAAACACTCAACACAACAGCAGGTCACATCTGTCCCACATTCAGTGCACTCATAGTAAAACACTCAACACAACTGCAGGTCACATCTGTCCCACATTCAGTGCACTCATAGCAAAACACTCAACACAACTGCAGGTCAGGTTCTGTCCACATTCAGTGCACTCATAGCAAAACACTCAACACAACAGCAGGTCACATCTGTCCCACATTCAGTGCACTCATAGTAAAACACTCAACACAACTGCAGGTCACATCTGTCCCACATTCAGTGCACTCATAGTAAAACACTCAACACAACTGCAGGTCACATCTGTCCCACATTCAGTGCACTCATAAAACACTCAACACAACTGCAGGTCACATCTGTCCCACATTCAGTGCACTCATAAAACAACACAACTGCAGGTCATATCTGTCCCACATTCAGTGCACTCATAAAACACTCACACAACTGCAGGTCACATCTGTCCCACATTCAGTGCACTCATATAAAACACTCAACACAACTGCAGGTTCTGTCCCACATTCAGTGCACTCGTAGTAAAACACTCAACACAACTGCAGGTTCTGTCCCACATTCAGTGCACTCATAGCAAAACACTCAACACAACTGCAGGTCATATCTGTCCAACATTCAGCGCACTCATAGTAAAACACTCAACACAACTGCAGGTCACATCTGTCCCACATTCAGTGCACTCATAGTAAAACACTCAACACAACTGCAGGTCACATCTGTCTCACATTCAGTGCACTCATAAAACACTCAACACAACTGCAAGTCACATCTGTCCCACATTCAGTGCCCTTGTAAAAACACTCAACACAACTGCAAGTCACATCTGTCCCACATTCAGTGCACTCCACAGCAAAACACTCAACACAACAGCAGGTTATGTCCCACATTCAGTGCACTCATAGCAAAACACTCAACACAACTGCAGGTTCTGTCCCACTGCACTCATAGCAACACTCAACACAACTGCAGGTCACATCTGCCCAACATTCAGCGCACTCATACTAGTCATAGTAAAACACTCACTGTCACACAATTGCAAGTCACATCTGTCCCACATTCAGTGCACTCATAAAACACTCACACAACTGCAGGTCATATCTGTCCCACATTCAGTGCACTCATAGCAAAACACTCAACACAATTGCAGGTCACATCTGTCCCATGTCAATTTTCCAGTTTTCGTAGATGCCAAGAATGTAAAAACCGCGGTTTGCGACATATTTGCATGCACTGCAAATTTGCACGCGACAAGTCACAGGCCGACAGGGTGATCTGACTGGCTGGGTCAAAAATAAATAACAAAAACGTAGAGTAGGAGTGTGACCGACCACTTCGGACCTCAACCCAAAAAATCACAACCCGAGATTGAAGGCTGCAATTAGTGCAAAAGTGAGAGTCTACGAAAACTAGAAAATTGACAGGTTCTATCATGCCAGGCAT
>CM065693.1:4177434-4229934 GCA_017654935.2 Phymorhynchus buccinoides
ACAACGTCGTCGTAAGCCTACTGGACATTCAAACAGATCGGTTAATTCATCTTTCATGCTTACACAAGATAACATAGAACTATATATAGCCAGTATTGCTTTCTTAATCTGTCCATGTATGTGATTTGAGTTGAGTTCACCATCGCCTTGCAGGCGTGAAGGAACCGCTCTGGAATGAAAGTGGAATTTGTGACTGTCTGGTTATGTGATCGTGTGGATTATTGCTGTCGTCTTCCTCATGGAACGCCCGTCATGTTGGTACCTTTTTTGTCTCTTTCCGTCCAAGTGCTGCCACTCTTTCTGACATTTTTGTTTTTCTTCCTCCGTGTTGTTCGTCCATGATAACAGCGTTGACGTGTTCGCGGTGGTGGAAACTTGGTTCCATTTAGAAGGTGACGAAGCTAAGTGCCGTGACATCGCTCCCGGCCACCACACCTTCTCCTTCCTACGTCAGTCCCATGGCGACGGCATTGCTTTTGTCGTCGCTTATTCGTTATCCCTTTTCCTCTGAACCAAATATGCCTTCCCCTTCACTCACACCTCCTTCGAACTGGCACATCTCACTCTTACCTTCCCCCACCAAACGTTTTACCTTCTGTGTTTGTATTGTTCTCCCCCAAGCCCCCCAAAACGCCTGACTGACTCCACCTTTACTGACGAACTCCCCGATCTCCTGTCCTACTGCAACTCACTCCCCGATCTGCTGTCCTACTGCAAATCACTCCCCGATCTGCTGTCCTACTGCAACTCACTCCCCGATCTCCTGTCCTACTACAACTCACTCCCCGATCTGCTGTCCTACTGCAACTCACTCCCCGATCACCTGTCCTACTACAACTCACTCCGTGGGTCCTACATCATCGCCGGTGACCACAACATCCATTTCGACCGCCCCTCTGACTCCACTACCTCCAACGTAATCGACCTTCTGGACTGCTATGGCCTGGTCCAGTGTGTCCACGTTCCGACTCACACTCGAGGACACACTCTGGACAACATAATCCACAGGGCTGAACAGACAATAGCGAAGTTTGTCACCATCAACCATACCCTCCCGTCCGACCACGTCTGCCTTGTAGCCGACTTTCAAGTTTCCCGCACTCCACCTTCCAATACCTACGTTCTGGCCAGACACCTCTCTGCTATCGACTTGACTCTTTATGAGGCTGACCTTCAATCTTATCTCTCTGCTTCACCGCCAACCTCTCCTGCTGATTTGAACGCCCTCCTTCTAGGACTCCTGGACCTATATGCTCCTGCTCGTGATCGCCTTGTCTCCAAGATGGCACCCTCACCTTGGTTCTCTTTCGTTGGGCCTCATCTGCAAGAAGCCAAGTGTGAGAGACGCAGAGACGAGAGACAGTGGCTCAAATCCAGTCTGACTGTCCATAAAGACATTTTTCAAACTACCAAACAAATTTGTTAATAGCCTTGTTGATGCTGCCAAAATCTGCTTACTACAATGCTACAGACCTGTATAAAACCTTCCTTTTCTTGCCAAAGTCTTAGATAAAATTGTTCTTGATCAGCTGCTGGAACACATTCAGACCCAATGTCCGTCGCTGCACGTCAGCTGAAGCCAAGATGTCCATCGCTGCACGTCAGCAGAAGTCACGATGTCCGTCACTGCACGTCAGCAGGAGCCAAGATGTCCGTCGCTGCACGTCAGCATAAGCCACGATGTCCGTCGCTGCACGTCAGCAGGAGCCAAGATGTCCGTCGCTGCACGTCAGCATAAGCCAAGATGTCCGTCGCTGCACGTCAGCAGGAGCCAAGATGTCCGTCGCTGCACGTCAGCAGGAGCCACAATGTCCATCGCTGCACGTCAGCAGGAGCCAAGATGTCCATCGCTGCACGTCAGCAGGAGCCACAATGTCCGTCACTGCACGTCAGCAGGAGCCAAGATGTCCGTCACTGCACGTCAGCAGAAGCCAAGATGTCCGTCGCTGCACGTCAGCAGGAGCCGAGATGTCCGTCGCTGCACGTCAGCAGGAGCCACAATGTCCGTCGCTGCACGTCAGCAGGAGCCAAGATGTCCATCGCTGCACGTCAGCAGGAGCCAAGATGTCCGTCGCTGCACGTCAGCAGGAGCCAAGATGTCCATCGCTGCACGTCAGCAGAAGCCAAGATGTCCGTCGCTGCACGTCAGCAGAAGCCAAGATGTCCGTCGCTGCACGTCAGCAGAAGCCAAGATGTCCGTCGCTGCACGTCAGCAGGAGCCAAGATGTCCATCGCTGCACGTCAGCAGGAGCCAAGATGTCCGTCGCTGCACGTCAGCAGGAGCCAAGATGTCCATCGCTGCACGTCAGCAGGAGCCAAGATGTCCATCGCTGCACGTCAGCAGAAGCCAAGATGTCCGTCGCTGCACGTCAGCAGGAGTCACAATGTTCATCGCTGCACTTGAGCAGGAGCCCGGATGGCCGTCGCTGCACGTCAGCAGGAGCCAAGATGTCCATCGCTGCACGTCAGCAGAAGCCAAGATGTCCGTCGCTGCACGTCAGCAGGAGCCAAGATGTCCATCGCTGCACGTCAGCAGGAGCCAAGATGTCCATCGCTGCACGTCAGCAGGAGCCAAGATGTCCATCGCTGCACGTCAGCAGGAGCCACAATGTCCGTCGCTGCACGTCAGCAGGAGCCAAGATGTCCGTCGCTGCACGTCAGCAGGAGCCAAGATGTCCGTCGCTGCACGTCAGCAGGAGCCAAGATGTCCATCGCTGCACGTCAGCAGGAGCCAAGATGTCCGTCGCTGCACGTCAGCAGGAGCCAAGATGTCCATCACTGCACGTCAGCAGGAGCCAAGATGTCCATCGCTGCACGTCAGCAGGAGCCACAATGTCCATCGCTGCACGTCAGCAGGAGCCAAGATGTCCATCACTGCACGTCAGCAGGAGCCAAGATGTCCATCGCTGCACGTCAGCAGGAGCTACAATGTCCATCGCTGCACGTCAGCAGGAGCCACAATGTCCATCGCTGCACGTCAGCAGGAGCCAAGATGTCCATCACTGCACGTCAGCAGGAGCCAAGATGTCCATCGCTGCACGTCAGCAGGAGCTACAATGTCCGTCGCTGCACGTCAGCAGGAGTCCGGATGGCCGTCACCCTGAAGAAGGTGGAGCTCTGAAGGTGGCGAAGCCCAGAAGAAGGCGAAGCCCAGAAGATGTCAATCATCCATGGATAGTGCCCGGACTCCAGCGTCATGCCTAATTCTTCTTCACCATGTTGCCTCAAGTCGTAACGATAGGCAAGGACACGCAAAGAGTTTCACCAGTCCAATAACACAGCACGCATCACATCCCAACAAAGAACGTCCCATGAAAGTTGGATATCTCATCCGTTAGTAAAAACACAGTGCATCCCCCATGGAACCTCTCGTAAAAATGGGATATTTCATATTTGAGCCAAAATCGGTATTCTGCTGTTCTCTGGAATTTATCTGAATATTTATTGAGGAGAGGTTGCGAGACAGTCACTGGAACAAGGTGAAGAAGATTTGTGAGGGGCCATGGCTGGATTAAAGAAAATAACACATTGGATAATTTTATATCATGGATTCCAGACGGAAGAGGAATTCGCGCAAAAAAAAGGGAGCAAGCGTGTAAAAAAATAATTTACGGCTCTAGTCTACAAATACAACTAAAGGAAAAAACGCTTCTCTTTTACTTTCACAAAAACATCAGAAAACAGATCAAATCGTAAAATTAATGCTATAGTAATGTTGCAAAAAATCAAACATACAAGAAGCAGAATAATGATATGGCAAATGAGGATTTTTGTGCAATAAGTTAATTTTTCTGTCAAGATTTGTAACAAAAACATTATCAGCCGCCCTCTCATTCTATGGCTGATTGCATTTACATCTGCGGTGATATTATTTTTGAAGACGAAATAAACAACGAGAGATTCATACATGTTAATGTCTCTTCGCCAGGAAATGTTAAGTAAACTTTTCAGAGTCTGATCATACTATTCTTTAACTTGTACGAAGTGTATGAACAATTCATCCGTTTTGGTGACAATCTCTCTCCCGCTATTATGGGTACAATAACTCAGCTAACAGTCCAAAAAGGGGTTGGGCAGTTGTGGGCAGACTTACGTGGACTGGCCGTTGTTGGGGGATAGGGGGTTGGTATTGGGATGGGAGCATAGGGGGCTGATGAAAGACCAGGTGGGTATTGGAGGGCGGTTACATAAGGATGTGACCGTGGGACTGATTGGTGCTGGTAGTTCATATGGGGGAAGGAGGCAGTATGACTGTGCCATGTTATGGTCAGTCATGGAGGATTGGTCAGGGGTGAAGATAGTGTCATTGTGGGCAGTATGACTGTGCCATGTTATGGTCAGTCATGGAGGATTGGTCAGGGGTGAAGATCAGGGAATTGGAGTGCCGGCCATTCTGCTAGCACCAGCATAGTTGATATGTTGTTGACGCTGTGGCTGTTGATTTTGTTCCACCATCACTTGCTGTTGCTGTCTGCTGTCTGGGGCGACGCGTTGGCGTTGACCAGGATACTGGATATTCAGTGCTATGGCCCTGGAGCCGTGTGCACTGGGGTGTATCCGGTCCTGGTTCATCACCTTTTTTGGTTTCCCAGACTTGGCGCGGAAGGAGGGTGTGTGGTTGATACAAATGATCCCCTCTCTTTAGCAGGTCTGGCGAATGTGGGTGATGGAAAGGGAGGCAGGCTGCCTTAGAGGATGGTCACCAACGGGAGGGAGGAGGGAGGAAGCCTGAAGTAGGGCATTGGGAAGCACCAGTTTCATCAGGCGGATCAGAGAGGCCCACTCTGTTAAGGAAACAGGCCCTTTCCCACAGCTGTTAATCCTTGTACCTCTGAGGCCATGGCATGCGATGATTTTCACACACACACACACACACACACACACACACACACACACATACACACACATACACACACACACATACACACACGCGCGCGCACACACACACACACACACACACACACACACACACACACACACACACACACACACACACACACACACACACACACACACACAGTGCGCATGAGCGTTAGAAGCTAACATCCTAGCTGGATGTTTCAATGGCGGACATTCAATAATGGCGCCCCACAGCTTAACAAAAATAAAACAGACTGCAACGTCACTGGAAAAAAACACAAAACAAATAAGCACACAACAAGTGTAAAGGGACGTTATTTTGTTTACATGAGACAGCAAAACAACTGGATATTTAAGTGGATTGGCCATTATCAACATAATCACACAAGAAAACCCCCAGCAAAAACAGCAAAAGAACAAAACAATACTTCCCCTTCTACAATCCAATCTGCAAATGATGGCCCACAGCTTATTGCGAGCCGCAAGAGCGGCTCGCACTTAGTTTTGGGTAGTTCTTTGCACGTGGGCGATGGTCCATGGAGGGTCACGTGACTTTTGCTCGTGGCATCAGAGTTGTCTTCTCTTTGCATTGAGCGTGCGATGACTTGCTTCCCCCCGCCCCCTCCCTCCACCGCACTAGAGTTCGTGTCGTCTGCTTAAACGAGCATGTCGACATTCGTATGTAGCATACGAATAGCATGGAAAAGATTTGCAGAATGTTGAAAGCCAAACGATTGTACATTAAAGTTGTTTATTACACTTCTGCAAAGAGGATTATGAAGAAAACACGTTTGTGTTGTTCTTATTCTATGGTCAGAAACCTGCGTTGACGAGGCGTGAATTGTATGATGATAAAACCCTCGACAGGTCCTCATCTTCATTTTAGCATTTAAAAAAGTGTACAACCACTATTGTTAAACCTTTGCAAAACTTTAGCTAAATCACAAGTGCATTGTCAAATCAGATAAATACAAACTGCATTAATCAAGATAATAACAAAAACAATAATAAAAGGACTGCACACTTAATTAATATTTTTATTCCTTACAGGGCCTCAAAACAAGGGCGAAATGTGCTATCATGTCAAATGGATTTCATTTAGCAGACGATTTTCTCTTTGGAGGAAATATACTGTTAAGCAAAGCTGTTCCTTTTGCTATTACTGGGATATTAGAAACAAAACTTTGTCTTTCTACATTGCTTAGCATTGTAAATTCATCAAACACTTTCTTTTGAAGAAATGCATGTACAGGATTTTACATTCTTCCATCCTCACGTTCATTTATCAATTGACTATTCCTTGACCCCCCCCCCCCCCTTATTCGTTGAGCATGCCACGCATACCCTTGAGAGCCTCATGAATTAGCCTATAGTAGGCCTACCTCGATGCTAGCAACTGACCAAAACCGTGAGTGCTGTGACTCTCTGTGCTGTGATGTTAGCAGACAGACGGACACAGTCACTTGACGGTCAAAGATGAGCATGAACCATAACATGTACAATAACAGTGTTGTTGTGACTCAGCTATTGGATCCTTAGTTTGCATTGCTTGAAATATATATATATTTCCATCTGGATCTTTTTTTCTATTAAAAAATATTATCGAAACTGGTCGTTGTCCAGTTAGCTATATATACTCTCTCTCTCTCTCTCTCTCTCTCTCTCTCTCTCTCTCTCTCTCTCTCTCTCTCTCTCTGAGTCTCTCCCCCCCTCCCCTCCCTCTCTCTCTCTCTCTCTCTCTCTCTCTCTCTCTCTCTCTCTCTCTCTCTCTCTCTCTCTCTCTCTCTCTCTCTCTCTCTCTCTCTCTCTGTATGTCTGTTGTTCTGTCTGTCTTTGTTCAGTCTCTGCATTTGTCTCTGTCACTCTCTGCCTCTCTCTCTCTGCTCTAGGCCTGACAGCTCTATGGGGTTTTCTAGTCTTCTGCAATGCGTGTGTGCGTGCGTAGCAGTCTTGCTTCCATGATGCTTTCTGCTTCCACTTCCCCAACGCGCTGGAGTTCGTGTCGTCTGCTAAAGCTTATATTTTTGTGTCGACATTGCTAGATTATTATGTACCATACGGATAGCATGCAATTGATTTGCAGAATTTAGAAAGCCAAACGATTTTACATTAACGTTGTCTATTACACTTCTCAAAGAGAATTATGTTTAATGACGACAACGCTCGGCTGATCTTAACCCTACCCTGTTCGTGTTTACGACTTTCGATCTTAAAGTCTGTTTTTTTCAGTTTCATGACAATAACTCTAGGCTGATCCTAACCCTAAACTCTGAGTGGTTTTGATTCTCGATCTCAAAATCTCTTTCAGTTTCACGACAATAACTCTGCTTTCTAGGCTGATCTCGCCCTATCATATTCATTTTTACAGCACTCGATCTGGTTCTTTTCAATTTCATGACAACCCTAGGCTGTTCCTACCCCTATCCTCACTGTGTTTATGATTATCGATCTCAAAGTCTGGTTATTTTCTGTTTAATGACAACAACCGTAGGCTGGTCCTATCCCTATCCTCTTCGTGTTTACGACTATTGATTTCGAAGTCTGGTTTCTTTCAGTTTCATGACAACAACCCCTAGCTGATCCTAACCATATCCTAATAATTTTTTGGACTCTCCATCACAAAATCTGGTTCTTTTCAGTTTCAAAACAACCCTAGGCTGATTCTAGCCCTATCCTCTTCATGTTAATGCTCTCGATCTCAAAGTCTGTTTTTTGTCAACCCTAGGCTGATCCTAACCCTATCCTCTTCATGTTAATGCTCTTGATCTCAAAGTCTGGTTTCTGTCAGTTTCATGACAACATCCCTAGGCTGGTCCTAACCATATCATCTTCATGATGCGACTCTCGATCTTAAAGTCTGGTTCTTTTCAGTTTCATGACAACCTTAAGCTGATCCTAACCCTATCCCCTACATGTTTATGATTCTCGATATCAAAGTCTGGTTCGTTTCAGTTCAATGACAACAACCCTAGGCTGATCCTAACCCTATCCGCTTCGTGTTTACGACTCTCAACGTCAAAGTCTGCTTTCTTTCAGTTTTATGACAATAACCGGCCCTAGGCTGACCGTTTATCCTCTTTGTGTTTACGACTCGATCTCAAATCTGGTTCTTTTCAGTTTCACGACAACCCTAGGCTGGCCTCTTCCTGTTTTCAACTCTATCTCAAAAATCAAAGTCTTCTTTCTTTCAGTTTCACAACAACAACCATAGGCTGATACTAACCCTGTTATCTTCATGTTTACGACTATCAATGTCAAAGTCTGATTCTTTTTAGTTTCACAAATCTAAGTTGATCCCAACCCTATCCTCTTAGCCTATCCTTATCCTCTTCGTGTTTACTACTCTCGATCTCAAAGTCTGGTTTCTTTCAGTTTCATGACAATAACTCTAGGCTGATTCTAACCCTATCCTTTTTGTGTTTTCGACTCGATCTCAAAGTCTGGTTCTTCCTTGATTGGTTGCCTCCTGATGGCCTAACAAAGATTCCCTCCCCTGGGACTGCTGGTCTTAAATTCTGCGCCTCAAAACATAGCGACAGTTATATGTGGCTCAAAAATGATAAAATACTAGTTCATTACTTAACTGGCTTTAAGATACCAGTTAAGAAGTTAACTGGCTTTTCTTATTCCAGTTAAGTAGTTAACTGATATAGTCAACTTCTGCTTCCAGCAAAAGAAAAGTCAGTTAACTGTTAAGTGGCATTTTGTCAGAAAAACCAACTCCTTAAGTGTTTTGTTTTTTTAACACGAAAGTTATGACCCTTTTCAGTAGCACCCTTTAGTCACAATGTTAGGATTGTTTAACAAAAATGTTATTGTTATTTCAATAGCACTCTTTGCTGAATGAACAATTTTATGGCCCGTTCTAGTGATCTCTTTTGATACAACGGTTTAAGGGGAAGCAACCTCAGATTGAAGACGCACATAAGCTTGTTACTAGTGTATTTTATGCACATATTTTGCAAAACAATTACAAGGTGTTTTAATTTTCTATTGCTGCTAGTTCAATTTGATGCAGTTCTTATTGTTTGTTCATGAAAACACAATCTTTCTATTTATAACAGTCTTTCGCATTGTTTTATTTGTTAATTTATGAATGTTTGACGTGAGTGCTGTCATATTAAAAAATAAAGGCTGAGGGCTTTTTATTTGTAAATTGAAATGCCAACATTGTCTTGGCTCGACTTTATAGTTGACCTTGGGTCAACTGAATTTCTTGTTTAACAATTTGCGTGTGTAACACGATCAACTAGCATCTCATTCTAAAGGTGTTTTTTTTTACAAGGAGGACCGGTTTATGATAGCCCTGTGGATGATAGATGAGTCGTCTGGATGTTATGTGCAGATCAGAGGTCCTGGAAGCCCCATGTCCAATGCCAGGCACTGGCAAGTTCTCGCTGGAGCGTTTCAATGCTGCTACGGCCCTGGTCAGTTTCGCTGGGTCTGGCAACAGCTGGACACGACATCTACTGACCACTGCATCTGGTTAGCGACAACATTGTGTGCGCGCGCGCGTGTGTGTGTGTGTGCGCGTGCGCGTGCGTGTTACTAGGTGTATGTGTGTGTGTGCGTGCTACTAGGTGTATGTGTGTGTGCGTATACTAGATGTATGTGTGTTAGGGGGGGGGGGCAGTGGCGTAGGAATATGGGTGGCAGGGGGGTGTCTGCCGCCCCCCCTGGCTCAGAGGAGGGGGGGCAGACATATCTTTCTCCCCCCCCCCCCTCCCCCTCACACAATTTCCAGCAAGCCAGCAGAGAGAGAAAATGAGAGAGAGAGAGAGAGAGAGAGAGAGAGAGAGAGAGAGAGAGAGAGAGAGAGAGAGAGAGAGAGAGAGAGAGAGAGAGAGAGGAACATAGTTGTATTGTTCTCAGATTGCTTTATTAACCCTCTACTTCATTCCTGACTGGTGAGGTTTTGTTATTTTTGTACCTTTGCTGTTGTTTTGCTTCTGCCCTCACAATATCATGTGAACTGCTGCAGAAAATCTCTTCAAATGTTGTAGGTAGTACATGAATGGCAGCTGCCCCCCTTCCCCTGGTTCAGGGTGGGAGAGGGGCAGACATGTTCCCCCTAAAATGAGAGAGAGAGAGAGAGAGAGAGAGAGAGAGAGAGAGAGAGAGAGAGAGAGAGAGAGAGAGAGAGAGAGAGAGAGAGAGAGAGACAAGGAGAAAGAGAGAGAGATTCAAAGGCTCAGTTTTTTTATATTAACATTGATTTCTTTAAAATCCTGATGCTAAAATTATGGCCGTTCTTAAATGTACTAGTACGAGACCTATCAGTTTTCTCTTCGTAAAGTTAATGCTAACTGAATTTGATTCTGAGGTTCACAAATACGGACATTGAACACAAAAAAGTTTTATCAAAGCAAACTATTCTGCATTTCAAATGCACCAACGTTTTAGTTCTTCAAGTTAGGGGAGTGGAGCTCAGCTAATAACTGATATTTTATATTGATACTATAATGCAGTCAATTAATTCCACAGTCAGTTCTTATAATCAGCAGCTACCCTTTTGTGACAGCGTAAAATGTAACAACGGCGCAAAATGTAACAATGTTCGATTTTGTTACATTTTGCGGGTTTTGCGCGGGCTGCCCGCGCAAAATGTAACAATGTTCGATTTTGTTACATTTTGCGGGTTTTGCGCGGACTGCCCGCGCAAAATGTAACAATGTTCGATTTTGTTACATTTTGCGCGGGCAGCCCGCGCAAAATGTAACAATTGTTACATGTTGCGCTAGGCGCCCACCTTTTGACGAAATTAGCAAAATAAATGGCAGAGTTTTTCGTCATTACAGATTAAATCGAAGTAAAATCTTCAAGGAGTTGATGAATTTGTCTTCATCATAATATACCAAATCGAAAGATAAAAAAAAAATCTACATCTAAATTTCCAAATGTTTGCTTGCTTGCTTGTTTGTTTCACTCGTTCTTTATTCGATTTAGCATTATTACTTATTATTACAAGGTGCAAAGTATGCAGGTTGTTTTATTGATTTTTTTCTTTCGTGTGTTATTTCTTTCTTGCTTTCTTCTTGGGTTTAGCGTTTTTTCCCCGCCTGAACAATGACGAATTACTGTTGTGTTTATGGATGTAACAAATCACAGCTACGATATTTTCCGAACTGTATTTATCATTATTTTCCTTGGAATCTCTCTCTCTCTCTCTCTCTCTCTCTCTCTCTCTCTCTCTCTCTCTCTCTCTCTCTCTCTACTCTATTAAATAGTAGAAACAACAGTAGCAAGTTCTGGTCCTAAATTCGCGGTGTTAGGCATAAACCACGCAAAACAGCCAAAATTCCTATTTCTGTATGGCAAGAGCATTTTGCAAATATTTTTGGACAGGCAGGCGAGTCAAACGAAAAGAACGGGAATTCCCAGAACACCTTTTTAGAAACCGAAGATCCTGTCTTGATTCCAGATTTAGACCAACCCATTACAGACGCTGAAGTTGAGCACGCAATTAGAAAGTTAAAATCAGGGAAAGCATCTGGGTTAGACGATATTAGTAGTGAGTTCTTAAAATGTTCTACTCATTTCATTGTCCCCTTCTTAGTAAAATTGTTTAATAGGCTATACGATAACGGTTACTACCCTGTTGAATGGTCACGCTCAGTCCTAGTTCCTCTATTTAAAAAGGGTGATTCTACTAAGCCAGGAAACAACCGAGGGATTTCATTACTAAGCTGCGTTAGTAAAGTGTTTACTTCTATTCTTAACAAGCGACTTTGCAAATGGGCTGAACAAAAAGAGAAAATTTGTGAGGAGCAAGCTGGTTTCCGCAAAACATATTCTACTATTGACCATATTTTTTCCTTAGTTACAATGATTAAGACATGCATTAACGAGAAACGTAAAAATGGAAAATTATACGTAGCTTTCATCGATTACATGAAAGCGTTCGATACAGTTAATCGAGAAAGCCTGTGGAAAGTGCTAGAAAAAGTAAAAACATCCACTAAAATGTTACATATGATGCAGGGGATATACAAGTCTGTTCAATCATGCGTGAAATGGGGCTCTGAGATATCGGAGTTCTTCGAATGCCCAGGCGGCCTAAGGCAAGGGTGCTTGTTATCTCCCCTGATCTTTTCTTTACTCATAACAGAAGTGGCAGAGGAAGTAAATGATAAAGAAAAGCACGGTTTGCAATTTCTACCTGGCTTAAAAGACATTTTCCTCTTACTTTTCGCCGACGATATAGCTTTGATTTCCTCTACACCTTCAGGTTTACAAAACCAAATAAATAATTTACAAGTAGCGTCTGATAAACTGGGTCTAAAAGTTAATTTAAATAAAACTAAAGTTATGATTTTTAGAAAAGGGGGGCATTTGTCTAAATCTGAAAAATTGTATTTTAAAAGAGAGCAAATTGAAGTATTGAATAGTTACAAATATCTTGGTTTCACTCTGACAACTAAATTATCTTTTGTAACAGCGTTGGAAGATTTCACAAGGAGAGCCAAATATAAAACAATAGAAATCATGAAGACGATGTGGAGCTTAGGTAACATGGACACAACTATCTTCTTTAAACTGTTTGATACTATGGTGAAGCCAATGTTATTGTACGCAGCCGAGGTATGGGGCAGTACACAATATAAAACTATCGAAGCTGTCCAATTGTTTGCCTGTAAAAAACCTGTTAAATGTTAGTCCTAAAACGCCAAATACAATGGTTTATGGCGAGACAGGTCGCTATAGTCTTTATATAGACAGTACACTAAGAGCAGTTAGTTACTGGTTCTCCTTACAGCAGATGGAACTGAACAGAATCCCCAAGCAAGCCTATCTTTCCTTGACAAATAGCTTTATGAACATCACCGAGGGTAGAACAATACAAAATAACTGGGCTTACGATATAAAATGCTGTCTTGATAGATATGGGTTCTCTGATGTCTGGTTAGCGGGCGGGGTTGGTAATGTTAAATATTTTAAGAAGATCTTCAGGCAAAGGATGGTTGATTGCTATCAGCAGGATTGGGTTAGTAAGCTTAATTCAAGTGATCGCTTCAGTACTTACTATTCATTCAAGTCTCTCTTACAACCAGAATCCTATTTAGCCTACTTAACAGTTAACAAGTTTAAAATACATTTTACAAGATATCGTCTTGGCATAAACGACCTGAACACCAATATTAGATACAAAGAAAATGTTCAAACATGTCCATTCTGTAACCAAATTGAGAATGAACTGCATTTTATTTTATTTTATTGAGATGCAATGTTTATACTCCTCTCAGAGAAAAATACATATTGAAGCACAGACAGTTTCGAATGTTGATTCTATCGAACTGAAACAACTACTTGCGAATGATAACATATATATTACTAGAGATATTGCTATGTACATCTGCTATGCACTGAGGAAAAGAGAAGAACTCTTGCCTCAGATGTAATAAGCAACATTTATGATTGATCCTATTAGTATATTAATTATTATACATTTATTATCATTTCGTTTTTTGTGTGCACCGCACTTCCTATGTTATAGGCCGGAGGCCTGAAACATTAAAATTGTGTTCAATTGTTCAATTGTGTTCAATTGTGTTCTCTCTCTCTCTCTCTCTCTCTCTCTCTCTCTCTCTCTCTCTCTCTCTCTCTCTCTCTCTCTCTCTCTCTCTCTCTCTCTCTCTCTCTCTCTCTCTCACGCACGCCGATAACTTAGCATTTCCCACCCCGGAAAAAAAACACCCTAAAAAACGCTCACAACAATATGAAGCGAAATACCCATGGTTGAAAGGCATGGCTTGAATGTCACACAATAAGATCTTATCAAATTTCACTGACAGTTAATTGCATAAAAAGACGTCATGAGGTCGGACTTTAAACACAGCTACTTGTAAGCTACCCCAAATGTGATCCCTGGCCCAAGTTCGCTTTTTGAGTATATAAAGGGGCACGCGCATTGTTTTTGATTGTATTTTTTTGTACCCCCATTGGGGTGTCTGAAATAATAAATCATTTGTCATTTGTCATTGTGGCACACAATAAAGACTCAGGTGGGCTGTGTCCTATTTGGGGTCAATGTTGGGTTTATAAAGTTTGCTTTTAACAATACTACGTCCATAGCCTTTCAAGGTCTAGAGTGTCGCGAGTCAAATTTAGTTGATACTGTGACAAAATGCCTTAGGTGTAATGTTGGGGAGTTTATAACAATGAAAATGCGGATGCAATAAAGAAAACATACTAGGTTGTCAAAAATGCTGACTATTATGACGCACTTCCATGAGCACCCATATCATTTGAATATTAAGTTGTTAAGCTCTGCTTAACGTGCTGTAATTGGCTATCCCCTGTTAACCACAAGTTGATTTAGCTTTGGCCGCAGGTTAAAAACTGCTAAAAATTGTAGCTTGTTTCTTTCAAGGTTTCTTCAGTCATCCCATATTTATCGTTTTTCAGTATCTAAATGTGAAGAAGATTAATGCATTTTTTATGGTAAAGACCTTTTTTTACATCTGGAATAGAGTGCATCTCAGGCTTACTTTGCACCTTGTAATAATAAGTAATAATGCTAAATCGAATGAAGAACGAGTGAAACAAACAAGCAAGGAAACAAACATTTGGAAATTTAGATGTAGACTTTTTTTTCATCTTTCGATTTGGTATATTATGATGAAGACAAATTCATCAACTCCTTGAAGATTTTACTTCGATTTGATCTGCTAATTTCGTCAAAAGGTGGGCGCCTAGCGCAAAATGTAACAAAATTGAACATTGTTACATTTTGCGCCGTTGTTACATTTTACGCTGTCACACCCTTTCTAGATGTCCTACTCTGCATACATAATGGTACTATCCAAACAGACCTCTACACCAAACCCACAGATGTACACAACTATCCCCACTTCAAATCCAGCCACCCTTCTCACCGCTAATACAATCTACCCTATTAGGAAGAATCACTTGACGTCACAAGGTGCCGGGAAGAGGTATCGTTGCTTGGAATCGGTATGCTGGGCTGTTTCGGTCAGATAAGTAGTTTCGGGTTACCGTCAGTAGGGCTGTGTTCGTTCTTGACTTTCTCACTTTCTATTCGGCTTAGGCCTACCGAGTTTTCTCTAGATCAAACACCAGACTTTGAAAAATATTAATCAGCAATGAAAATATGTTTTTAAGATGGTAAATAGTTGTGTGAAGGATGATCATGTCACAACAAACTGAACCGAGAAACACACAGGAGATACTACAGGATCGTATGGAAACGAAAGGAAAGCAACACAGCTTCGGCTGAAATATATTAGGCCTACCTTTGATTCTAACACAAACTAGGCTTTACAGATAATGTGTTCTGACCACTTTGTCAGTTTGTGAATGGTAGGCTGTGCATGAAATTGTCAAATCTAGGCCTACCTGTGCGCTCTCTCTCTCTCTCTCTCTCTCTCTCTCTCTCTCTCTCTCTCTCTCTCTCTCTCCGAGTTTATGTTTTACGTCATCTCGACCGAAGTCATATGGGACATTTGTGTAAATATAGGCATAATGTGTGTTCTTGCACAAAAGAAGGCATAGGCCTACATTTATTTTGAATGGTACAAATAAAAGCTAGTGTACTAGAATAGGCCTACATCAAGGCTACATTTATTATGCAGGGAGAAATGAAAGATAGTGTGTTGACATTGAATTGAATTGACACAAAACAATGCCTGGTATACAGAAAATATATGGCAAAATACTATGAAGTGTTACCATCGGGCCGTCGATACAGAACTCTAAAACTGAAAATAAGAGCACAGAAAACTTTCTTACCAAGATCAATTCATCTGTGGAACACTTAATGCACTGCATCGACTGATTGTTTCGCTGAGCAGCCTGTCCATCTCCTTGGGATTGAATTTGTGCAAGCCTATTTGTAGTCCCCTTGTTCTACAATAGATTACTGCTGTGTATGTCCTTAACTAAATTGTCTGTGTAGAGAGTGTAGGTGCTATTATTGCTGCATTTTAAAGCTTTTTTTATTTTTATTTTTTATAATAAATTGATTATGTCTTGATTTAAAATGTATTTAAAAAATGCGTTCTGCTGTTAGTGGAGTAATTGTTGGTATTCGTCCAGTTTGTTAATTACAATATTGCATTGTAACCTCCCTTATAAGACCCCCCCCATTATAAGACTCCCTCTCACTTAAGACCTACTTCTCTGAGACATGCCTTCTGCTGTGACTGGAGTAATTGTTGGTATTCGTCCAGTTTGTTAATTACAATATTGCAGTGCTATTAGTTATTTGTTTATATTCTTTAATTGTTGTTGAAAAATGTGTTTATTGTTGTTTTTCTTATGTGCACCTGGCTGCAATATATTCTCAGTTATGAGATAATAAAGATGATTTGATTTGATTCGATTTCATAGAGAATGTGCCAAGTCTCTCCGTCCACTCGTATTCTCTCTCATGGCATTGTTGTACTATTTTTATCTAAATCTAGTCATACTTTGATATTGATGAATTAAATTAGCCTTGTGTTTTCTCTCTCTTCCCCATAGAAGATGAAATGAAAAAGTAAAAGGTTTAAATTGTTTGTTTGACTCACACCATGTTTCCTTGCATTCATTTGTGTTCCACCACTACTGGATTATATCTCTTTATTTTTAGCATCACGCATATCTATGAACTGAAGAGAACAATCAAAGCAAATGTACAAACATCTGCTGGTACATGGATCATGTATTTATTGTCCAAGGATACTGCTACCATATTAATTCATACATCCTGATGTGAGACCTTTCTCTAATTAAATGTTCTCATCATACACACATTTCATTGCATGGTACAGTATTATTATGTGACATGATCACACAATGTGTGCATGTGTGCACATGGTACTGATATTATTTGTATGCTATTGCAACACCGTTCAAACACACACACACACACACACACACACACACACACACACACGCAGACACTCACATGCATGGTCACACACTCTCTCTCATTCTTCGTCTCTCTCACTTGTATGTGCATGGACACATATACATAAATATAAACTGTAAGGGATCATTTACCTATCAGTATACCCCCACCCCCATACACACACACAGAGT
Organism: Phymorhynchus buccinoides; assembly: GCA_017654935.2. Classification (NCBI taxonomy): domain Eukaryota; kingdom Metazoa; phylum Mollusca; class Gastropoda; order Neogastropoda; family Raphitomidae; genus Phymorhynchus; species Phymorhynchus buccinoides. The sequence continues at coordinate 4,194,337 of CM065693.1, forward strand.
GACACACACACAGTGACACACACATCCAAGACAAATATATTAAAGAAAAATCGGTGGTGGGTAGAAATTGACATCTAAGCATTTCAGTCAGAATTGAGAAAAGGAGAAAGTAATTTGTGACACCTACTGGTGCACCTGATTATAAGGTGCAACCCCAAACTTAACACAAAATTCCAATTTTGTGACACTATTTTCTTACTACATTATGAGTCACATTGTAAGGGGCGGGGTCTCAGTATGGGCAAAAAGTCCATAAAATAGGGTACTTTTTGACATAAACACACATACAGATGTGCACATTATACTGATTAAGTGATATTTTATGCAATAGTATGATTATCATAGTCTCAAGCACACACACACACACACCAGACTTTTTGTTTTTTGTGCTGTGAGTCTTGTTGAGGTGCACAGTCAGGGCACAACTATGCACCCTTGGGCTTTGATTTCAGACCAACGCATGCAAAATGAAACCAGTCTGGATTGTTACAAGCAACCATGTGTCCAAATTATGTTTGTCTGCAGAAGCAAAACAGCTCTTCATAACTAAATGTCCCGAACCCAGACAGAAATGAACAGTCGGTATGCGCCGATACTTGTGTACGCTCGAATCTGGTACGCACTTTCGCCATAAACGAAGTAGTCTAGTTTACGATATTTTTTACCTATGTAGTTCACCTCAGGCAAATCGTCTGAGCTGACCATACTTGTTTAGGGACTTCATAAGGATCGATTCTATCTATATGGAGAATTTTGCAGTAGTATCTCCTTCTCTTTTCTATTGAGTGTTTCCGCGTATTATATCGCAAAGCTGACGATGCAGGCTTCGAGGCTTCCATTTACGTCTGTGCCTAGCGATAGCATACCTATACCAAGGGAATTAACTCCATTTACGTCTGTGCCTAGCGATAGCATACCTATACCAAGGGAATTAACTCCATTTACGTCTGTGCCTAGCGATAGCATACCTATACCAAGGGAATTAACTCCATTTACGTCTGTGCCTAGCGATAGCATACCTATACCAAGGGAATTAACTCCATTTACGTCTGTGCCTAGCGATAGCATACCTATACCAAGGGAATTAACTCCATTTACGTCTGTGCCTAGCGATAGCATACCTATACCAAGGGAATTAACTCCATTTACGTCTGTGCCTAGCGATAGCATACCTATACCAAGGGAATTAACTCCATTTACGTCTGTGCCTAGCGATAGCATACCTATACCAAGGGAATTAACTCCATTTACGTCTGTGCCTAGCGATAGCATACCTATACCAAGGGAATTAACTCCATTTACGTCTGTGCCTAGCGATAGCATACCTATACCAAGGGAATTAACTCCATTTACGTCTGTGCCTAGCGATAGCATACCTATACCAAGGGAATTAACTCCATTTACGTCTGTGCCTAGCGATAGCATACCTATACCAAGGGAATTAACTCCATTTACGTCTGTGCCTAGCGATAGCATACCTATACCAAGGGAATTAACTCCATTTACGTCTGTGCCTAGCGATAGCATACCTATACCAAGGGAATTAACTCCATTTACGTCTGTGCCTAGCGATAGCATACCTATACCAAGGGAATTAACTCCATTTAGTCTCGCAACTGCACCGAGCTAATAGCCAATTCTTCTGCCTCAAACGACTCTGTTCTTACCCTTCTGTCTTTAACACCCGCTGGCAAGAAATCTCCAATGCTTTCTCAAAAGAGGCTATCCACCTTCCACACTTTACAAAGCTATGCAAAAAGCAAAGCAAACAGCCAGGGCGGACTCTCTAGCCTACAAACCCAAACCCGTTTGTGACAGGACCCCCTTGATTGTCACCCACAACCCAGCTAACCCCCCTTTACGCCAGTGGACTAACAATCTTGAACCTGTACTGTACACAAGTAGTAGGCTAAAAAAAAAACCCGGCGATCCCTTAGCCACAGATCATAGGGGGAAGAAATAGCAAATCCCTCCGCAACATCTTAATGTTGTCTGCCTTACCCCTAGTCCTTCCCAAGACCGAACCTCTGGGTTTCAATAAGTGTGGGAAATGTGTGGTGTGTCGGGAACACTGTGTCGAAACTACACCCTTCCATAGTGTCCAAACCAAAGAGACCTTTTCCACCCGACACCATCTTAACTGTGACTCCAGCAACATCATTTTTCTCCTCTTCTGTAATCAATGCAACTCCTCTCAGTACATTGAAAAATCCCTCAAAACTCGTTTCTATATGCATCGTTCCCACATCAACAAAGACACTGGAACCCATGTCACAAAGCATTTCAACCAATCCGGTCATCCCCTTTCTGATATGAGATGCCTAGCCATAGAACAAATCCTCAGTGACAACCACAGCCACAGATTCAAAAGAGAGACATTGTGGTTTCACAAACATAAAGGGACACCCTGACGGATGAGTTTTTGCAAGAAACACGTCGATGTCGCCAGAAAGACAGCCTTTTCAAGGAGCAGAACACTCACTTTGCTCTGGTTTCATATAAATCAAACCGTCAAAACGGCGATTCCTCCTTGGCGGAGTTTCCAGAGAGATAAGCCATTTTGGATGGGGTGTGAGGAGGAGAGTGGTTTTCTTCTTGTAGTGCATTAAAAAACAAAGGAGCTGTTTCCTTTGTTGCAAGCGAAAATCCTTCTGCTGAACTAAACAAGAAGGGGGTGGTATTGTGGACATTTCAGTATTTGGTCTAAGCGATTCAGGCAGCCATTAGAAAAGAGAAGGTACATGCCTTCTCTTTCACTGAAAGAATCTGACTTCCAGCACCTCTGCCAAGGATTAATCACCAATTTGACGGTTTTGGTTTCTAGGAAACCAGAGCAAATTGAGTGTTGCGATCTCTATAAAGGGTGTTGGCTGGTGATCTCGACGTGTTTCTTGTAAAAACTCATCCGTCAGGGTGGTCCTTTAAAACAGTATTTCCTCACGGTCTCAACACCCTGCACTGATCTGTCCCGTTTCTTCTCCAGTTACAGCCATTCTCTCTCTCTCTCTCTCTCTCTCTCTCTCTCTCTCTCTCTCTCTCTCTCTCTCTCTCTCTCTCTCTCTCTCTCCCCCCCCCCCCCCTCTCTCTCTCTCTCTCTCTCTCTCTCTCTCTCTCTCTCTCTCTCTCTCTCTCTCTCTCTCTCTCTCTCTCTCTCTCTCTCTCTCTCTTGAACTTTGAAAAGAACACTGAAGTGCATAATGACAAAAGTGACAAGATCCCAAGCAGACAGGACATGACCATAACTGACCGTGACAACGAACAAAGGACAACTGACGTTGACATTGAAACAAGTACATTTCCTGATACATGATATGAAGAGACATTGACAGGGAAGCTGATGGTTTTGTTAATCATCAAACTTCAGAAAAGTGCAGCTTTGTAACGGCATCTAGTGTTGGAAACACAAAAATACAAGGCAGTAATGATGACGTTGTCTTACATAATTCTGACACACAAACCATCAACCAAACTAGCAAAACACAAAACACGGTTGAGTCTCAAGCAGAAGATATCAGCTCTGAAGTTGAGGGAGCTGCTGCAGCTCCTACATCTATTCCAACAAAGCAACATGCACCTTCAAGGCGACCTGTTTCCAGGAAGCCACTAGATGACAAAAACATGCACAGCATGACACGTAGGTCACTTAGCCAGAGTTCTATTCTGGACTCACTAAAAAGAATACCTTCGGGTGACCGCTCCAAAAGCGGAGAGGGGTCTACACGTACAAAAAACAAATCAGTTCTAAGGGAACAAAAAACAAATAGAAAATCGGCCGGGCCACAAAATCAGGAACCACATTTCTGTAGGTTCTAGCATGAAAGATAATATGCAAAATCAGAAAATGGCTTCCTCTTTTGTACATAATGTAAATATAAAACAAGTTCAATTTCTTACTTACAATGTGAATGGCTTGCTGCCTAAATTGGAAAACAAGGATTTTATTAATTTTCTTTTGTTGCATGATGTTATAATTATGTTTGACTGAAACGTTTTTGTCTTGTGAATTAAAGTCACCTTTGTTGAAGATGATGTATTTACCAATGCTGCCAATAAATTATCACATTATGGAAGATACTCAGGGGGAATTATGCTTATGCTTAGAAAGAAATACGCAAGTTACATTGAGCAGGTTAAAGTACAAAATGAAAATGTTATTGTTGTCAAGATACATCAAGGTTTGTTGTTCATTGATAAGCCTGTAATGCTAATCGGTACATAATTATATTCCTCCTCATGACTTCGTTTATTTGAATTATCACCACAGTGAATATGGTATTGAATTATTAGAGCAATGTGTATTAGATCTACAAGGTGTATGTGACGATTTTCATGTTATACTTACTGTTACAGACCGGTTTATATAGAATGCTTGAATGTGTTGTACAGATATAGAAAGATTTCCCGTTCACACCTCATTCACACAACGCACCAAATAATCCCAACAAAAGGCAATAATAAGTTCAACAATTTAATTATTAAGCCAATAAAGTAAGCAAAATATTCAGATACAAATAATAGATTTGAGATAAATAATAAAACATAATAATTAATAATGCTTATATAGCGCATAATCGTGCAAAGCAACTCAATGCGCTTTTCACTCACCATTCGTACAAACATTTCTAACAAACTGGCCCACGCATCCTCACCATACATCTCTATGAAAATGAATACATATTAGAGAATGCATTGCATATAATCATAACACAACACACCAACACCCACCTCCCTTCAACACCACCACCCCAACCATCCCCCCACTCCCCCCCCCCCATCCCCACCCCTGCCCCCCTACTCCCCACCCCCACCCCATACACACACGCGCGCACGCGTTAACCTCATACTCAACGTCTTCAATGAGCTGGAAAACAAGAGTGGGGAAAGGATCATAGACTTTGCAGAGAGAAAGCTTTCCTGAAGTAGTGGGTCTTTAGTTGGGACTTGAAGGAAGGAAGAGTGGACTGGTTACGGGTATGGTCAGGGAGAGAATTCCAAACGTTTGGTGCAACAAAGCTAAACGCCCTCTCATACGAAGATTTCAAGGACCGCTTAGGAACTTTAAGAAGTTTCTGGGAAGAAGAACGAAGAGTACGAGAGCTTTGGTAGGTGCAGAGAGAAGAAGAGAGGTACTGAGGAAGAGTTTTGTCAAAGTGACGAAAAGCGAGAGTAGCCATCTTGAACTGCCAGCAGAATTTGACAGGAAGCCAGTGGAGCTCAGCCAAAAGAGGTGTGATGTGATCACGCTTTCTTTTGCCAAGCACAAGCCGAGCGGCACTGTTCTGCACTCTCTGTAAGCGCGAAATCTGCTCTGCTGGAAGCCCAGCATACATCGAATTACAGTGCCACTCCTGGACAGCTCTGTATCATCTGCATATTTGTGAAAGTTACATTTGTGTCCAGATATAACATCAGATAAGGGCTGAGAATAAAGTGTAAAAAGAACTGGCCCCAGCACAGACCCCTGGGGTACGCCATACAGCAGAGGAGAGAGAGGATTTAACACCGCTAACAACAAGTAATTAACACAATAATGAATGTTCCATTAAGGGAAATAAGAAAAACACTGGATAATGAAGATTCAAGACGATGATGACGAAGACACTGTTACAGTTTGATGTTACATTGAGACGACGTATGATGGGGAAAGATACGGGGACGACCTCACTGAAGACAACTCACAGTTGTTTCACATTGCTGGTGCAAAACACAATTCTGGTACCCACTGCCAGCACTCAGGGGGGATCACCACATTAAAGATGCCCACGGCGACGGTAATCTTGCCGATTTGAGTGTAGCCACCCCAAGGCCACACACCAGGAAGTGTAGCCACACGAAGGCCACACAACAGCGACCATACCAAGGTCACCAAGAACGCAGGTACGTAGACAACGACAACGCACACACGTTCAGTCGGTGAGGCAGGCCTCGTGATGCAGGAGTTGAAGATCCTAACAGCCATCCATCCGTGACGTGTCCTGACTCCTAGACCCACCACTGAAAACTGTAACACTATCTTCAGTCCATATGTCTGAAGTTAAACTAACCACAATTAATCCCTCTACTCATTCAAAAGGTAAATTTATACATGTTCGAGACAAAGTGCAAAACGAAGAATTATTTTGATAATAAGAATACAGACGCAATACATAACAGTCGAACAGTCTTCAAATAATGAAGATGCAAAAACGACTTCCAAATATTGTCTCCCTTGAGTACTTCATTATAATAATGAAATGCAGAACACAAACAATGAACGTCTTTCTCAAAAGTATTTCGTTCTGCGGAAAATAGTATACATTCAACTCATAATCATTACTACTACAAAATACATTCATCACTATACATTCTAATTACAAACACTTACCCCAGTGCTCTAAAACATTCACGTGCAACTCTCACAAAACAACCAGCTAAATATAACCTACATTCAGGCTGAAACTGCGCCCGTGAAAGTTAATGTACGCACGCTAAATGTAATGGTATTCACGTTTGTGACACTTACAGGTGATTTAAATGCAAGAACAGCAAATGAAAACTACTCATGTAATGACTATGATTTGAATTTTGAATTCCATAATTTCCCAATTAATGAATATCCTAGAAGGTCACAAGATAGCCTTAAAAATACTTTTGGTAATCAGTTGTTAGAATTTTCCGATATGTTTGAATGTCTGATTTTAAATGGTTTGTCTAAAAAAGCATTTGATGATAGCTTTACTTTTATTTCACATTCTGGATTCTAGTGTTTTCGATTATTTCATTATTTCATATGAATTATTTGTGTATGTTAATGTTGTTGCATTAGACGTTGTGAGCTTGACTGAATCAGATCATTTGCCTGTCGTTGCACAAATAGAGCTCACACCTGATCATTGCCAGGGAGAAGAGAAGGAAGATGTAAACAGTGTAGTTGAGAAATTAGTCTGGGGAGATGAAAAATGGACGATTTTATGCAGTCATTGAATAGTGAGAAAATACACGCCAAACTGGTATCTGCTGTAAATCTACTGGACAACAACATAGACGATGCTCTATCCCTGTTCACTTGATGTTTAAATGAGGCAAGTATGTGCATGCACATTAAATGTAGCACTGGTCCAAGTACAAAGTCAGAATGGTTTGATTATGAATGTTTGCAAGCAAAAAAGGAGTGTAGAATGACATTAAATCGTGTTAGAAACACAAACAATAAAGAAGATAGACTTGACTATGCTGAGCATAAAAAGTACAGCAAATTCCTAATTGATGAATGTCAAACATACAGAAAACAGAAGGCAGAATCTCTTGCACATAACATGTCTAAATCGTCTCTTTTTTGGAAGGAACTTAGAAACATGTGTTTTGGAAATAAAGACAAAGCTACAAATAACAGTAAACCTGAAGAATGGGTATCACATTTTAAAGAAGTATTTAAGAGCAATGAAGTCTCAGTAAATGAACAACAGTACATAAACGTAGATCTTTCAGAGCTCATTGAGCACGAGTTAAATCAGGCCATCACAGAAGAAGAAGTAAATATAGCTGTAAACAAATTAAAAATTGGAAACGCATGTGGTATAGATGGAATAACATATGAAATGCTCAAGAATGGTGGAAGAGAAGTGAACTTGTTTCTTATTAAGCTTTATACCGCCATTTTCAATAAAGGTCTATACCCAGAAACTTGGGCAAAAGCGATTGTAGTTGTTCCAATTTACAAGAAAGGGGATCTAGAAAATGCAGATAATAATATGGGTATTTCCCTACTAAGTCTTATATCTAAATGCTACACTTCTATCCTTAATTCAAGATTGCGCATGTGGTTGGAAAACAATAATCTAACATCAGAATGTCAGACTGGGTTTAGGAAACATTATTCTACAATCGACCAAATCTTCACTCTGTATGCGACAATCCAAAAATGTATGACTAAGAAAGGAAGAAAACTGTGTGTTGTATTCGTTGACTTTAAAAAAGCCTTTGATTCCGTTAGACACTTGAGGACAGCTGTTTCGACTCTAGGGAGTCTCATCAGCTCGGCACTGGATGGGGTCTTAGCCTACCAAGGCGGAACTACTCTCACCTCAACAAGAAGATTGTTCCACAAATGGAATGTTTCTTCCTGTATATTGATAAAAGGCTCCAAAAAAGCAAACCAGTACTCAAGTAAATTAGAAATAATAAAAATCTTAAGTAAAAGTGTGAACATAAGAATGTTCCAAAATTTAAAATATGAAAAAATAAGCGACACGACCAGAGAGGACCGGCAACTGAAATAGTATCCAAAGGGACATAAATAGGTATGAACAAAATATCAGTTTACTGCTGGCACCGTTCCTCCAGCCTACATGACTCCAAAGTTAGAGCATTTGAAATGCAATAATAGTAACATTGTTTAAAGCGTTTTTGTCCCTATGTCTTTGAAACGAACATTAAAACCAAAACCAGTTATATTAACATGGTATTTTGATGCATGTTCTAAAACAATATTTTTTAATATTTTAAATTTTGGAACATTCTTATGTTCATGCTTTTACTTAAAACTTTTATAATTTATAATTTACTTGAGTGCTGGTTTGATTTTTTTGGAGCCTTTTACCAATATACAGGAAGAGACATTCCATTTGTGGAACAATCTTCTTCTTGAGGTGAGAGTAGTTCCACCTTGGTAGGCTAAGACCCCATCCAGTGCCGAGCTGATGAGACTCCCTAGAGTCGAAACAGCTGTCCTCGGCATGGGTTCTGCCATTGCCTTGATAATAAGGAAGAGAAACTAAGCTAGCAGTCTTTATGTTGTTTAGAACATAGATCAAACTGCAAAGTTAATATAACTGGTTTATATAGGTAGGTATATATAACTGGTTAATATATATAACTATATATATAGGTAGGTATATATAACTGGTTAATATAAATAACTATATATATATAACACAAAAGGAAAGAAAACTCCAACACAACCACACCATTAAACTTTCCTCTTATATATATAGTTTGCTTTAATAAAACTTTCTTTGTGTCCAATGTATAAGTTTGTGAACCTAAGAGAGAAACTCAATAACTTTAAATTTAACTTTACGATTTGTTCTGTGTTCTGAAAAGAATAAAAGAAAATAATGTGCTGATTTACTTTTTCTTCCAATGGGGGGTTCCAATGGGGGGGAGATAGACAATGCCTATGCAAAGACAGCTGTTTCGTCTTTGAGAAAGACTCTTCAGTCTGCATATCGGCCTGCAAAGAATGTCCACAGTGAACATTCAAACTGAGCTAGAAGACTTTCTACAAGAGAAAGGTTGTCCTCTTTGCACCAGATTGAAAGACCACAATAAAAGCAAACCAGCACTTAATTCAAAAGAAATGGTAAAAATATTGTGTAAAATAACAAAAATAATAATGTTCTAAAATTACAATCCCTCGAAGAGAGTAGAAGAGATGGGATGCCATATAGTTCAAAAATATATCCAACAGACCCGTGATCACCATCATATGGTGAGCTGTGCAGGACAGTTGAGTCAAATAATACAGCACAAGATAACCGCCGCACAGCCAGGCTTCCCACTCTACACATATTTCACGAGCTTTCATTCTATTCACGCTTCATCAGGTAAAGTCTACAAAATAGTGCATACACAACTAGGATCACCGAGCAACTCACAAAAGTTCATTAAAAAACGAGACAAAGTTTTTCATCCCTTTCTCTCTTTCAGTCTGTTTCTCTTTCCCTCTCACCGTCTCTCTGCCTGTCTATTTCTTAGTTTGGACTGTCTCATGATTATAATGCTACAAATTTCACTCTTTCTCTTCCCCCCTTCCCCCTCACTCTCTCTCTTGACAGGACAGATTGGAAGACTAGGAGTTGCCTAAAATCGTTATCCTTGAAAAATAAAGTTCAGGTTTTCAAGTTTTCTCTCTGTTTCTTTCTCTTCCCTTTATCTCTCTGACTCCCCCCCCCCTCTCTCTCTCTCTCTCTCTCTCTCTCTCTTTCTCAAGTGCACACACACACACACACACACACACACACACACACACACACACACACACACACACACACACACACACACACACACACACACACATCACACTCTCTCTCTCTCTCTCTCTCTCTCTCTCTCTCTCTCTCTCTCTCTCTCTCTCTCTCTCTCTCTCTCTCTCTCCTTCCACCTTTGCTTTTAGGTTGTATTTAGTTTGCGCAAAGAAGTATCATTTTGGGCCTGTCTGTCTATCTGTTTGTCTGTATGTTTGTCTCTTTTTGTCTAGTGGTAGAGTGACAGCAGCAGTTGCATAGTAGCAGCATGCTAATCATCTTATGTTTTCTGATGCAGGCATCTTAACGGGGGACATCTACGGCAATGTTCACGATGTCGCAGTGAATAATCGCAGCAAAACAAAGCCTCGCCATGTCATAGCCGTCAAGTCTCATTTCGGTTTTGTGGTAAGCGAGGGAGAGAGAGAGAGAGAGAGAGAGAGAGAGAGAGCGTTGAACGCTGAACGCTGAAATGGTTTAATGAGTAGGCCATTGGCCCATGTCATTTTGAGTGGTTACAAAAGTATAACAAAGTAGCAGTATTAACATTTTATCATAAACACACATAACAAACTTAGCATATACGTAGATCAAAACTTCATACATACATTATACATAGAATATCAGGTAAAACACAATCATCTTTACCCATTTAAGTGCATCTCCCGAATTCTAAATGCTTTTTTGAAATAAAATGCTAAATGGATAACCAGAGATTTATTTTCAGTTGCAAGAAGCATGGTTAGTTTGAACAGCGAAGGATTGTAATAATAATAATAATAATAATAATAATAATAATAATAAATGGACACTTACATAGCGCTTTTTATTGAGCACAAGGCGCTTTACAATTAGCATTGAAACACTCACACACGCACAGAAACACACGCACAATAGACACACACGCAAGTACGTGCACACACGTGAGTGAACGCGTTCTTGCACACAGACCCACACACATTTCATCAAACACACAGAAAACACATTCTCACTGAAACGCACACAAACTTACTCAAACATACACTTGTACAAACACGTGTGCATGCACATAAACACACGCAAGCGCGTGTGCATACACACGCACGCACACGCACGCACGCACGCACGCACACACACACACACACACACACACACACGCACGCACATGCATGGGGGTGTTATTGCAAAGGCACATAAACACACGCATACGCGCACACACACACGCACACACACACACACACACACACACACACACACACACGCACATGTAGATGGGGGTGTTATTGGAAAGGCTGCCGGAACAGATGGGTTTTCAGTTTAATTTTGAACGATGCTAAAGATTGACTGTCTGACAGCAGAAGGCAATGAATTCCAGAGTTTGACTGCAGATGACGTAAAAGCTCTACCACCGTGCCTATCACGTTTAAACTTTTGTGTTCGAAAGATCCTATTGTCATTTGCTGAGCGGAGAGATTGAGATGGAACGTTCATTTCAAGAAGCTCAGAGAAGTATTGCGGTGCTGTTCCCGATATGATCTGATAGCAGAGACAGGCAGCTTTGTAATTTATTCTTTGTTGAACGGGTAGCCAATGTCACTCTAAGTAGAGGTGATGTGTGTTGAAACGTTTGGCTTTGTAGACCATTCTAGCAGCAGAGTTTTGGAGTTGTTGTAAGGGTTTGAGAAGCACCTGTGGGCAACCAAGTAGAAGGGAGTTGCAGTAATCTAATCTAGACAAAATGTATGAGCTGACTATCGTTTTGGTTGCCTCGGTCGTGAGAAAGGGGCGTATAGAGCTGATTCGCCTGAGTTCGATGTATGCAGCCTGGCAGATCTTAGTGATATGCTGTTGCATGGAAAGGTCTTCATCCAAGAAAACGCCAAGGTTGCGAACATGTTCAGAAACATGGATGTTGGAATCTCCAAGGGCAATGGTGGAGGGCAGAGAGCTAGAGTCAACAGATGGGGGAATTACTGATGCCTATTTTGTACCTTAGCCTTTCATCCGAAATGCTTGACCTTGAATTTGCATTGAATATTTCAACTTTTTGTTGTAATATATTTTAAATCTCTGCCGTAACGGTCTTATAATTGGTACATTAGCCTATGGTTATATAGATGCTAACCTAAGTACTGATGGCATCTCTAACTTTCATCTTAACGCTTGGCCTTTGTTGCTATGCGCCAAACAGTACAATACAGCGATCAGTGTCGATTTATAGGTTGGAAAAATGGCCGACGTGCCATTGCATGGAGGGGTGAGTGAAGAAGGGGAAGAGTGGGGAAAGCATCAGAGGATTTGTTGGTGGCGCTTCTTGCTTTTCCACTCTTGTTAGAGAAATATGTAGTTTTAATTGTCTCGTCGGGATTGCAGACTGTCACGTGACCCTGCAGTTTTACGCTAGGCGACACGAGTGGGATAGGTTCAAAGGAGGTTCTAAGAGTATTGAGTACACGACGTCCAGAACACTCACACCAAAAACACTCAAAAAAAGAGTAAATTAAAACAAACCTTAGAACAATTATTCACGTTCAACCATGAATCAACTTTCAAAACATATGAAGATCACCCACAAAAACAAATCACTTTTCCAACAGAAAAAAAACAACTAACACCCCAGAACTAATGGGTGACAACAATGGCTCAATCCGAGTACATGATAATAACTTGGTAAATCATACTGGCTATAATCCCGAACCAATGAGTGATAATGAGGAAAAAGCTCACCAGAACACCAGAACTTCTTTGAGAAGGATTAAAACATCATTTGACAGAACCACTAGGATGGTGTGCCCAAATAAACAATAACTAGAATGTATTATAACTAGAATGAATTATTAAGGAGTTAAATGCGCTTCGAAGGAAAACATTGTTAATTAAGCGCAAAATCAACTACTGGATAATACAAACCACGGATTACACCGCCTTAGGAACGAGCCGAAACTTTTCCATTAAGAACAATAATCAAAGCAAGAAACCAGAAATTAAATTAGTTCATTTTAGTCTCTGCACCACTGGATTCTTTCTTTAGTTCAAATTACTTAACTAAAAGGGAGGTTGAAGGTTGAAGTCCCAGGCTAGTTCCTTCGAGGGTCGCGGTGTCAGTCCGGCCTCAAACCCTCACGGACTCCAAGGGCACTTCCTGCGTTTCTTCAGCCACAAGGGTCCCTCAGCGTCGGTTCACAAGTTCTTCAGGGGAACTTCTTCCTTGCCGGTGACAAACAAAATACGGGCCTAAACCCGCTAACCGTAAATCTTCCGTGGTTAATTATACAACAAGAACCACGCTGCTAGTGTCTCTTGGTACCAGGGAACAGAGTAGAGTTGTAATGAAGAATTGTGAAAGACAAATTATTGCAATTTGGAACTTTAGAAAAGTCCCTTTACAATGTCAAGATTAAAAACAAATTGTTAAATTAAGTTCTTGGGAAAAACAAAAGACACAGGCACGTGCTTCCCTTTGAGTATGGCTAACAGCTTTTTCTCACATAAACATTACATAAACGTCACTCGGCTGACCAAACCCTGAAAAAGAAACATGGCAGGGCAAACCACCCCTCAAAAACATAAATTCAGGACCAAACATAATTCTAAAAATTACAATTAAAAATACAGTAAAATGTTACGTAATAAAACCGCTTAGACAAACAAAATAAAACAGTAGCCACCCTTTTGCCCGTCCTGATAAGGGAGAAGCCACACCAAGTATCCCGCCAAACAAATGGAAAATTTCGGGACAACTAAGGGTAAAGCCTACTTGGAAACGAAATTAGACGAAACGAGACGGTGGCGGAAAATAATGACAAAACAAAAACCTCGAGCAGCATAAATGCAAACTAGCAGAACAACTAAGGAATCCCAAGAATAACAACTTACTAGTCAAAGACAACGAAGTCCTCGAAGTTCCACCCTTCAAACCAACACTAACTCGAGTTAGGCTACAATGCTAACACCCGTCCAAAAACGAGCAAGAATACACGATATTCTAAACATCTTCTCGAACTTACCACTTCGCCCTGTGGCAGCAAACACTATGTACAAGAAGGAAGACCTTCTCAGCGAAGATAGGCCTCCTGACTCCCCAAACAGGATCCACCCTTATAGGGGAGGAAAAAACCGGTCGACAGCAAATTGATGTTCAAACGGACGAGGCCGCGCTCTCAGGGTCGCCCCTGACGTTCAACACAAGAGCGAACTTGTGCAGAGAATCTCATTCTGCTCTGAGCCGGGCGAAACTCGATGTTTTAACTTGCCAGGGAGAACGAATGTTCACCCACTGGAAGTTTAGGCACGACAAGTTAATAAAACATGAAATAGCAACCCACGCACACACACACACAAGCATGTAACTAATGCGAACACAGAGCTCACTTCATCCACCTACGCACACATACACGCATGCGCACACACAGAGACGCACGCACACACAAAGACGCACGCACACACAAAACTGTGTTGAAGTCTACCGAACAAAATAGATTCAGTTTCTGAAGAGAAACCGTTACAAAGCACTAGTGTTCCGCGCTAGAATCACCAACGGTTTTCTTGACTGCTCGTAACACAGACTAATGTCTAGCAGCCTACAACTTCAAGAAGATAATTATTAGTGATCAGTGGGTCTTCTTCCTGTCGGCGATTGTAGCGCAACATACAATGACCAAGTTCTTAGAAACTGATCAGATACATATTATTATACAAACATGATGTTTGTGTCCTCAACGGGTTAAATGTCCAAAATGCTCTCTTCATCCTTTTCAGAATCTCTGATGGTAACTGTCATGAGATTTTTGCACACAAATCCTCCTTTCATTTGCAAAATTATGTGAAGATGGGTGATGCCCTGCTATGCGCCCATTGCTGCATTATATATTTCTGATTGTCAGGGCCTCGTCTGGTGCCAACAATTATCCCAGTAGTCAATGTGTAATAAGTGCTGACCCACGCATTTCCAGTTACAGTTGAAATGAATGACATGTTGTTCAATGTGAGTCTGCTTCCACAAAAAGTATCATTGCGAATGAGCTTAGAAGCATCGTGCTTCAAAGTTAGTCATACTTGGTGGAAGACCACTCTAACAAGTGTCTTATCCAAGTTCTGGCCATCGTGAACACTTCTATGATGAGGCGATGAGATATTGTATCCGTAGGCTTGATACTAGTGCTTAGCTGGCATGGAGTGTTGTTATGTTGATGTATTAACGTGATAATAATAGCAGCCTCAGCAGCTTCTCAACGATAAAACTAATAAGAGTCTTGATGCTCCAGTCTTATTCTGAAAGGAACTTTTGTACTTCAGTGCTATTGTAGTGTCCAGAATCTGCTCTACGCTATACCCCCCCCCCCCCCCCCCCCCCCCCACCCCCTTCAGTGATTGTATTTCTACATCATTGGGCAAATTCAGCAAAGGTCGAAACTATTTTAAAACATTTAAAGAAAGCAAACAAAAAGATTCAATTCAGTCGCAGAAAGAAAGTCAGTGATGAAGATGTCTTGTGAATATCACCACTCTCCTTCAGGCAAGAATAAAAACCTTCAAAATCTGTATGCATACAAACCAAGATGTACAGCTAAAATGATTACAAACCAGAATTATCCATAGAATTCTTCCTACAAACCGATATTTATTTATTCGTAAAGTAATTGATTCACCTTTATGTGGCTTTTGTAATGCTGAAGAGGAAACTATTGAACATATGTTGTGGGATTGTCCTTTTACTGCTTCCTTTTGGCTTGACCTTCAGAGGTCAATAGTTGGAAGGTGTAAAAACTGTACAAACTTGAAATTTTCTGAAAGACTGGTCCTATTTGGAGTTCAACCGGAGGTAGTAACAGATAAGATAATGGACTTCATTATATTATTAGCAAAGTTATACATTTATAAATGCAAATGGAAACAGAACGTTCCTGTGATGAATGTTTTTCTCATTTTTTTGAAAGAGAGAAGGGTACTTGTATGGCATAGAAGGTAAATACCATAGATTTCAAGAAGATTGTTTTTTTTATAAAAATCTTGTGAAATAGAAATAGTACAGAAAATGTTACCAAATACATACCCAATTTCTTTAAAAAAAATTTATGTCACTGTTGAATATGTATGTGCAAAGAAATTAAAAATATTGCTGATTATTTCCCCTAATTTGGGGTCGGTGCACGTTGGCATTGTTTTGCCGAATGTTTCTGTTTCCCCATTTATATTAAGAGTGGGTTATCGCTGTGCTGCCGGGGTGTGTGTCCCGGGGGTAGTGTTGACGTGTACACAGACCTTTACGATGGGTTCAATCTGGTTTGTTTTTGATAAGGTTCGTAAAGGTCGTCCTGCTTTATGTTATATGATTTTCGTTGTTGTTTTCATTTTGTTAACAGCACCTGTACAACAACTTTGCTAAATACTAATGTGTAGTGTCCAACAATTTTATGAACTATTAATGCGCAGTGTATTCCATATAATGCTTTTCTTCCTCTCCTGCTCTCTTCTTTCCTTCTCTACAATTTTCTCTCTTTCACTTTTATTTTCCCTATCTTTCTTTTCCCTTTTCTCCTCTTTAATGTTTAGGCTTGTGTGGATGTGTGTCTGGGTATATGTAGATGTAAAATTGTTTGTGAATGTATAAAAAACAAAAAAACAACCATTCTTTATATACATACTATTCAAGAAAAAAGGCAAGACAAACTTTTTTCTCTTTTTTCTGTTTTATTCATCTTTATTTACAGGTAACCACTGCTTATTATACATGAATGTTGAATCATACATATATGAATGTTATTTGTAAATATATGAAGAAGGAATAAAATGTTTAATACAAAAAAGAATAAAAACCTTCAGCAAATTCATGAAACAGTTTTTATTTGCTTGCTTTCTTCTTCTTCTGCCAATGATGTCCACCTGCCGTAACCGGCAATAACTGACATACACTACTCACAAAAAGTTAAGGATCACTATGAGAAAACAGGTGCGCAAGAAACTCCGTTCGCTCCTGTTATTTTTTTCTCAGTCAAGCCAAATTGTTATGAATTCTTGTTCAGCTGTAAGTGGGCGATGTTGTGTTAGTGGAAACATTGCACGTGATTCTCTATTACTGAGCTTGGCAGCAAAAGAAAAAGCGGAAACTTGCGAAAAAGGACCTTGTTTTGGATCGTTCTGCATGAACACATTGCACAAGCCAGATGGAAAAACCATTATGCACGTGCAAGCACTGCTGTTTATGTGTGAGATGCTGTCTCTTGCTTGGCTTTATAAGAAGACATACCACCAGTATTAGGCCTGATTTGACAATGCCTCCACGACGAAAATTGAGCGAGTTGGATAGGGGACGAGCTGTTGCATGGTTCCAAGATGGTGTTCCCAAGCGAGAAGTGGCCAGGCGACTTCAGGTGTCCATCTCGGTCATTGTCAGACTGATTCAACGCTTCACAGCCACTGGGAGGGTCCATGAAAGACGCAGATCTGGTCGACCGAAGAAGACAACTCCACGTGAAGATCGTCTCATTGAACGACAAGCCCTGCAGACAAGAACAGCCTCTTCCAGCATCATTCGAAGGCAGCTGAGGGTGGCTACTAACATCAACATCAGCCAGCAGACCATACGGAACCGCCTTCATGGGTTTAACCTCCGTTCTCGTCGCCCAGCTGTACGGCCACGCTTAACTCCAGCCCATAGGGCAGCACGCCGCGCCTTCTGCAGACGTCACGTGAGGTGGACACGTCAGCAATGGTCCCAGGTCCTGTTCAGTGATGAATCACGCTTCACCCTGAACCACAACGACGGCCGACTGAGGGTCTGGAGGCGCCCAGGGAAACGCTTTATTGACGCTACTGTCCAAGAAAAGGTGGCCTTTGGTGGAGGATCTGTAATGGTCTGGGGGGCCTTCAGCCTTCACCACAGAACACCCTTGTATCATGTACAGGGTAACCTGACTGGCCTCCGATACCGGGATGAGATCCTTCGACCGCTGGCTGTGCCTACACTGCAGCAGATGGGACCGCCGGCTGTCTACCAGGATGACAACGCTCGCCCCCACAGGGCAAGGGTGGTCAACGACTTCCTGCAGCAGTCTGGAGTCAACAGAATGGAGTGGCCAGCATGCAGTCCCGATCTCAACCCGATTGAGAACCTCTGGGATGAGCTGGATCGCAAAGTGAGGAGCAACCACCCCCCTCCCAGGGATGCCCAGCACCTCTACCAGATGCTGCAGGCTGAGTGGCAGGCGCTTCCACAGAGGATCTTCACCACCCTGGTCAACTCCATGAGGACTCGCTGCGTCGAGTGCCAGAACAGCCATGGCGGATACACGCATTACTGAACTTTTGGGAGCATCAGAATGCCCTGTCTTGTGATTTCAATGACTTTGGGAAATCAAATTTCGATACGTACCCACTTTGATCAAATGTACAGACCAAACGATTGCTCGAAATTGAAGGCAATTGTGTATCGTTATCACTAAAGCATTGAATTAAATGTTGGCCAAAATTCAACGCATTGGCTTTCTTATTTGGAAAGTTATGAATTAGTTTGCAAGTGATCCTTAACTTTTTGTGGATAGCTTATATTGGGGTTCAAAGAAAAATCGCTGCGCGGAAAAAAAAAGAAGTTGCTTTCAGTTCGTAGATCTAAAATTTATATTTTCAACCCTTCAGACAAGGAACGTTTCCAAAAAGGTTAATGACCAGGTTGGTTTCCTCCTTGTTTATGAAGGTATTGAATTTGATGTCCGTCATTGTGGTTTTTGTAGTGCATGACTCCGACGTAGAAGAGCTCTCTCGATTTTTGACCCAAATTGGAACGTTTTTGTTCGTAGATCATGCCAAGAAACTCTTTGTGTCGTATCCCGCCCACCCTCTTCTTTCTTGGTCCCATAAAGTTTTAAAATATGCGAAACTGTGTTAACTTTATATATGAAAACTAAGGATCGCCGATAATTTATGGAGTTCACCGATCACGTATAATCCAGTTTGCAAACCAAACGTATTGTTCAACGAAGAAAAAGGCAAAAGAAGTTAATAAAATAATGTACATGGACACTAAAACACAATTTGCGTGATCATCCCTGTTTACTATGTTTCTTCTATTATTCTGTTTTCCTTCCCACTTTATGGTTACAGGACACCAATCGTTTCTTCAGGCCTGGCCGCTGTCTGTTGCTCATCCGCAACCCTTATGACGCCCTACTGGCTGAATTTAACCGACGAATGATCCGAGGTGGATGGCCGAACATTCACCAGCAAGCTGCCACCAAAGACGCCTTTGAAGGTACGAATCTTTTGTATAACCACAAGAAGAGTGAACGTAGAACAGATGATGCACATAGTTTATGATCAGCAACATATTTATCCAATTATTTATGTGTCTGTTTTCGTTATTTCCATTGTTTCCTCCGGGTGTGTTGAATGATTCATTAATGAATTTGTTGATACATTCATTTTGGTTTTTTCACCATTGAGTGACCACAATAAACATCCATCTATCCATCCAGTTGCCAGTGCATCCATCCATCCACCTATCTATTCATCCATCCATCTGTCCATCCGTCCATCCATCCTTCCATCTATCTGTCCATCCATCATCCATCCATCCATCCATCTCTCCGTCCGATCATCCGTCCATCCATCCGTCCATCCATCCATCTATCCATCCATTCATATATATCGGTTCCCTCTCTTTAGTTACTTATTCACTTTGATTGGTATAATAACTGGTTGCATGCATTAGTTTTTTTTATGACGTTCTTTAATATTGCGCTGCTACCATTCTTTGTTCATAATTATAGGGGCTTTCGCCTTTTCGTGCATGAAACATTTCATTTAATTTAATCTCATTCACTGACTCACTTCCTCACTCTTTCATTTCCCTAGACTGGCCACGCTACTTGGACAGCAAATCTAAAGGCTGGCTGAGACTGTATCGAGGGTGGATCAGGGACTGCACTCCCTCTACCTCCTGTCGCCTTTACCCCCTTATCTACAGCCGCATGATGCAAAGCCTGGAACTTGAGCTTCAGGAGGTGTTTAACTTCTTGAACGAATCGTCCATTATTCCCATGGTGCGTTGCGCTGTGAAAAACCGTGAAGGAGACATCCATCGCAAAAACCACGACTGGCAGAAGGAATTGGCTGTCTTCAGCACAAAGCAAACATCGCAACTGAACGTCGCTATTGATTATGTTCAAGCAGCTTTGGAAAATGCTACTGGGAAGAGTTTTAAAGATTTCCAAGATTGGAAACGTTAGAGAGAGAGAGAGAGAGAGAGAGAGAGAGAGAGAGAGAGAGAGAGAGAGAGAGAGAGAGAGAGAGAGAGAGAGAGACTTTACACTTCAGACTTCAGACACTTTATTTTACAAAGATTAGAATTTAGTTAGTTATTTCTTAGGTGAATTAATAATTTATGAGTGCGATTCGCCAATGGTATGTTGGATGCATTATAAGGGTCAATGTTTTTGGCAAAGCATCCCTATATTTTATTGCTCAGTGAAAAACGTTGGGATGCCCGAGATAAGTGTAGCAGTGTGCTCGCACAGCTACTAGGCCTACTAGGCTATGTAGGCTACTCGTAGCAGACTACAAGTTTGCGAGTAGCAGACGACAAGTTTTGCTACTAGACTTACTTGTGGCGGTGCCATAGCCGATGAGGTTTAACCGAGGCGTGGTCACCGCTACAGCTATCTGTATTAATACAAAATCGGGACTTTACTGGTTTCGTACTGCCTCCGGGCATTGCCTCCAGTATTGTTCCAACCATATTTGTATTTACAAATGTCCCATATGTGTCTGATTCAGACCAAGAGGACGTAAAACTCCATTTTCGTCGTCGTCGTCGTCAATTTGGGGAAGGGGAAAAATGTGGTTCCTTGGCTATGAGGACGTTAAACCTTCCACTACCAACCAACCACCAAAATGTGGTTATTCTGATCGCTTCTCGGCCTTTTGGCTAAGACAGTGATTCAGGAACATACATTTTTGTTTATACCCTGGTTTGTTTGTTCAGCCCGTCGTACATGGCGAAAGCCGATACGCGACGTTAAACTGAACTTCCATCGTTTTATTATCATTAATTTCTGATCGCTTCTCGGCCTTTTGGCTAAGACAGTGAATCAGGAACATAATTTTTTCTTTATACCATGGTTGGTTTGTTCAGCCAGTCGTACATGGCGAAAGCCGATACACGACGTTAAACTGAACTTCCATCCAAATGTGGTTGCTTTTTTTGGCTTTTTGTGTTGCCATGCCTTGCCCTACCTGAGATGGAGAGAGAGAGGCAATAAAGAGAGAGAGAGAGAGAGAGAGAGAGAGAGAGAGAGAGAGAGAGAGAGAGACCTGGACCAGCCTTGACTGCCTGTTGCTGTCTGCTGTTTGCTGCCTGCTCTTGCTGACTGTTTCCTGCCCTACTCTTCCTGCACTCCTGTCTGTCCCTGTACCCTCCACCACTCCACACATCACATAAGCAAATTGATAAGCATGTGAAAACTACACATCTGGTCATAATCTGTGCACATTTTTGTGCTCAGCTAAAAAAACGTTGGGATGCCCGAGAGAAGCAAATTGAACAGCATGTACAAACTACACATCTGTTCATAATCTGCGCACATTTTTGTGCCTAAGTATGTTATGCATACAGAGATCAACAAACGTGTATCGCTTTTTCCGTAAGAGCGAAGAACAAAACTGGCATGGTCAAATCCGTTGATATTTTACATATCATTAAGTTAATTACGTATAAACGAGACCCTAAAATGTCATTGCATTTGTGTAATTAGTTTTGAAGAAATAGCTTAACAAATAACGCAGCCCCCATAAGTTTAACCCTGTCACCGCCAACCATATTTCAACCAAAAATGTCCATTACATTTACCTGGATAGAGAACAAAATCCATATGCAGTATCGGAGATTCTTCTGTGACATATATAAAATAAGGTCTATCCTTACTTCCCAAAACTAAGACAATAGGGTCTTTGGATAATAGACCCCAATTTGATGCCTTTTAGTGACATAGGTGTTAAATTACTGTGGTGCTAAAATGCGACTTTGGCGGTGAAAGGGTTAAAATCACAAAACACAGCTACTCAAAATGTCAAAATTGGGTGTGCACCCTCAATCAGCAATAACTTCAACTGTGTAAGAAGCAGGTCTTCGGGGCTTTCTGCACACATTGAGGTAGGTCATGAGACATCGTGTAAAAACATTTGCCTTGCCAACAATAGTGGACACACACAAGTTTCACACTTTTTTCATGTAGCCACGCTTTTGTTATTTTAAAATTTGAGGTGGTATTGTTTGTTGAGCTATTGTATCGAAACTGATCGCACAAATGCAACAACACTGAAGAAGTTGGGTACTCATATCACTGAATTCGAAATCTGCAAAATTGGAAACGATTTGAATGATCCTGGTCTTCTTTAATGCGCATATAGAATACACGTGTGTAGTTTCTTTTATCCAGCAGTTATACACTTTTAAGTTGAACATAATTGAAGTTCTTGTTATAGTATTAAATTCTGAGTGACTTAGTTGTTGTTGTATAAGGTTTGATGTTTGACATATTTGTTTCCATATCCCTGCTCTTTTTTCCCATGTTTATGTAGCTACTTGAGCATTATGTTTTCTCAATTTGGTACATATTAATCAATTTGTTTATTCTTGTTGACATAATAATGTAATTATTGTGTAAATCCGTGTTAACTGACTAAAGTACATCAACTGATTTATTTCATCTTTTGAGCATTTATTTCTCCCTGAGTTTTTTTCTTCTAATATTTATTCTATTATATTGTAAAGAAGAATTTAACCTAATCAAAACCTATTTTTCATTTGTAAATTTCTGTTAACTTTCTTTCAAAAATGAGTGCATCTTACATTTTGTCTATACCTATATCCTAGCTATTTCTGCCGAATGTGTTATATGAAATAGAGATGGTCCAAGAGAACTTTGTGATAATTACCGCCCAATTTCCCTCCTCAGTTGTGTTGGGAAAGTTCTTGAAAGGTGCGTCCACAAACATGTATACATATTCTTAAAATCCCATAATGTAGTCACCCCTTTTCAGTCCGGTTTCACACCAGGTGATTCCACTGTGAATCAACTGTTGATTGCATATAGTAATCTCTGTTATTTCTTTGACCGGGGAATACCAATGCAAAGTATTTATTTAGATATATCTAAGGCATTTGACCGTGTATGGCACAAAGGACTTCTGTTGAAGCTGGAGGCTGCGGGTATAAGGGGGAAATTACATGACTTTTTTAGTGACTACCTGAACAACAGACAACAGTCAGTGGTTGTAAAAGGTGAAAAATCAGAGTTAAAAAGAATATTGGCGGGTGTCCCACAGGGATCAGTACTTGGTCCCCTACTATTCTTGTTGTACATCAACAATATTGTTGATAGTATTGAAGCAACAATCAAACTTTTTGCTGATGATACCAGTTTGTCACATGCCTTAAATGAACCACTCATTAGAGCAGAAATTCTAAATTCAGACCTCCAGAAAATTGCCCAATGGGCAACTGATTGGAAAATATCTTTCAATGAAAACAAGACTAAACTTCTCAATACAACGCGTGATAACACTCACAATTCACCCCTTACGTTTGGAAACAAGCTTCTAGAACCTACAAATTCACACAAGCACCTAGGAGTAGTTTTCCAGAATAATTGCAAATGGGACGAACACATCCAAGTTATATCTAGCAAATTAAACATGCTAATAGCATGTCTTAGAAAGTACAAACACAGACTAGCACGTAAGACTTTAGAAATAATGTATAAATCTTTTATACTACCTATATTTGACTATGCAGATTTTATATGGGATAATTGCTCAGATGCCCAGTCAACATTGCTAGAAAATCTTCACCTCGAAGCAATTCGTACTATTACTGGCGGAGTTAAAGGTACAAGCCACCAAAGATTATACGATTAATCTGGTTTTTATTCTTTTAAAGAGAGGAGAAAAAGACATAAATTAATTCAATATTACAAAATGGTAAATGGACTTTGCCCTGATTATCTAACCGATCTGCTTCCTTCTCTTGTTTCTAATCAAAACCCGTATCATAGACATCGGCCACTGGAAAGAATAGTGCCACGATCTAGGACTGAATTATACAAAAACTCATTTCTACCAAGTACAACACATTCGTGGAACAACCTACCAGATGATATTAAGTCAACAGATTCCATTAGTCGTTTCAAACGCCATCTGTCTCTTTCTGATGTAACTGTTCCTTCTTACTATTATATTGGATCCAGAGAAGACCAAGTAAATCATTGTAGACTACGATTAGGGATGAGTAATATAAACAATGATTTATACAATAGACACCTAGTAACTGATTCAATATGCTCGTGTGGCCATCATACCGAAGACGCAGAACACTACCTTTTATATTGTACAAACTACACCCAACTAAGGAAAGACACTATTTTGACTTTGGATCCTAACAAAGTCAACACCCGCAGTCTTCTTCTTTGGTGACCAAACGTTATCGATAGCAGAAAATGAAACAATTTTCAAAATAGTGCACTATTTCATTGCTCAAAGCAAAAGGTTGTAACAGGAAAAGGATTGTTGAATTCTATTATTACTATTGCTCAGATACCTGCTCTTTCTTACCTGTCTGCTTGCTCATCAGTTTCTTTGTTTGCTTGTGTGCCTGCTGGAATATATCTGTTGATGTGGTCTTCTTCATCCTCTGTTTCTTGCCGTTATCATATGAGAGTTTGTATCCTTTTCTTTCTGTTTTCTGTATTTGTAATTAGTGACAGTGTTTGATGCTATTGTGTATGCTGTAATTGATGACTTAGTGATGTTGTGCATGATGTGATTGCTTTCATCATTTACTATTGACACAGGGCTAAGGTCGCTAATTAAGGTGGACGTCTCTCTCTCTCTCTCTCTCTCTCTCTCTCTCTCTCTCTCTCTCTCTCTCTCTCTCTCTCTCTCTCTCTCTCTCTCTATCTCTCTCTCTCCCCTCTCTCCCTCTCTGAGTGTATATATCTGCTGGTGTGTCTTTCTGTCTTTCTATGTTTATGTCTGTTTGTCCGTGTCTGTAAGTTTAAGCTTTGTTGCTTAAAAAGTAAGGCATTAGCGTGTTTTATATGAGATCATCATCTTTGATTTGCAATTGTTTTCTGCTTTGAGATAATCAATTTTAATTTGATTTTTTTTTTTGGGGTATGTGTTTTTGGGGGGGGTGTTTTTTGTTTGTTGTTATTTTTTTTGGGGGGGGGGGGGGGGGGGTGTCTTGATTCTACTATGATTTACCCCTATTTTCTTTATCTTGACACTCGGTTTTGTGTCATTTGTTTATTTTGATTGAAGCATATAGTTATTTAAATCCGCCTATATTGTCTGATATGCACTTTTTCTTATAATGAGCACGCCATAAGCCTAGCTTGTTGTTGTTTCAGTTTTGTTGCTATGTATGTTTGTTATGTAAAGACAATAAAACGTTTAAACCAAATAGAGATGATGTAGCTGGTGCCATGTACACTTTTGATATTTTTTCTGTTCTCTCTCTTTACTTCTACACAAAACACATGATACACTGTTCTCTCTCTCTTTACTTCTTACACAAAACACATGATGCACTGTTCTCTCTCTCTTTACTTCTTACACAAAACACATGATGCACTGTTCTCTCTCTCTTTACTTCTACACAAAACACATGATGCACTGTTCTCTCTCTCTTTACTTCTACACAAAACACATGATACACTGTTCTATCTCTCTTTACTTCTACACAAAACACATGATACACTGTTCTCTCTCTCTTTACTTCTACACAAAACACATGATACACTGTTCTCTCTCTCTTTACTTCTACACAAAACACATGGTACACTGTTCTCTCTCTCTCTTTACTTCTACACAAAACACATGATACACTGTTCTCTCTCTCTTTACTTCTACACAAAACACATGGTACACTGTTCTCTCTCTCTCTTTACTTCTACACAAAACACATGATACACTGTTCTCTCTCTTTACTTCTACACAAAACACATGATACACTGTTCTCTCTCTCTATCTTTACTTCTACACAAAACATATCGTACACTGTTCTCTCTTTTACTTTTACACAAAACACATGATACACTGTTCTCTCTCTACTTTTACACAAAACACATGGTACACTGTTCTCTCTCTCTCTCTTTACTTCTACACAAAACATATCGTACACTGTTCTCTCTCTTTACTTCTACACAAAACACATTGTACACTGTTCTCTCTCTCTCTCTTTACTTCTACACAAAACATATCGTACACTGTTCTCTCTCTTTACGTCTACACAAAACACATGGTGCACTCTTCTCTCACTCTTTTTAAAAAAAACATTACTGAGCATGTACAGCTGACCCTGGACTGTCTGTACTCTTTTTAGAGCAATTTTCTTTATCTGAGCCTCTTGATTAAATACAAATTCGTAGGGTAATACATACTTTGTCTTTTTAATGTTGCTAATACACATTTTGCCTACAAGAATGACATTGTTAATCCAACAGTAGTTATGTAATGTGTTTTTGCTATCAAACACAAACAGTACGTCAGTCACTTCAAGCCGATCTTTAAACAGATTAAGTTTTCAATGTATATCCAAAACTGTCTTACAGTAAGGCAGTCGTAAAAATGGCATCCACATATTAGGACAATAATTGCACGCCTCTGAATTACTCACACCCACTTTATGCAATAAAATATTGGTCAGGTGGATGTTGTGCAGTAGTTTCCATTGAAGCTCACGCAGACGGACTTCTTTTGTTGCTATTCTCGCTCTCGTCCACACATTTTCATTAAAATTGTAATTACATTTTCTGAGCCAAAAACTTACTGCAATAGGAGTTGTGGGATTAGTACTTCTTCGAAGATATTCTTTAATTGTAGGTTTTGCATAAAATTCATTTACTATTTCAAGCATGTTATGGTTTGTAGTTTTAAACTGCACTCTCCCGCTTTTAATACAATCAATCCAGGCTTGGAGTATAGCGTTTAACAAGGCATTATACTCAGAGATTGTTACTGCTCTACTTTGTCCGAGAAGATAAATATTGTACCTCTTCCAACGCCAGCAAACGTTTTTCTTGTCTATCAATAATATCGTTCACCGTTATAAGACCCTTCTCACACCATTTAAAAAAAATTAAGAACATGCTTTTTAAACTTAATCAGTTGGTTGAAAACCATAAACTGATTTTCAACATGCAATGCTTTGACACCATCCTTACCCACTTTATGTTTCTCTTCAAGGTAAGTTAACAGAACCTCTCTCCAGAAGCCATTTTAATTGCGGAGATCTCTGGGATATCATGTTTTACACAATTTAATCCAAATATTTCATGTGGTAAAACGATTTTGTCTCAATGCCAGAATGGTACTAGACACCATGTTTCAGCTTTTGCCTGACTCTTATGTAGTTTTCCTCTCCATTGGAGGCTGAAGACACGCTGCAATTCAATCATATCAACCATTTCTTGTCCACCCTTTTTATGTCCATTTTGCATAAAGTTTCTTTTAATCTTTTCGAACGCTTTTCTATTACTATGTTTCCTTTGCCAAAAAAATTTGTACAGGGTGGTATTTATTTTGATTAGAATCTCATTCGGTAGTCCAATAGACTGCATTACATAAATAAACTGGCTGACTACATTTTTTTTACTATAACTATTTTACCATGTATGCTGAGATCTTTTTTGCTCCATTGTTTAATTAAATCTGTTAATTTCTTTATTCTGCTTTACCAATTGTCTTCTATTTCTCTTGTCATTCTATCTTTGGCAAAAAAATCCTTTTTTTTTAGAAGAAAGAGTTTCTACACAAATGCTGCCAATTGCTAAGAGTTTTAGTTTTTTGCATGTTTAATCTTAACCCTTTCACCGCATTTATGCACCACAATGGTTTAACACCCATGTCACTAAAATGCATCAAATCAGGGCCTGTTATCCGAAGACCCTATTTTCTTAATTTTGGGAGGTAAGGATAGGCCTAATGTTATGCATGTTACAGAGGAATTCCCAATATTGCAGATACTTTTTTTCTTCTCTACCCAGTTAAGTTTAATGGTATTTTTTGGCTGAAAAATGACTGGCGACGAAAGGGTTAAGCCTGAGAAACTTGCAAAAAGCTCCAAAATGTCTGTTGCTTTTGATACATCATTCATTGAATATTATGTATGCTTAAAGTTGAAGTTTAATAAAAAAATCCTCTATGCCCCAAATAGTGGTGAAAGGGTAATAAAAGCTTGAATCTTGTGAACACGCGACTATGAGTATTTTTCACGCAATTTGGAAATTGCCGTATAATTCCATCTAAAAATAGAATTAATATAATCATAATTTGGAAACCTCAAAGGACAATTCTGGAACATTTCACACATATATCCATATGTACATCCTAATGCACCATTTGCAGCAAAAAAAGTAGCTTGTAGTTATCAAATGAGAACTTTTTCCCCACATAAAAACTAGTTTGATGACTAAAAATAGAATTAATGATGTCATAAATCTGAAACCCCATTGGGAAATCATTAAATGTTTCACACAAGTATTGTGCACATCCTTATCCATTGCATGCAACAAACGTTAGTTTGTAGTGATATCAAGAGATCAGTTTTGCTTGATATTTATGCAAATGCTATGGAGTTTGCTGAGTAAAAATAGAAATAATGACGTCATTTGAAACTCAAAGATACAATTCTTGGAAATTTCACAGAAATACTCTACATATCATAAGGCATCACATACCCTACCTCAAGACCTTACACTGGCTTCCAGTCGAGGCAAGAATAAAGTATAAAATTGCTTGCCTCTGTTTCAATGCTGTCCATTCATCTAGTCCTGCCTACCTCTCTGATCTCGTTCACCTGTACTCACCCTCCAGGTCTCTCCGTTCCTCTTCTGACAAACTTATCCTTTCTATTCCTCGTACTAACACTAAGACAATATGGTGAACGTTCATTTTCTTTCAGCGCCCCTTCTGTCTGGAACACCCTACCATATGAACTTCGTTCTGCTAAATCTTTCCAGTCTTTCAAAACCGCTCTTAAAACTCACCTCTTCCGGCAATACCTCTGATTTTTTCCCTGTCCTGTTTCCTGCCTTAAAATGATGTCCCCCACATTGTGGGTGGGTGGGTGTGCGCGCGTGTGTGGGTGTGGGCGTGTGCGTGCGTGCGTGTTGTGGCTGTGTGAATGTTTGTGATAGTTGATATTGTAGTAGCTTATTTATGGTTTATGTATTTATTTAGACAATTGTGAAGCGCCGTGAGCTCAAGAGAGAAAGGGCGCTCTATAAATGTTATTTATTATTATTATTATTATTATACAAGTACATTGGCTGCTAATAATCACAAGAGATCAGTTATTTTACAAATATTGTTTTTTCATATATGCCTAATAAGTTGCTATGGGTCTACAAGATAAACTTAATGACGTCATAATTGGGAAACCCCAAGGGGGAATTCTGTGATATTTCACACAAAGATTTCCCATATCATAATGAATGATAAGCAACAAAAGTTATCCTGTGGTATCACAGTAGGACGGTCTAGTACAATATTGTGTTGGATGATGTGGAGTTTTCAGTCTAAAAATATAATTAATTACGTCATAACTAGGAAACCCAAGGGGAAAAGTTTGAGAAATTTAACAAAATGATTCTGCACATCCCAATGCATCACTTGTATGAATATTGGCTTGACATTATTGAAATATATTATGGGGTGGGTTTTTTCTAGCTTTGCAGGTGATGTGAAATGTCTTGCCTAAAAATAGAAATAATGAACGCCATAACTCAGAAACCCTAAGAGCAGTTTATGGGATTTTTCATACACAAATTTACACATCCTGATGCATCATTTGGAACTAACAGTGGCATGTAGTATCAATAGAGAACTGTCTGGTACAAATAGTTTGTGTACATAGTAAGGAGTTTTCAGTCTAAAAATAGAATTGATGAGGTCATAACTAGGAAACCATAAGAGAGAACATTTGGGAAAGACTTAAAATGTATCAACCAAAACAAGGAGTGGTTCCAGCAAAAAAAATAGTATAAGTGCATGGCTTTGTACATCGATTTATCGGTAAATATGTAGATTCACACCCTCCTGCTCTATTTCTTGGTTCTTTCCGTGGTTAGGGATAGGGTTTGGGCTAGGGTTAGGGATAGAGTTAAGGTTAGACGGTCTTTTCTTTTGCCACAAGCATCTGGTTTTTTGGTCAAAATCATCTATTTTTTTGGAGCATTAAATCGCTGCCTTTGGGAAATAACCCCAAAAGATCCTAGACATCTTAACAAAACTGAGAAAGACTGCAACGTCACTGGAACATACAACAAACAAACAACTACACAACAAGTATAAAGTGACATTTTATTCACAAGAGACAAAACAAAACCACTGGATATTTCGGCGAATGCGCCTTTATCAACACAGATAAACAATTAAACAGCAAATATAGCAAAAGGAGCAAAAAGCAGGCAACAAAAGGAGCAAAAAAAAAAACAAGATAAAAATAAACAATAAAACCCCCAATACTTCCCCTCTACAGTCCAATGCGTAAATGATACAACCAAGTTCAAACCAAAGAGCAAGGCATGCATTTGTGAACACAAATCAGGGGGAAAAGGAAGAGAAGAAAAACAAAAAAAGTGTTTTGAGGTGAGTGTCACAACCTTAGAGGGTGTGACGGTATGAGGGCCGGTTATCATATGAAATCACAAACTCAAGCACTCACATCACTCCGTCTCAACAATCTTCAGACTGATATTCATTACAAATGAAGATGATGTGTATTTTATTCACTGAAGCTTCATTGTAGATTCTGTTGATTTTTTATTCACTGAAGCTTCATTGTAGATTCTGTTGATTTTTCCTTGATAGTCTCTCGTTTCCTATTCTCCTATCTCCTTCTTGTTCAATTGTTAAGAATATTACTTATCTTTAATAATCGTCAGTCTTCGCAAAGCGTTGTCCCTTTCTTGGGCTGTTGTTCCCGTAGCGACGATTGCTCCTTGATCCACGCTTTCTACGTCATGGATCAGCTCATCCTGTAGTTCAGGTCCACCTCCAGACCTTTAAGCTCCAGTCCGTGAACCACCCAGGATAGGGTGGTTATATCTCACTGCTCGGGGACAGTGCGTCAAGTACCCTAGCAGAGCGCTGATGCGGACACAGCCGGTCCTCAGCGTGTACACCAACTGGCTCGCCACCTCCTTCAGTGATGACTCGCCTCGTGCGCGCTCGACAGCGGGTCCGGCTGACGTGCCTCGTCCACCGCGTGTCAGCGTCGTCGTCGTTGATCCCCGACTCGACGAGTGAGGTCGTGGATGACTTTGCTCTCCTCTCGATTCGACGACAGGCCTTCCCTGCCGTTGCTGAGTCGTAGAGTCGATGGGTGAAGTTGGCTGATCTCCTCTCGATTCGACGACAGTCCCTTCCTGCCGTTGCTGAGTCGTGGAGATGATGGGTGAAGCAGGCAGGTCGTTGCCCGGCTCTCGATTCGACGGCAATTTCTTCTTGTCGTTGCTGAATCACGTAGCCCTCCGAGGCTGCTGCCTGTGTTATGTTGCCTCCCCTTGGCTGCCTCGCAGACCGTTGATCGTAGCCGTGTTCTCCCACTCGTTGGCAAAAGTCCCTCCTTCTTCCTCTTCGTCTGACGTTCAGTTCATCAATCCATCCCGTTGACTCGTTTACGATGTGCCCCATGGAAACCACAGAATTTTGCTGTATCTAGTCGAGTGAGCCGCGTTGCTACATGCTTGCCATGACAATGGATCCTGGATTGAAAGTACGGGCGATTCTATTGGAGAAGGTACCTATGTAGTCAGCACAGTAAGCTGTTTCCCATGGCAATCTATGTTGATCCTGGATTTTCGTAGTCTTGGATACAACAAAGTATTGAAGCGCTTCACTCGAGTTGCTTTCTTATGGACAACAATATTAATAAACAAACAACAACTCTGAATCTAACGTCTCCACACCATTCACACATCCGTCCAAGAAAAACAGTTTTAGATCTGGTTATGGATGACGCATTAACAAAAAGTTACGTATGTGTGTGACGTATAATGCCTGGCCACAACATTGAACTAATAGGATAGCCAGCATATACACGTACCCCCAGACTGTTCAGCCGATTATTTTATTACGTTACAGTGAGAGAGGTTGGGGACAGTGAGTACGCAATCATAGATGGCAGACGTTGGAAACAAGGGTCAGTTGGATGTTGAGTATGAGGTGGGGAGGGGAGGGGAAAAAAGGGGGTTTAGATTGTTGGGTGAAGAGAACAAATCTCGTGCTAAAGTGGACACATGCAGCAGAAGCTGACATTACATTGCAATTGCAAAATGAAAAAAGAGAGAGAGAGGGGGGGGGGGGGGCGGGGGGGGGGGGGGGGGGGATATAGGGGTAATCGTCTATTTACACTGAAATCATGTTTAATTCTTTTAATATCGAAATGTTCCGTCTGTCATAATGTTTCATGCCAGACTGGAAAGTTTTCCAAATATGTGATGTAATTAAGTTGTATTGTTCGTGCAAGGATAGTGAAAACCAAGGTATTCAGTATCAAAACCATGTTTAGCTCCATGTTTAGCTGCCCTGTCTACTTTTTCATTGTAGTAAAAAGAACAATGAGATGGAATCCAGCAAAATGTTAATTGAGTACCTCTTTCAATTAGCATATTGTATCAAGCAACTGATTTCAACGATCATTGCAGGCCTTGTTTGCAATTGTACTACTCTTAATGCCTGAAGAACTGATTTTGAAAATACGCAGAAGAGAACTTGAAATGTAGTGTTTGGAAAATTTATAAGATAATGTAAAGCCATGAGGATTGCAGTTAGTTCGGCTGTAACTATTGATTTATTAATTCCAATATAAAATGATTTCTCTATTTTTAAGTCTGGAATTAAGAATCCACAGCCTACTTGTTTATTTATGCATGAACCTTCTGTATATACTTTTCAATAATTCATGTGGTTCTCATCAGTATGACATTTGACAGAACTTGCAAGCATATTTGGGTTTTCATCTTTTTTATTATTTGTATGGTAAATATCAAAATACGCTTTATGAAGTTCCCATGGTGGTATTGGAAAAAAATGACGGTCTGACATACACTGCACCTTTATCAATGAAAACCCCAGAGTCAGTTATAGTGTTCGATGTATATGTTGCCAATGTGACTTGGCAAGTTATTGTCTTTGCTCTTTTAGGAAAATCAATATCAACCGCATTTTTATTTCTGAATTGATATGTGTTCGAAAGCTGTATTTTCTATGACAAACTTACAACAGGCTAATTGTCTATAAGCATCTAAAGGAAGCACTTAAGCCTATTGACAGGTACGCAAAGATGATGCATGCACTGGAAGCCCTAGTGCTAGTTTTAAACCCTTTGTCACGTGCTCGATGTTGGGACCCTCGAAAGGACTCCCAGCAACAAGCCGTGGCGGATTCAGAAGCCAGCCAGTGCCCACAGAGGCAAACGCACACCCAGATCAGACCAGGATAAAATGGGTTCAGGAAAGACAAAACAAATTTGATTTAGCAAAACACACACACACACACACACACATACACGCACGCACGCACGCACGCACGCACGCACGCACGCACACGCACACGCACACGCACACACACACACACACACACACACACAAAGCGAAAACAAAAGGCAGAAATTACAAGGACAACGGTACAAGAATACAATCATAACACATATAACACTAACCAAGGCATTCAGCAACAATCAAGCATAGCGCGCATACTAAGGATTAATACCATGAACATCATACTACAACAACGCGTCTTTTGTCAAAGGAACCAGATTTCTCAAGCACAAATTCACCCACGCTTCCTTGGCTTTGTTTTAAGCCCGAAAGGTCCACACGTGGAACTCCATCATAGGTTATGTACAAAACTATGAAAAGAATAGAAGAAATAAACCCAACAACCTTCCCTCCCTTCCTGGAGAGAAACTAACACACTATGACCAAACGAATGGTCAACACAAGATCCTCTGATGACGGTCGAACCACTAGTTTATTAACAGACGATCGCGGATGGATGGGGAAAAAGTCTGAAGTCCGAAGATCTGAAGTGAATTGCAGAATTGTTCACGCTGCCTGTGAACGAAAGTCTCCGGGTATGTCGGCAATTCTCCTATCTGCTCACGGGTGGTGTTAACCGCCGTTTTGTCCAAATTCCGCCGTTTTGTCTATAGACAAAACGGCGGGGCTAGAACCGCCGTTTTGTCCAAATTTTCTATTATGATTTGGACAAAACGGCGGTTCAACAATGTTTGGACAAAACGGCGCCCGATTTTGAACCGCCGTTTTGTCCAAATGAAAAGTTGGAGTTATAAAAACTCATTCTTGACAAGTTCTCATTCAAACAAAAAAAATTGTTAAATAAAATGAATAACAAGCTGACCACTGACACTGGTCACTTTGGCCTAATTTTACCGTTTGAATGCTAATTAGTGTATTAGGAGATCATATGAACAATTGTTGATGTGGTTGACCAGTGGTCAGTGTCACTGACCAGTGGTCACTTTGGCCTATTTTCACTGGTTGACTGCAAATTAGTGCATTAGGAGTTCAAATGAACAATTTTTTGATGTGGTTGACCAGTGGTCAATGTCACTGACCAGTGGTCACTTTGGCCTATTTTCACTGTTTGACTGCAAATTAGTGCATTAGGAGTTCAAATGAACAAATTTTGATGTCGTTGACCAGTGGTCAGTGTCACTGACCAGTGGTCATTTTGGCCTATTTTCACTGTTTGACTGCAAATTAGTGTATTAGGAGTTCAAATGAACAAATTTTGATGTCGTTGACCAGTGGTCAGTGTCACCGACCAGTGGTCACTTTGGCCTATTTTTTATGTGGTTGACCAGTGGTCAGTGTCACTGACCACTGGTCAACCACATCAAACCTTGTTCATTTGAACTCCTAATACACTAATTTGCAGTCAAACAGTGAAAATAGGCCAATGTGACCACTGGTCAGTGACACTGACCACTGGTCAACCACATACAAAAAAAATCATTTCAACTCCTAATACACTAATTTACAGTCAAACAGTGAAAATAGGCCAAAATGACCACTGGTCAGTGACGCTGACCACTGGTCAACCACATCCATTTTTTCCCCATTTGAACTCCTAATATACTAATTTGCAGTCAAACAGTGAAAATAGGCCAAAGTGACCACTGGTCAGTGACACTGACCTCTGGTCAAACACATCAAAAATTGTTAATTTGAACTCCTAATACACTAATTTGCAGTCAAACAGTGAAAATAGGCCAAAGTGACCACTGATCAGTGACATTGACCACTGGTCAACCACATCAAAAATTGTTCATTTGAACTCCTAATACACTAATTAGCATTCAAACGGTAAAATTAGGCCAAAGTGACCAGTGTCAGTGGTCAGCTTGTTATTCATTTTATTTAACAAACATTTTTTTTTAAATGAGAACTTCTCAAGAATGAGTTTTTATAACTCCAACTTTCATTTGGACAAAACGGCGGTTCAAAATCGGGCGCCGTTTTGTCCAAACCGCCGTTTTGTCTATAGACAAAACGGCGGATTGTTGAACCGCCGTTTTGTCCAAATCATAATA
>CM065693.1:4234934-4249934 GCA_017654935.2 Phymorhynchus buccinoides
TTTTGAGCCAGGGGGGTCCATCGGTACCACCTGAGCTAACCAGCTCTAATGTATATTTTTCATAAGCCCATTGCTCCTAGATTTAAAAAAAGTATGATAATACTTCAGGGTACACAGCTTTCTATGTGTTATCACATTACTTTCTAACGCGCCAATGCCGGTTGTACATTTTGAGGGAAGTGCAGTTTGATCATCAATTGAAATGTGATAATGTTACTAAAATCAACCACACTTTGCTTAGACCATGCCACAATAAGTCTTTCTGTTATAAATATCAAACGCTAATGTGAAATAAGCTCCTTCTTGCTGAATCACATTAGATGGCGATTATCTCACTTTGTTACGTTTTGATAATGTCCCATGCATCTGTAAGTAAATACACGTGAGAAATTTTTGGCCACTTTTCCAGGCACATACAATGAAAATGTTTATTGAATGTAATTATCCAATTCTGTAAACTTAATAGCCACTGTAGTGACCGACACATGTTTATATACAGCTGGAAGCTGTCAATGAACTAGAAGACCTTGTTAACAGCTTCCATGATGATGCTGGACAAGCTGCGTTTGAATCACTGCTGGAACAGCCCGTGCTGACAAATGTGTTTCACTTGTGGAATGACTTTCTGAACTACTTGCGTCAAGACAACGGAGAGCTCTCCGCCTTCTGGATGACGTACGTTGACATCATCCAGGACATCTTGTTGGGCCTGCTTCGAGCCTCTCGCGAGGGAGACCTTGATCTGCATCTTCACGTCATCCGACTGATGATCCCTTGGTGCTTTGCGTATGACAGACTGAATTACGCAAGATACCTCCCTGCATACTATGCTCAAATGACCAACCTTCCTGCCACTCATCCAGAGATCTACGAGACTTTCAAAGAAGGCAACTTCAGTGTTCAACTCACAGAATCCAATCCCTTTGGCCGCATACCTGTTGACCAAACAACTGAAGTAACCGTGAACAGGGACACCCAGACAGTAGGTGGTACCACCAGGTTTAGTCTGAAGCCTGGAGCTGTCAGCAGATATTACCTCACAGCTGAGCACAGGAGTGGCTTTCTGGCCAAACTCAGGAACATGGTTCAGCACAACAAACGTGGCATTGATCATCCTGATCTCCAGAAATCGAGGGGATAACAGGACGAAGAGGCAGTCACTGCAGTGGAAGAAACACTTTACAGTTGGATCAATCCTTTGAGAGCAACCTTGACTTGATCAGTGTTTCAACAGGGACTGCTGCACCGAAGGAGGTTGCCGAGGATCTCAAGAACGCGCGCACAAAAGGAGAAACTGCTTACGCCACATTCAAGGCAGAAAGACTTGAGACAGATCCACCAGTAAAGAAGTTCCACGATCCCATGAAGAAGAGTTCTCTAAAGACATTTGGATCAGCTGCAAAAAGAGGCAGACAAAATGTGCTGATGGCAGATCAGTTATCTTGAAAGCTGACAGATGGTTGTTTGGGAGACTGATCATAATGGGACAGAAAAGAGATCTCAACATGAAAGACGTGCTGTGCTTTCCTCTTGGACCACTTCCCTGGTCACTGGCTGCACCTGATGGAAGCCTTCGAAAAACCAACAAAGCTGCCTTGGCCAAAAGCATCAAGAAGACCGCTCCACTGGCTGACTCACTCCCTATCCACTCTGCCACCATAATCGATGGAATGGCCCTTGTCCAGCGAGCCAAGTTTGATGGCCAGCAGCCAACGTGTGATGAAGTTGCTGATCGTATCTTCTCGATGGCCATCAGTGAAGCGTCAATGAGCACCAGAATGGACATTGTCTTTGACACATACCAGAAGCTGTCTATCAAGTACAATGAAAGGGCCAACAGGGGTGGGATCGCAGGACTACAGGTACAAAACATTGCACCTGGTCAGAAGATCAAGCAATGGCGTAAATTCCTGGCGCAAGAGGGAAACAAGGTGAGCCTGATCAAGTTTTTGGTCCAGGATTGGAGAAGCGAGAAGTATCTGGAGAAGCTTGGCAGCCTTCGCAAAGTCCTCTTTGTCACCTGTGAAGAGAAGTGATCAGCTCAAATGACACAGATGTCTTTGTATTGAATCTAGCCTTTTGTAGTGCTATCAAAGCACCGATGTACCAGAAGAGTGGAACAGGCACCCGCACACAGCTGATAGACATTGGCAAAGTTGCATCCTCTCTGGGACCTTCTGTTTGTGCTGCTCTTCCATGGATGCATGCATACACTGGCTGTGACTCTGTCAGTTCTTTCACAGGAAAGGGAAAACTGGCAGCACTGAATATGTTGAAGTCCAACGAAGAGGTGCAGCAGGCTTTCCGTGACCTTGGCAAAGACTGGGAACTGTCCCACGAACTATTCGAGAAATTGGAACAGCTCACTTGCCAGCTGTACGCACCAAAGCAGCCAACATCTGGAGTCAATGAGTTCAGATACCAGTTGTTCTGTGCGAAGAACGGAGATATTGAATCTCACCAGCTGCCTCCCTGCCAGGACTGCCTGCTGAAACACGCCCAGAGAGCCAACTACCAAGCTGGATTATGGCGACGCTGCCTTACAGGCGATCCACAGTCTCCTGACCCAGCCCAGAGTGGGTGGAAAATTGAAAACCAGGATGGCGAGGATATTCTAGTGGTAGACTGGATGAGCGTCCAGCCAGCACCTGACGCCATTCTGGAGCTGCTGGCGTGCACATGTCCCAAAACGTGTGATATCAAAGACTGTGTCTGCCTCCAGAATGGGCTAAAATGCACAGACATGTGCAAAGTGAAAGACTGTGACAATCAGCCACCTAGCAATGACACTGCTGTGCCAAACTTTCTCGATGAGGATGATGATGACGATGAACATGATGAAGAGGACTAAACTGTTTGTGCTGGGGGTGTGGATGGAGTGGGAGTGGGGGTGGGGCTTAAAATGTTCTTGACCATTGTCAACTCATGTGTGCATTTGAACAAGTAACTCATGTGTGCATTTGAACAAGTAACATTCAGAGACTCTAATTTGGAATAAGCAGGTGTGGCGTGTACGTGACAGATGATGACGATACGCTATGATAAAAATGTTGAATATGTATGTATGAAGATCAAAGTGTTTAATATAATAGTATTGTTTTATCTTTCCTTGTATCACAGTGGTTGTCTAATGACACACTTCAGGGTAAATGTTGATGTGTTTGCAAATGAACAAAAAGATATCCCACCGAGATGTTTGTGAATAAAAAAGGAATACAGTAGTCAGCACAATACTTAATAATAAACATCAAATTTCACTTTTGAGGGTTTTTTTTGTCTGGGAGCAACATCCACTGATAAAATGTCTGAGAAGTTTTCCTTAGTTTGGCTCAGTGATTTCATCAAAAATGATAGTCTACATTCCCTACGCTCGTATTTTAACGAAATACGGATGACATTAAATATCACGTGTTAACACAGCATAAGCTGTGCGTCACCTAATGTTATCATAGATTTTCAAAGTCTAGGGGTATTGAAGATATAAAAAATCCATGTTTGAACTGGTTAGCTCTACTGGTACCAATGACCCCCATTTGAGGGTCTCAGCTCATAATCTAAAACCCCACAAGGGAGACTAGAAGGACTCTAAGTGAAGAGATAGCTGATGTAGGGACGTAAGTGTGTGTGTGTGTGTGTGTGTGTGTGTGTGGACAAAACGAGTTAACAGGCTTCAAACCCAAGGCAATCAGCCACAGGATGTGAGAGCATGAGGATAAGATCTGCAGGTAAGTAAACTGTTTCCATGACGATGTGTTAAATTTAGATCTAGTCATAATTCTACCAAAGTAGGCCTACAGAGTTTGCAACAGTCGAAACAATCTTCTTCTCTGGTCTAGTATGTTTGATTGAAATAGATCGAATTGACTACAAATAGTTATGTAATGAGTAGCAACAGCTTAGCGCATTTGGCACTGCAGTGTGCTCTTGATGTGTTAAGAAAAATTGGGATAGATTCCGTCCGAATATCAGTGCATTTTTTCCAATGGCTAAATTTGTGTCTGATCAGTGAAGACAGTGAACAATTTAGAGCTCCTACAGGCGTTCAACGCAGTATAATCTAGAGCATTTCAATCTAGACTTGTTATATAGGAATGTGTAAACCCAATTATATATAGGAAAGTGTCGTTCTAACACTGTAACAGTGCGTTAGTTATCTAGACTAGTCTAGATCTAATGCATGCGCAAGACTGGAAGGAATACTAAACACTAAACACTAACAGCAACCACGACTTCAGTTTCTTGTGTTGCCATGAGTCATCTTTGTGTGTATATGTGTGCGTGTGTATGTGCGTGCGTGTGTGTTTGTGTGCTTGTGTGTGTGTGTGTGTGTGTGTGTGTGTGTGTGTGTGTGTGTGTGTGTGTGTGTGTTTCATTGGACTAGCAGGGTCCGTTCCAGTGACAAGATTATGCATAAACGTTGGCTGCATCCACGGACCTACATTAGGTTCGTGTCTGCATCATAGACTCCAAACAGGAAACAGGCCTACCAACAGTTGAGTAAGTTGATATTTACAGCAATGTAGAATAGTTTTGCGTGCGCGCGCGTTCTTGATCTTGATCTTGATGGGTCGACGCTGGCAGAATCCAACTTGGATATAAACGTGGTGTGTGTGCGTTTGTGCGCGCGCGCGCGTGGTGTGTGTGCGTTTGTGCGCGCGGGTGTGAGTGGGTAGGTGTGTGTGTCTGTGTGTGAGCGTGTGTGTGTGTGTGTGTGCGTGCGTGCGTGTGTGTGCATTTGTTCTTCTCCTGCTAAGGTAACCACAGTATGCACCGTTTTAGAAAAAAATTAATTCTAAGAATCGTCTTGTTTTTTAGTGTGATGACTGTGCATGCACATGCAACTCCATTTTTTGCGCGTGTGTCCCGAATCATGACAAGTTCAGAGATCAAATCCACGGGAAGCAACTTCTTTAACATGCCTATAAAAAAGACGCAGGACACAGTAGACAGTGAGCTGCCAGAGCAAGCTGACTTCCGTCCCAAACGATCCTGCATAGTAACAGACCTTCACACTACCACAGATCATCATATTGCATCGAGAAGTGTAGAGAATTATCTGTCACTGGTGCCCCTTGCTGTCAGCTTCATAGACTTACGCAAAGCTTTTGATAATGTCCACAGACAATCACTTTGAAATATCTTGAAGTCCTATGGCATCCCCGAGAAATTGGTGTATGCCATGGAGCAGATCTACAACAACTCCAAATGCAGAATCAGGGCCAAAGATGGCTACAGTGATTGGTTTGAAGTCCTCACAGGAGTCCAGCAAGGATGTATCCTCTCGGCTCTCCTCTTCGCCCTTGCCATTGCCTGGGTCTTTAATTAGGCAACAGATGGTAAAATGATTCAGTGGACCGATAACAAGGAATTATCAGATCTCGACTTTGCCAATAACATTGCAG
This sequence comes from Phymorhynchus buccinoides, assembly GCA_017654935.2. Taxonomy (NCBI): domain Eukaryota; kingdom Metazoa; phylum Mollusca; class Gastropoda; order Neogastropoda; family Raphitomidae; genus Phymorhynchus; species Phymorhynchus buccinoides. The sequence goes on from CM065693.1 coordinate 4,240,337, forward strand.
CACTAGCTAACAGCACAATCAGCAGCTACGCTAGCAACATAGGACTAGTCATCAGTTCAAAGAAGACGTAGAATATGTTGAGTGGAGAACACCCACCACCAATGGATGTCTTCATTGACCAGAGGAAAGTGGAGGAAGTAGAGACCTTCACGTATCTTGGCAGCTCCATCAGTAGCAACTAATAAGAATGAGCTTGAATGAGAACTGAACAGCAGAATCGGTAAAGCAGCAGCTGCCTTCAATCAGCTGAGTAAAATCTGGACGAGCAAGAAATTCTCTCATCAACTTAAACTGAAGATTAGCCATTCCAACGTGCTCTATGGCTGTGGGACTTGGCATTTCAAAACCACGCAAGAGAGGGGACTCGACGCCTTAAACACCAAATGCTTATGCAAGATCTTAGGCATCAAATGAAATGACTTTGTGTCAAATGAAGAGGTCAGGGAACGATCCAAACAGCCCCGCGTATCAGACACCATCCGCAAAAGACGCCTCCGCTGGCTGAGACACGTCATGAGGCTCCCAGCTACCAGACCCGCAAACCAAGCCATCAGATGAACGCCGACAGGACAGAGAAGAAGAGGACGGCCCAGGATGAACTGAAAACAGACAGAGGAGAGGGACCTGAAGCTTGTCCACAGACGCTGGAGTGACATGGACATGACGAACTGGAAACAGACAGTGGATAAGGACCTGAAGCTTGTCCACAGACGCTGGAGTGACATGGACATGATGAACTGGAAACAGACAGTGGAGAGGGACCTGAAGCTTGTCCACAGACGCTGGAGTGACATGGACATGACGAACTGGAAACAGACAGTGGATAGGGACCTGAAGCTTGTCCACAGACGCTGGAGTGACATGGACATGATGAACTGGAAACAGACAGTGGAGAGGGACCTGAAGCTTGTCCACAGACGCTGGAGTGACATGGACATGATGAACTGGAAACAGACAGTGGAGAGGGACCTGAAGCTTGTCCACAGACGCTGGAGTGACATGGACATGATGAACTGGAAACAGACAGTGGATAAGGACCTGAAGCTTGTCCACAGACGCTGGAGTGACATGGACATGATGAACTGGAAACAGACAGTGGAGAGGGACCTGAAGCTTGTCCACAGACGCTGGAGTGACATGGACATGATGAACTGGAAACAGACAGTGGATAAGGACCTGAAGCTTGTCCACAGACGCTGGAGTGACATGGACATGATGAACTGGAAACAGACAGTGGAGAGGGACCTGAAGCTTGTCCACAGACGCTGGAGTGACATGGACATGATGAACTGGAAACAGACAGTGGAGAGGGACCTGAAGCTTGTCCACAGACGCTGGAGTGACATGGACATGATGAACTGGAAACAGACAGTGGATAGGGACCTGAAGCTTGTCCACAGACGCTGGAGTGACATGGACATGATGAACTGGAAACAGACAGTGGAGAGGGACCTGAAGCTTGTCCACAGACGCTGGAGTGACATGGACATGATGAACTGGAAACAGACAGTGGATAGGGACCTGAAGCTTGTCCACAGACGCTGGAGTGACATGGACATGATGAACTGGAAACAGACAGTGGAGAGGGACCTGAAGCTTGTCCACAGACGCTGGAGTGACATGGACATGATGAACTGGAAACAGACAGTGGAGAGGGACCTGAAGCTTGTCCACAGACGCTGGAGTGACATGGACATGATGAACTGGAAACAGACAGTGGAGAGGGACCTGAAGCTTGTCCACAGACGCTGGAGTGACATGGACATGATGAACTGGAAACAGACAGTGGAGAGGGACCTGAAGCTTGTCCACAGACGCTGGAGTGACATGGACAAGATGAACTGGAAACAGACAGTGGAGAGGGACCTGAAGCTTGTCCACAGACGCTGGAGTGACATGGACATGATGAACTGGAAACAGACAGTGGAGAGGGACCTGAAGCTTGTCCACAGACGCTGGAGTGACATGGACATGATGAACTGGAAACAGACAGTGGAGAGGGACCTGAAGCTTGTCCACAGACGCTGGAGTGACATGGACATGATGAACTGGAAACAGACAGTGGAGAGGGACCTGAAGCTTGTCCACAGACGCTGGAGTGACATGGACATGATGAACTGGAAACAGACAGTGGAGAGGGACCTGAAGCTTGTCCACAGACGCTGGAGTGACATGGACATGATGAACTGGAAACAGACAGTGGAGAGGGACCTGAAGCTTGTCCACAGACGCTGGAGTGACATGGACATGATGAACTGGAAACAGACAGAGGAGAGGGACCTGAAGCTTGTCGACAGACATTAGAGTGACATGGACATGATGAACTGGAAACAGACAGTGGAGACGGACCTGAAGTATGTCAACAGACCCTGGAGTGACATGGACATGATGAACTGGAAACAGACAGTGGAGAGGGACCTGAAGCTTGTCGACAGACATTAGAGTGACATCGACAAGCTGGCTGAGGACTACCGTCTTTCTTTCAGCTAAGATTTCAACTGTCAGAGTTTTCAAATGTATATGTTTGTCTGTATATTTTAATTTCTTTAAGATAAGATTTCAATTGTGTCAGAAGTGTCCAGTGTTTCTGTCTACATGTATATGTGTGTCTGCTTGTTTTCATCAAAGATTCCAACTGTAACGGTGCGTTTTTATTCCTTCTTTCTGTACCTCTGTCTTTCTATGCTTCTGTTTCCGTTTCTGTCTGTGTGTCTGTCTGGTCAATCGTCTAAATATACCCATCAATGGTCCTTCGTAGGGATGTCTACTGGCATCATGACCTACCCGTCTTTCTGCCTATCTGCTTGTGTGTTGGTATGAGCCTGCATAGTTTATGCACGTCCCGAAAAATGAGTAGAGGAGTAGTGCGAGTGAACATGTCAGATTGCTTGTAGGCCTATATAAAGCACATACAAGACTTAAGTTAAAAATAACAGTATCGTTAAAAAATCGGGACTTTCCTGGAGTTGCACTGCCTCCGGGCATTGCCTCCAGGATCGTTCCCACTATCTTTACATCTACTAATGTCCACATATTATGTGTCTGTTTCAGACCGGAGGACGTTAAACCATATTTTCATTAAGTTAAACTGTACCACAAAAAAAGAGACCGTAAGTGTCATATTACTTTTGAGCGGGGATGAACGCTTGAATGTCATCGGAGCAGAGACGAACAGCCATAAAAGATTTCAATGCGGGTTGTCAGGGAGGGTGGAGTCTGCTTCACAGATGGCTGGGTTTCTTTGGGGGTGGGTCCAGGACCCGTCCTGAATGCCGCCGACAATGGACGCTAGCAGCCGGGGGTCTGTTGAAATAATCACTCAGTGTGCACAAGGAATATTTGTTTTCTCGTCTCTTTCCCAATCAACAAACAACACCCCGAGAGTGTGGGTTTCTTGTTGTCAGGCTGACAAGTAAGAGATAAGAGATATTTCATCAACTTTGTGCCTATAGGGGTCTACATGAACACAGTGGTAGAAACTAGAATGGAATGTTTATGTTTGACGTCCTCTCGGTTACAAAGAACAATATGGGACAGTTCTTTAAATGAAGTTAATATTTCTTTTCGATAAAGTTGGAGAAAGAGAAAGCAGAAGGATTTCGTCAGATTTGAATAATCGGCAAAAGCGTCACAGTTGGATGTTAGTAGTGTGAGGCATTGCCTTTAGAAGAACACAAACCACTGGACCAAAACTGTAGTTTGCATCTTCGCTTCTTCAGAAAGGGAAGACCGTATTTTATTTTATTATCAAATTTAGGGCGTTGGTTGAAAACGAGATGACACTCGAATGAATGCCAAACGCTGACTAAGGCCCCCCGCTGTTGCAGCCTCCATCGACAATAAACCTAGCCGCCCGTGAAGGAGCCTACCCCATGATGGCTTGGTACAACGCAACATTTACTTCTCCCCCCCACCACACGCTCCGCCTTTCGGTTCACACAATTTGTAAACCAAAAGTTGTGTTGTTGTTGTTGTCGTAGCTTGGCTAAAAGACTCCAGGGATCATCCTTGCAGCCAAAGCACTTGAACACTATGGTACAAATGCACCAGCTAGGGATGAGAACATTACGTGTGTGACCGTCTTTGATTACTCCGCCACATGGGCAGCCACACTCCGGCTTCGGTGGATAAAAAGATGTAATAATAATAATAATAATAATAATAGGACTTCCGGCTGGCCTCCGATGTCGGTAGGCCACGTGCTTTCTACTGTGCATACATTTTGGCGTTTTAGTGTTCTTCCTAAATGTTAATGATATTTTACATTGGTACAAAGCTCGATTGTCGAACAGTGTTCCATTTTGTGCCTTTTTTGTTTTTTTAACCCCATTATACCGCTCCAAGTGCAGCTGCCTAATATTTAAAAAAAATAGTGATCGTGTTAGTGTGTTGGCACTATGGCGGCGGCCGCCCCGGCCCTGTTCATAGAGCCTGTATATGTGACTGCACGTGCGCTACCAGTGTACGAAAGCCTGCCTACTAGGCTACGTGACATTTGTGTGGCTGCGGAGGCAGTTACTGGCAGAAAAACTATTCGTGGTGCACAGAGGATTAGAGGACTCTGGATGATCTATTCTAAGACCAGGGAGGCCAGAGACAGATTATTGCTGGAGGGCTTTGCGTTCAGGGGAGCACGTGTGACTCTACTGGACAAAAAAACCTTCAGTGCACGGGGGCAGGAAGGTCAGTGGGTGGAGAAACCCTCCACCAAAATATGGGTTTCGAACTTGCCAATGTTCATTGAACATAAGGACGTGGAAACTGCTCTGGAAAAACTAGGTGTAGAGATTCGTAGCCCAATTCGCTACGAACTCGCACGAAACCCGGACGGAAAACTATCTGAGTTCGAAACAGGCCGCAGGTTTGGATTTATTACTGTGCCAAGCACGCCACTGCTGCCTGTACTTAAACTGGGTGCTTTCAGTGCAGACATCTTCTACAAGGAGATGAAAGTGGCGATGAAATGTTCAAAGTGCTTTCAAGACGGGCACAAAGCAGCCAGCTGCGTCAATGACATTGTGTGCAGAGTTTGTCGTCTGTCAGGACACACACAAATAGACTGCCCAAGTGGACTAACAGAAGCAGACGACAGTCAGCGCCAGAGCGAGGCTGCTACACAGGAGAGGCGAGGAAGAGAGCAGCAACACGCCAGCTACCCAATGCCAGGAAGAAGCAGCTGTGCCACTAGCACAACACGCCGCGCACACAGGAGAGAAAAAAGCAGGGCGAAAGGAAGGGAATCAGTAATAAGGTCGAAAATACATTTAGTGCTAAGGTCGAATATACATTTCGTCCTAAGGCAGAATATACATTTCGTCCTAAGATCGAAAGTGCTCAGTTCGTCCTAAGGTCGAATATACATTTCGTCCTAAGGTCGAATCTACATTTCGTCCTAAGATCGAAAGTGCTCAGTTCGTCCTAAGGTCGAATCTACATTTCGGCCTAAGGTCGAACGTACATTTCGTCATAAGGTCTAAAGCATGTACATGTCGGTCTAAGGTCGAAATTCTGCCATCAGTCAGTCTTTTTCATTTCATAAAAAAACGCAAAATGCAGGACCCTGGCAACAAGTGCCATGAATGTCGGTCACCCATCTTGTCTGTCATCAGGGTGTTCGGAATGGGTTAGAGGGGTTAGTGAAGGCTCCTGCGGATCAGGCAATCATGTGGCAATCATCGGATCATCGCCAATCATCTGACGGTTTTGGCAGAAAATGCACTTTTTTTAGGGTTTTTTAAGTAAGCCGAAAAAGACTATTCTTTTAACTTAATATTTCAATATTAGTATGTTCATATCGGATTTAATAATAAACTTAATTGTCCACTTAATTTTGTGTCTGAATTGTCAGCTTCGGTCTCTCTCTCTCTCCCTCCCTCCCTCTCTCTCTCTCACTCTCTCTCTCACACTCTCTCTTTCTTTCTTTGTGTTTGTGTGTGTGTTTATACAAAAAAATTGTTATGCCCAGAGCTGAGCACTTTCGACCTTAGGACGAAATGTTGCAGTCGACCTTAGGCCGAAATGTATATTCGACCTTAGGACGATCTGAGCACTTTCGACTTTAGGACGAAATGTTGCAGTCGACCTTAGGACGAAATGTACATTCCGACTTTTTTTTTTCGACCTTGGTCCGATCTGTGTATCATTCGACCTTAGGACGAAATGTATATTCGACCTTATTCCTGTGACCCGAAAGGAAGGAAGAAAGGAGAAAGGCGAGGGGAAAGGGAAAAGGGAGAGAAGCGAATCTCCCACTGACCACGAAGATCAGGTAGCCAAGAGACTGACGGTGGAAGAAGGCGGGGAAGAAGAAAGGGAGGATGGAAAGGGGCAAAGGATGGTTGAGGAATGCATCACCTGAGACTGCGCGCGTTCCACAGTCCTCCCCTTACGACCTTGGCGTGTCTTACGGACTTTAACGATTGTAATGAATAACGGACTTGGTACGATGAAACTTACGCCTCTTCTCTTATGGCTAACAACTCCATTTGTATTGGCACTCTTAATGTGCGCAGATTTAGAAACAAACTGAAACGAAGACTTGGATTCAATTTGTTTAGAAAACAAAAAATAGATATTATATGTTTACAAGAAACACATATAACAGAAGACGTTGTACAAGAAATTAAAATGCAGTGGTCTGGGAAAATGTTCTACAGCCCAGGTAATAGTAATGGCTTAATCACCCCAATAAACAACAAAGATATTAACGCTGAACTTCTCCAAGCAACAGAGAGAGTTCTGATAATAAAGGTTATAGTAGCTGATAAGATCAATGTTATAGCCAATTGCTATGCGCCCAACACAACACTAGATAAACTAGCGTTTATCACTCGGACATGTAAACTGAATACGATCAGCTGTGGGTAACGGGAGACTTTAACACAACAGTGACTCCCCTACACAATATAGCAGGCAACCTTCACTCTATCAGAGAGAGGGAAGCCCTTCCAAACTTGCTACTCTCTCTTGACTTAAAGGACGTATGGAGAGCAATGCACCCCGACTATAAAGACTTCACATGGTCAAAAACTACACCATTTATTGCGAGAAGAATCGACTATATTTTCTGTGACGATCTATCCTTACATCTAACTAAACGAGCTGATATTGTAACATTCCCACACTCCGATCATAAACTAGTAAAAATAACGTTTAATGTAAATAACTTCAAAAGAGGCCCAGGGTATTGGAAGTTTAATAAGTCACTGCTAACACGTGACGATTTTATTAAGGAAACGTTATCATTCATAGATATCCATTTTGAACATTATAAAGAAAGCAGCCCACAGCATGCATGGGAAATGTTCAAAGTAAGATATAAATCATTTTGTATCAATTATTCCAATGAAGCAAAACAACAAACTGAACACAGACAGACAAAAATTAAGCACTTAGAAGAACTAGAACAAAAACTCTTGCAGGACCCTCAAAATAACGACTTGGTCTTCAGAGCTCAACAATTGAAAAAAGACATAGAAATACAAGAACTAAGAGACGCCCGTGGTGCACAGGTACGATCAAGAGTAAAATGGGTGGAAGAAGGGGAGAAAAACACAAAATATTTCCTGCGCCTAGAAAAATCTCAAGGAGCTACAAACACCATTACATCCCTTCAAACTAACGAAACCCTTACAGACAACCCCCAAATAATAATAGACGAAATTAAACAATACTACACACAGCTCTACCAAAAATATCCTATACCTGAAAGAGGAAAAACAATACAAAACGACTTTTTGAAAGATAACAATTACCCTACTCTGTCTGAAGAAGAAAAGGATCTGTGTGACAGAGAGATCACAGCAGACGAGCTCACTGAGGCCTTGAATAATTTAAATAATGACTCTGCACCAGGTAGTGATGGCCTCACACCCGCATTTTACAAGAGGTTTTGCGATAAACTAAGAATACCACTTTATAATTGCTTAATTAACTCTGTTGAACAAGGCGAATTGTCTTTCTCCATGAAAAAAGGAGTAATAACACTAATACACAAAGGGAAAGACTTAGACAAAAGCAATTTATCTAACTATCGACCTATTACTCTAACAAATACAGACTATAAAATATTTACAAAAGCATTGGCTATCAGACTGCAGAATGTAATTACATTCATTGTAAACGAGGATCAGGTAGGATTCATTAAAGGCAGAAACATAGCTACTCATTTAAGATTTTTGGATGACCTAACTCAGCATATGTATACAATTAATCAGCCAGGGGCCCTCATAGCCCTTGATTTCTCCAAAGCGTTCGATACATTGTCTAAAGACTGCATTCTGGAAACGCTTCAACTTTTTAACTTTGGACCGCGGTTCGTAAACTGTGTAGCAACCATAATGAAAAATACTCAAAGTTGTATTCATAACGGTGGTTGGCTATCAGACTGGTTTCAAACTCAGAGAGGAATACGACAAGGGTGTCCAGTCAGTCCACTCCTTTTTGTAATTGCAGTTGAAACCTTAGGTATACGAATAAGAAATTGTAATGAAATCCAAGGAGTTAAAATAACAGAATCTATTCATTCCAAAATCAAACAATATGCAGATGACACTACGCTTACACTTAAACATGAAGAGGATATTCAAATAGCCACCAATATTGTAGAGGAATTCCAACATTTCTCAGGCCTTAAACTAAATAAGCAAAAATCAGAAGGCATATGGCTTGGCTCCAAAAAATACGAATCAGGCAATGTTCATAATATACCCATGAAAAACGGAAAATAAAAAATATTAGGAGTTTATTTTTCTGCAGATAAGGAAATCTCTAAAATCGAGGAAAACTGGAAACCCAAAATAGATAATGTCATTAAGATTATCAAACACTGGGAAAACAGAAACCCATCCCTTTATGGTAAAGTTATTCTTGCGAAAACATTCCTGTTGTCCCAATTCTCTCATATTCTACAAGTTGCGTCAATACCCCCAAAAGTGCTCCACTCCATCAATTCTATTATCTACAAATTTCTCTGGAAGAAGAAATTCAACAACAAAAAAGCATTTGAAAAAATAAAAAGAGGAGTATTAAGTTTAAGCAAAGAAGAAGGGGGCTTAAATATGATTAATATAGAACACCAACAGCACATGTTCCTGGTCAAATGGGCAGCTCGACTTCTAAAGCAAGCCAACGCACACTGGAGTATCCTGGCCATCAATAATCTCCTTCCATTTAAGAACTTGCATTGCATTTAGTCCGTCACCAAGACGGACTATTGCGATGGGCTGGTTTGTATTTTTGTTTGTTTTTTTTTTGTTTTTGGTTTTTTTGGGTTTTTTCTGTCTGTCCCAAGGATATCTCCCGAACCGCTTGACCGCATCGCGTCAAATATTGTGTGAAGGTGTGCCTCCTTAGTAGGAAGAGATCGGCGCAAACCATTGTGCCGTCGTGACCTTGACCTTGACGTACGACCTTGAAAACCGAAAATCTATTTTTAGCCATATCTCGGGCACCGATCAACATAGGATGTTGAAACTTGGTATGAAGGTGGTTTGGCTTATGTCCGTTCTGATGATGGCATACCGATCAAGGTCAAGGTCAAGGTCAAAAAGATCGCTGGAGCCTGAAAATCGGAGGGTCATTTTTTCTCATTCTGTCT
>CM065693.1:4257434-4264934 GCA_017654935.2 Phymorhynchus buccinoides
GCAAGGCAAGAAGGCAAGAAATTTATTTCATACCCCATTTGGGCACAGAAACATAAAAACATACACACATAAATAAATTTCCAAGAATCACCCCAAGAGTGATGTCCAAAATCATTTCAAAGAAAACCCATACCATAATATTACAAATAATGTAATGTATTACTAAATTAAAAACAAAATGGGAAAAAGACATGATTAATAGCATTTATCTGAAAGAACCGTTAACAACTGTAATGAAGTGCTTTGGTTTGAGTAATATTTTGGCAACGTACTTAACCCTTTCGCCGCCAGTCATTTATCTGCCCAAAAATACCATTAAACTTCACTGGTTAGAGAAAAAAAATGGTATCTGCAACATTGGGGATTGTATGTATGCATTTGGTATTTGGTATATTCTAGTCAGAGAGACTATATAGTATGTGACGTTCGGGCTGCTCTTCCCCGGAGAGGGCGTCACCGCAAGTGCAGCGCCTACATTTTTTTTTTTTTTTTTGGGGGGGGCAGGGTGACGAGGGGGGGGGGGGGGGGGGGGGGGGGACACACTTGGAAATTCTAGCTATGTATGCATACATGTATGTATGCATGTATGTATGTATGTATGTATGTATGTATGTATGTATGCATGTATGTATGTATGTATGTATGTATGTATGTATGTATGTATGTATGTATGTATGTATGTATAATAATTTAATTTAATTCATTTAAAAAAGTGACGCCTGTCCCTCGCGAGGCTCCAGGCGCCATTACAGACATAAAAACCAACAGGTTTAAGAAAGAAGAAAAAGGAGACACACAAGATTAAAACATAAAAAAAGAACTTTGACATCATAAGAACAAGATATCATTTAAAAAACACACCATACAATTAAATACATGTGGGGAACACATACCCCCAGCCCCTCCACTCTGTCTCTATCTCTCCCCCCTTTCTATCACGCTGTCCCTCCCCCCGCTCCCCCTCACTCTTTCTTACACACACACACACACGCACACACGCACACGCACGCACACACACACACACACACACACACACACACACACACACACACACACACGCACGCACACACACACACACACACACACACACGCACACACGCACGCACACACACACACACACACACACACACACACACACACACACACACACCGTTCAGGATAGGACATATGGATGGATGGATGGATGGATGAATGTGTGTGTGTGTGTGTGTGTGTGTGTGTGTGTGTGTGTGTGTGTGTGTGTGTGTGTGTGTGTGTGACACACACACACACACACACACACACACACACACACACACACACACACACACACACACACACACACACACACACACACACACACACACACACACACACACAGGTAGTATGTTTGTGTGGATTTGTGGGTGGGTGTGCGATTAAGTAATGCAATGGGAGACATGTTTTGTAAGCTTGTTGACCATGACTTTTGATCTTGTAGCCGTAGTTCCTAAAACTGTTGGCTGTACACCCATATAACCATGTATATATAATAATAATAATAATAATAATAATAATAATAATAATAATAATAATAATATGTTATAGCGCTTATTCTCCTTACGGGGCTCTACGCACTTCACAAAGAAGTTAAAAATCTGGGCAAAAAACAAACAAACAAAAACGCACTTATAATAAGGAACAACACGAAACAAAATCACGATAACTACAGATATATTGATCAGCATCACCCAAGAAATGCAAAAGGGGGCTAATCAATACGCTTGTTCAGTTTTACCTTTGACTGTCAACATTGGACATCAGTGGTAGCAGAGTAGTGATCGTATGTCATAAATCTACCTATATAATACCTATTATACTTGATCTACATCACCCAAGGAATGCAGTTAGGGAACACAGGGCAGGGGAGGTAGTAGAGCGAGGTGGAGGGTTAGGTACGAGTGGAACATCGTAGATGGCGGAACGAGGTGACGGGCAAGAACAGAACAAGAACAAGAACAACGTTTTTATTGCCATAAGAATACCAGAGGTTTTGTGGGACACAAATGGCTAAAACAGTGATGACACCATTATACTGGTGCATGTCATTGTCATTTAGTTGCTTTCGTCTTCATCACCAACATCGTCAACATATTATTTTAACTAGTTAATATTATCAAAAACTCCAACAATAACAGCATAGTATACTTCAGTTCTTTAGATCCATTGCTATTATATCATCTCCGATTAAACGCAAATGATATTGGGTCATCATGAGTAACAACACCATCAACATTTGTCTCTGTATTTCATTATTATTGATAAACCAATTAAGAGATGTGTTTCATAGTGTTGTTAACATCATCGTCATCAATACTTGTTAAAATTTTTAATATTTTCAAGAACATCATTAGCAGAATAATAATGTTATTAATTATTCTACCACTCAGTGACACCTGTGAATATCGTTCTGATTGTCACATTGATTTTGTTGTTGTTGGTTTGAACGTTTATGTGCTTACACTTTTGTGTGATTGTCTTATATTTGCTTGACTTGCTTTTTCCATGTTCATTTCTCCTGCTGCATGTGCATGTAGGTGTGTGAGGAGTATGGCGCAATTTCGACTTCAATAGGGCATTCATATTCGTATTTGTATACAGACAGTCTCTCGCTTCACCTAAAGAAAAACACGCACTCGACTTTCAACCCGGCCACACTCCCACTCCCGATTCTAGTCCCCCCCCCCCCTCCATCTTTACTTTAACTTTGCCAGCGTTGAAAACTGAAAGAGAGAGAGGGCGGCGCATTAGAACACGTTTTGACATGAATGTACAGTTTCAGAGAGACCTTCCGTCACGTACAACGTAGTAGGAGATGTGCGTTGCTACTTTGTCGAATAAGTGTGAGCTGGATAAGTTATTTTTAATCATTTAAGGGTTCTTTCCCTTTGGCTGGGAATTCTGTTGTGTGTGTAAGATATTCTGTTTTCTTTATCTTTTTTCTCTTTTGATAGAATAGACTGGATTTTCCAAGGAAGTTGCGGGACAAAAAGGGCTAATTACCAAATTCGCAGTATTACAATCATGATTTTGCTGAATCTGCGAAACCCTACCCTTAAACGCAGTGAAATTTCATTCTTCAATACCTGAAAAACGGCTGTACATAATTTATTAATATTTTCAGTGTTTACTAAAAAGTAAATTTGGAACACTTCCGGGTTAAAACCAAACCGGAAGTACCAACGGAAGTGTCCAAGGTCAGGCTGTTTTCGTTTGGTTCACAAAATAGCCAAAATCGAAAGTGGCGTCACAAAACAAACTACTGGATTTTATTGCTCTTACTCCGCCCCAGGTCTAAACGAAAGTTTGAAGTTATCCAAATTTATGTTGTGTCACATTCATTGATTTTATCTTTCTGGATGTAGTGTGTTTCGTCCGATTTTGTTGACATTTGTAAGAAAGTTGCAGAGCACATTTTTGTAAGCTCAATTTTCGATTTTAAAGCTATTGTGGAAATATAGGCCCCAAAAAGTCTGAAAAACAGACACATTTTAAAATTTCAATTATAGTAACTCACAATAGCGAGATTTAAAGCGTTCATATTTTGAGTGTGTTCTAAGAGTAAGATTTGCAGCTCTTGTAGCATACAAATGAACCGGAAGTACCAAACGGAAGTGCCCCAGCGCCAGTTGTGCGCTTTTAATTAGCAAACGGCAGGAAGTGATGTCATAACATAAACTATTGAATTTTATTCTTCTTCCACTTGCCCATCTCTGATAGGAGTTTATTATATGTGAAATATACACATTTGTGAAACTTAGGTAAGGTTGTTTTTCTCCGTTGATTTTTATTTTCATTGTTTCTTGTTTATTCCTCTGCTTACGCTAAGTTTGTCAAACGCTGAGCAATACAATTCTTATGTTCAAATCAATTTGGTGAACTTTGGTCAAAACATTTTTAAATGCCAAAATCGGCCAAAGTTTGGTCCATTTGGCCTTTAATAACTGTAAAACGACTGGACAGAAAGCATTCATAGCTTAAGTATAACATTTCGCAGCACTTCCAGTATAAAAGCGAACCAGATATACCCAATTACCTGATGTACCCAAGTTATGGTTGTATAGGTGCGAAAACCGGAAGTGACGTCACAATATTAACTTTTGTTGTTGTCATACTGGCCCGTGTCTGATAGGAGGAACAGCAGCATCAGAAGCAGCAGCACCACCAGCGACAACATCAACAACAACAGCAGCAGCAACATCATCAACAGCAACTAAAACTACAACATACCAACATGGTACTAAAATTCAGGATCCGTGTTCTGCTGATATGCTCAGTGGTCATCGTGACTCTGGCGCTGCTGTCCCTGGTCTATTATGAACACTGTTCAACAGGTGAGTCCACTAGCTGGATCCTCCTCCCCCCCCCCCCACACACACACCCTGTAGTCCATCAGGTTGGGAGGTATTTCATTACCACCTACCTGGGGTGTGTGGAGGGGATTTATGATGGTGGTTTTTGAAAACTACATTATCCCCTGTTATGATATTTGTATAATAATAATATATAATAATAATAATAATAATAATAATAATAACTAGAGGGCTTATGTTTGCCTTTGAGAGCAAGCATGACAGGATTCTACCTTCAAACAGCCGTTTGCAATTTATTCAAAATTACAATTTGGCCAAATTTTGCAATTCTCGTCCTCACTTCCGGTTTGCACTTCCGGTTTGAATGTATACCGAACGTCTTGCAATGCTACTCTTAAATAAATATTGAAAATATGAACGTATTCCGTGCAGCGGTTGTTAAGTTATTCAATATTACAATTTGGCAATTTTTTGCCCTAATTCGGTCAAATTTTGACACATCGGTTTAATATTCAAAATTTAGCATTAGAATAACGTCCTGTAATGTTCTTGCAAATTGCAGCGAAATCAGATAAAAAAGAAAAACAATCCATAAATGGAAATCAGTGAAATTTACATAAATTTGAATAACTTCCAAACTATTTAACATATCATCACCAATCGTCCTTCCGCACTAGCCCAACATAAGGGTTATAATACCAAAAAGTTATTTTTGTGACATTACATCCGGTTTTGGCTATTCCGTTAGCTAAATGAAAGATGCATGTTCCTAGCTGGAGCACTTCCGGTTCGTACTCCCGGTTCGCTTTCATTCCGGAAGTAATGGAAATCTATTTCTGAGTACATACTGAAAACATGAAGGCCGGTTTTGAGATATTCATGATTGAAATTTGCCGATTTTGCCATAAGTCCTGTTAAATATTTTAATTTGGCAATCCCTTATTTTCCCTCAACTTTCCTGAAAATTTCAGCCCAATGTGACGAAAAAAAGGGGGAGGAATAGAAGAAGAGGAAAAAAGTCTTACAAATGCAATTGGATTATACCTTAAGGTAGAATCCTAAGGCCGTGTACACATACACGCGGATGTTCCGCGCGGAAACCCATGCGCAATCAGTAAATAAATAAAAGAAAGAACAAAAATAAGCTGTCTGTATTTCCCCTAATCTGTATATTTTCCCCCTTCTTTATCATTTTTACTTATTGATTATTTCCGCGCGAAAAAATCCGGATGTACTGTGTACCAGGCTTATGGTAGAATCATAATAATACATTTATATAGCGCTTTACCTCAAATTTGCCCAAAGTGCTTTAAAATGAAGTGGTCATCAAAAAGTAGACAGCAAAAATAGAAAAACACTAACATGACAAAGGAAATGCTGTACTTTTCAATTAATAATAATAATAATAATAATAATAATAATAATAATAATAGTAATAATATAATATATATATATAACAAAAAAATAATAATAACTAGAGGGCTTATGTTTGCCTTTGAGAGCAAACATGACAGGATTCTACCCTCAAACCGTCGTTAGCAAGTTGTTCAATATTAAAATCTGGTTCGAATTTATGGCAAAAGTATCGCAATGTTACTCTTTAGTAAATGCTGAAAATATGGAAATATTCTGTGCAGCCGTTTACAAGTTATTCAAGATTATACTGGTGATAGATTAAAGTTTGGCCCAAATTGGTCATTGTTGGCCATATTTCGGCCAAAGTTTGGCCAATCGGTTTAATATTGATAATGTAGCATTGAAATTGCTGTCCTTCAATTTTCCTGCAAATTTCAGCGAAATCGGATGGAAAATATAAAAAATCCATACATGGAAATCAGTGGAAGTGACACAACCGAATTTACATAAATTTGAATAACTTCCAAACTAATTAACATATTATCACCAAACCTCTTTCCACACCAGGCCAACGTAAGGCCTACAATATCCAAAAGTGTTTTATGACGTCACTGTGTGCATATCTGTGTTTGTGTCTATCCATATATATATAAATATATGTTACGTATGCACAGGTATGCCATACATGTATTATGCATATGAATTCTGGTATTTCAAGTAATTGCTTTGTTTGTATTGTAATATTATGAAAATAAAAAAGTTTAAAAACGAAACTATGCATAAATCACAAATTATCACCATTATGGTGCCTATCTTTATTTGGTTTGAAATAAAACGATTTTTTTCTTGGCTATCCCTCTGATACATTTAGATAGCTTCATAAACAATTTAAATTCACATGCATTATTATCTGTACCTTTGAAGTATGTCCCACGCTATTATTAGGTATAATTCTTAATTGAGGCCAAATATTCTCATTTGGTTTTGTTCTCATATGCTGTATTCATGCTCTTTATTTGTAATTACATTGCAGAATATCTCTTATCTAAAATTTGTGTATCCAAATTGCCAAGAGCTGTTTTCCGGGTCAAATATCATTACATCAAGGTCATGTTACTCCATTATCGAAAGCTCTTGAGACAGATACGATGTCCTTTCCATCAAAGCACGTATTGACTACAAAATGTCCACTCTATGTCATTCTTATTTCTCTGGAAATGCCACACATCTCTGACAAGCTTTCTGTCTATACTCCATCAAGGCAATTGCGGTCATCTTCAGATTCCAAAATTCTCTGTGTTCCTAGTACACGAACAAAAATGTTTGGTGAGCGCTCCTTTTCCTTTTCGGCTCCATCAGTTTGTAACTCCTTACCACGCGAAATTCGCCATATCCAGTCCTTGCAATGTTTCAAATCAGCTCTCAAGACCCACCTATTCAAGCTACATCACAACCTTTAGGCCACATTACTTCTGGACTCTATTCTCACACACACACCCCTCCCCCCTCCCCCCCCCCCCCCCCCCCCCCATATTAGTTTCACTGTGTGTTGACTGCAATGTGTACGTCAGCTTTGTTGCGAGAGAGAGAGAGAGAGAGAGAGAGAGAGAGAGAGAGAGAGAGAGAGAGAGAGAGAGAGAGAGAGAGAGAGAGAGAGAGAGAGAGAGAGAGAGAGAGAGAGAGAGAGAGAGAAAGTGTGTGTGTGTTGATGCATTCAACTGATTGTATTTTGTATTGTTTTTGAGTGGGTGAGTGGTGGTGATGATAATGGTGGTGTGTGTGTGAGTGCGTGTGTGTGTGTGTGTGTGTGTGT
>CM065693.1:4274934-4317434 GCA_017654935.2 Phymorhynchus buccinoides
TCCATGTGCGTTGTGCAATGCCAATGGACAATAAAGAAACTTATGACTTATGAATTATGTTATTGGACAGCGAATCAATAAATGATTGACAGTTAAAGATTCACCACACCTACATTTAATATTATTACAATTTAAAAATAATTAATTTAAACGAAGCTATGGATTAGATCTCACTGGACGAGAAAATAGCACGTTTGTGTAATGTTTTCCCATTATATCTATCATTAGATTTAATAATGCTATGATGATATTGAACCTCTGAGTTCATCAATAAAGTTTTAACATTTTCATGAAACGTTTTGTTTATAATTGAAAAGCATTATGTCAGATCTAAGGTAACATTAATTCATAGTGCGTGATTACTATTTTGAGCTGCCTTTCTTGCAGCTTGGTTTAGCCGTTCATTTGCTGATATGCCACAATGAGAAGACACCCAACAAAAAGTAACAGTAATGTCTGTTATTGAAAGTATGTGTGTTATATGATTAATTTCAATTTTCATCAAGTCGTATACGTCAATTTGGAGACGTAATAGCTTACATTGCTGCTTTAGAATTAGCAAAGACTTGGCTGTTATTTATAGAAAACTTTAAAATGAAATCCAGAGACTTAAGCATAGGAAGTAGGCCTAATTCAGCGATATATATAGAGAGAGACAACTGTTTACCAAGATAACAGCATTACTTTTCTACTTTTAATAAGCAAGGGGTCATGAAAGCTACTCCGGATTTATTATCATCTAACACTGAACCATCTGTGGATATTTTTAAATCATGATTGTAATTATTTTCTAAGTGAGTATACACAGACGTTCGCAAAATATTGGGAGAATCCTTTTTAGATAAATGAGTGCGATCAGTATCAAAGATAGCTTTTGATTGCTCCCATTTTGGAATGCATGAATACGTGTTTTTTTGGCAATGTTACTTTTATATTTTTTTGTATCTCTTAGAAGACTGGAGGAAAATGAATACATATATTTTGTGTATTTTATACGTTATGCACGTTTTCCAAACCTTTGTTTCCGATTTTAAACATACCTCTTCTGAGCAACAATTATGTTGTGAAAAACGTTTCAAAACAAATTTTGAAACAGAAGCTTTTTGGAGTACTGTGAGGTACAATTCCCACTTTGCTACATGTCCCTAAGTTTGATGTATGTGTTGTAACCCCAAGAGCAGTTTTGTAAGCTTTGCAATCAGCACTCAAGTTTATTCAAAAGGTATTGAGGCGCATTAAAAGATACTTCTTGAGCATAAGTATGATAGTTTAGAGCGTACAAGTGTTTGGAATCTCTCCTCCACGATTGTTTACTATTTTAAGGAAGTTTAAGCTTTTCTTTGCTTTTTATATAATCAGTATGAGCATTCCATGTCAGCTTACTACTCAAAATAACACTTAGGAATTTGACACTTTTATCATAGTTTAAAGCAATGCTATCCAAGGTGAAATTTGCAAGTTTTATCTGGATAATAAACAGAGTTAAAAAGCATCATATTTGTGGGGGGTTTCTGGCGAAAGAAGAAGCCCGTTTTCATGTAAAAAAAAAGATTTTAATACGTTTTTGTTGGTATTTAGTATTAATATAATTCAGTGACCTTGGTGCAGTGTTTCGTTTCATTGTTAATTCCGTCCATTGGCATAATATATTATATCGTCAGCAAATTGAGCTAACTCTGTCTCTTTAGAAAGGCAATTGGGGAGATCAGAAAATAAAATAAAATAAAATATTAAACAATATTGGAGAAATTACTGATCCTTGAGGTAAGCCCATATGTAGAGGTTTGGGTTCGAATACGTATTTTCCTATTAATGTTTGAATATGCCCGCAATTTAGAAAATCTTGAATGTAATTGTACATGCTACCACTAAAACCAATAAACAATATTTCTACAAAAGTCGCTTGTGCCACGCTTGTTCATAGGCTTTTCTTAAATGTCAAAAACGTTGCAAGTACGTTCAAACTGATGCTTTACATGCCTTGTAAGTTTGAGTAACTGTTCTATTGTGGATTGGTGTCAGGTTTGTCTAGGGTGTATGTACTAGTTCGTTTTTGTGATGCGACACATACCAACAGAACACGCTCACATCCAACTCGAAGGTAAAAACTACAAAACAAGAAATGTTTATTCATTCACTCATGCATATCAAACGTTTCTGTAATCTTGCATGTTTAAAAGGGTCCTAACTAATAGCCCATATTTCTGATCCCCCCAGCCTTCCCAAAAACAAATCTAACACACTAACGCGTTGCCAGATGGGGGAGGGGGGTGCAAATCACTTCATCACAAAAGAAGAAACTAAGTTCTCACCCAGACGCACTCACACACAACAGAAGTCACGTAACTTATTAGGCTGTCCATTCCGGTGGTGGTTGCGAATGCTGGATGGAGTCCTAGTAGCAGCGATGATCCTGTGCGGGCCCTCTGGGGTGCGCCCACAGGGAGAGAAGTAGGGCCCTGTGACATCATCCCTCTGCTCAGTGGAAGACCCACTGGGTGTCCAGCAGGGAGAGAAGTAGGGCCCTGTGACATCATCCCTCTGCTCAGTGGAAGACCCACTAGGTGTCCAGCAGGGAGAGAAGTAGGGCCCTGTGACATCATCCCTCTGGTCAGTGGAAGACCCACTAGGTGTCCAGCAGGGAGAGAAGTAGGGCCCTGTGACATCATCCCTCTGGTCAGTGGAAGCCCCACTAGGTGTCCAGCAGGGAGAGAAGTAGGGCCCTGTGACATCATCCCTCTGGTCAGTGGAAGACCCACTAGGTGTCCAGCAGGGAGAGAAGTAGGGCCCTGTGACATCATCCCTCTGCTCAGTGGAAGACCCACTAGGTGTCCAGCAGGGAGAGAAGTAGGGCCCTGTGACATCATCCCTCTGCTCAGTGGAAGACCCACTAGGTGTCCAGCAGGGAGAGAAGTAGGGCCCTGTGACATCATCCCTCTGGTCAGTGGAAGACCCACTAGGTGTCCAGCAGGGAGAGAAGTAGGGCCCTGTGACATCATCCCTCTGGTCAGTGGAAGTCCCACTAGGTGTCCAGCAGGGAGAGAAGTAGGGCCCTGTGACATCATCCCTCTGGTCAGTGGAAGTCCCACTAGGTGTCCAGCAGGGAGAGAAGTAGGGCCCTGTGACATCATCCCTCTGGTCAGTGGAAGACCCACTAGGTGTCCAGCAGGGAGAGAAGTAGGGCCCTGTGACATCATCCCTCTGGTCAGTGGAAGCCTCACTAGGTGTCCAGCAGGGAGAGAAGTAGGGCCCTGTGACATCATCCCTCTGCTCAGTGGAAGACCCACTAGGTGTCCAGCAGGGAGAGAAGTAGGGCCCTGTGACATCATCCCTCTGGTCAGTGGAAGCCCCACTAGGTGTCCAGCAGGGAGAGAAGTAGGGCCCTGTGACATCATCCCTCTGCTCAGTGGAAGACCCACTAGGTGTCCAGCAGGGAGAGAAGTAGGGCCCTGTGACATCATCCCTCTGGTCAGTGGAAGATCCCACTAGGTGTCCAGCAGGGAGAGAAGTAGGGCCCTGTGACATCATCCCTCTGGTCAGTGGAAGACCCACTAGGTGTCCAGCAGGGAGAGAAGTAGGGCCCTGTGACATCATCCCTCTGGTCAGTGGAAGCCCCACTAGGTGTCCAGCAGGGAGAGAAGTAGGGCCCTGTGACATCATCCCTCTGGTCAGTGGAAGCCCCACTAGGTGTCCAGCAGAAGTAGGGCCCTGTGACATCATCCCTCCGCTCAGTGGAAGCCCCACTAGGTGTCCAGCAGGGAGAGAAGTAGGGCCCTGTGACATCATCCCTCCGGTCAGTGGAAGACCCACTAGGTGTCCAGCAGGGAGAGAAGTAGGGCCCTGTGACATCATCCCTCTGGTCAGTGGAAGCCCCACTAGGTGTCCAGCAGGGAGAGAAGTAGGACCCTGTGACACCATCCCTCTGGTCAGTGGAAGCCCCACTAGGTGTCCAGTAGAAGTAGGGCCCTGTGACATCATCCCTCCCATCCCTCTGGTCAGTGGAAGCCCCACTGGGTGTCCAGCAGAAGTAGGGCCCTGTGACATCATCCCTCCGCTCAGTGGAAGCCCCACTGGGTGTCCAGCAGAAGTAGGGCCCTGTGACATCATCCCTCCGCTCAGTGGAAGCCCCACTAGGTGTCCAGCAGAAGTAGGGCCCTGTGACATCATCCCTCTGGTCAGTGGAAGACCCACTAGGTGTCCAGCAGGGAGAGAAGTAGGGCCCTGTGACATCATCCCTCTGGTCAGTGGAAGCCCCACTAGGTGTCCAGCAGGGAGAGAAGTAGGACCCTGTGACATCATCCCTCTGGTCAGTGGAAGCCCCACTAGGTGTCCAGCAGGGAGAGAAGTAGGACCCTGTGACACCATCCCTCTGGTCAGTGGAAGCCCCACTAGGTGTCCAGTAGAAGTAGGGCCCTGTGACATCATCCCTCCGCTCAGTGGAAGCCCCACTGGGTGTCCAGCAGAAGTAGGACCCTGTGACATCATCCCTCCGGTCAATGGATGCCCCACTAGGTGTCCAGCAGGGAGAGAAGTAGGGCCCCGTAACATCATCCCTCTGGTCAGTGGAAGACCCACTAGGTGTCCAGCAGGGAGAGAAGTAGGGCCCTGTGACATCATCCCTCTGGTCAGTGGAAGTCCCACTACGTGTCCAGCAGGGAGGGAAGTAGGGCCCTGTGACATCATCCCTCTGGTCAGTGGAAGCCCTACTAGGTGTCTAGCGTCTTCTTCGGGGGGGTGTGGTTCCGGGGTCCAGAAGAATTAAAGGGCTTCAAATAAGCCCGTGATGATGAAAAGTAGAGACAGACCCAACACAGCAATCCCTCCAGCAAAGATGGACACGAGTATGGGTGGGGAAGATGTCTTCTTTGGTCGACTCTCTTCTTCAGTCCGTCCAGAGCTTGCAGGAGACGAACAGCAACTCTCCTGTCCCTCAGTCCTTGCTTGACCAGAATTGAGCCAAGCTGCCCTCCGCAGTTACTGATGCCACGCCCTATTGAAAGGTCGTCATCATTCTCGACGGTTCTTGAAAACCTGGCCGTAGTCAGTGAAGATCTATGACTTTAGCAGAAAGGTCGCAGCTTGCTTCTTCTCCTTTCGATGTCAAAGCTCTGAATGACCAAAATCGATGTTTTCAACTGTGAAGAAATTCTGTCTTTCTGAGCTGAGTTTGAAAGGGCTAGTCCAGAGATAAGCTTTCTCCCAAGCTTATAATGCTATCGCTGCATCACGTGAAGTTAACATGCAAGATGGGCAAGCAAAAGGGAAGGAGAAGGGAAACAAACAGTCCCCACTACACTCTCCCCATTTATCACCACAGCAGCACGCGATGTAAAACTAGGGGGGGGGGGGGGGGGGGGGGGGGGGGGGGGGGCAAACGGGGGGGGGGGGGGGGGGGGGGGAACCTGTCAAACAGGGAAAGGTAGCCTGAATGACACACAATTTGTGACAATCTTCCTGCCTGGAATCCAGCTTGGTTGATTGGTATGATGTTATGTGTATTACAATAATGAACTAGTTTTTTAACACACATTTTTCATCAATTTAGTTGTATTTGATGTTAATGCAATAGGTCGATATATATTTATATCTATGTCTTTTTTCCCCTTTACTTCAACAATGGGGGTTTTCTGTTGATAAGTGGTCAATGTTACTGGGTTTTTCTTTTAAGCAAATCAGCACAGCAAATGCTTCGGCTTTATCAAGATTGGATGGGAATGGAGAATTGTTTAATTTAATTGGACAAAGTGGTAGGTTAACCCCACTTTTCATGGTTTTTAATGGTGTCCAAATGTGTTCAATATCTTTAAATGTTGACACCTCATTTTCAAAGAAGGAAGACCAATATTGCCGTTTTGCTTGCGCATTTATTCTAGTTTGAAGATGTTTTTCTCCTGCCACCAGACATTACCCAAATGTCTGATTTTACAGAGGTTTTTAGTTGGAATCGATTCACTAGCAGCAGAATGAACAACGCTTTGAAATCGATCATATAAGGTATCAACATCTTGACTGTTAATAATAATAATTATCTATATCGATGCCATTGGAACATTTTAGATCCGGAATGTTCCCGAGATTGGGAGGATTCAGAATATTCCCTGGAAAATTGGAAGATTGATCTGCTCAAATTCCGATTTCTGAAATTTCCAAGGAAACTTTGGAATTGTCCCAAGCTTAGAACGTGGTTAAATCAACTGAGAGAGAGAGAGAGAGAGAGAGAGAGAGAGAGAGAGAGAGAGAGAGAGAGAGAGAGAGAGAGAGAGAGAGAGAGAGAGAGATAGAGAGAGAGAGAGAGAGAGAGAGAGAGAGAGAGAGAGAGAGAGAGAGAGAGAGAGAGTAATTGATTTATGACGCTACATTTTTAATACGAACTGTTATTACGCTTACACATATTACTTATATTATAAGAAATGTTGTAGTGTTTCTATTTCTCATATTTTTTAGTTATGTGATTTTATCACATGCAAACTTGTAGTGTTTATTTTATGTAAAAACTCAAGACATACTCCGGAAAGGTAGTGCATTTGATATGAGCATTTGTCACTTGCTATTCAACACTGGATGCGTGAGATCACGAGAATATCTCTTTGCCTCTGTATCCATGTCCCTTCTCTCTCTCTCTCTCTCTCTCTCTCTCTCTCTCTCTCTCTCTCTCTCTCTCTCTCTCTCTCTCTCTCTCTCTCTCTCTCTCTCTCTCTCTCTCTCTCTCACACACACACTCTCTCCCTCTCTCTCTCTCTCCCTCTCTCTCTCTCTCTCTCTCTCTCTCTCTCTCTCTCTCTCTCTCTCTCTCTCTCTCTCTCTCTCTTTTTCTCTCTCTTAGATTATTTATTTATTTAGATTTCTATAGCATGCAGCCACTTCTGAATGTTCCCGGGAAAATTCCGAATTCTCCCAACCTTGAGAAACTTTGGAATTTCCCGCGGAATTCCAATGTTTCCCAGGAAGATTCCGAATTTTCCCGGATTAAAAAAAATCCCTTCACTACTACATAAAATGTTAAAATTTATTCCAGTTTCCAAATTTGGAACAATATTTTGGAACTGTCCTGCGTTCTTTCATGTCTCATAGTTTCAAATGTAATGACAATAAGTAGATGCCCGCTATTGAATGTGTCGTCAAGGGTTTGCCAGTCACAAGACACAGCTAGCTCTGGAGATATTCTCGATAAATCAATGGCACTAGGATTATGGTTGGGGTTGTCTGGAATACGAGTTGCCATCGTTTAAAAGACAACGAGATGAGTCAACTAAATTTAAAAAAACAAAACGGTTATTGGTTATGACTTGACCCTCTTTTTCCAAAACTGGTGAATGAGCAAAGTCACCAGTGACTAAATATTTATTAGACACATAAACAAAACTTAAGAAAACCCAGCAAGAAACAAAACTTTCCAAAGCAATTGCAAAGCAAACAGTCACAAACGTATCCGCCCTTGCCTAGTAAGATCGGGCCAATAGACTGATTGGTATTCTTTTGCAGGACTCCATGACGATACGAAAGACGTTCCCGGACCGAGTCCTCACCATCCGTTATGAAGATCTGGCCTCTTACCCTTTGATATACACCGAACAGCTTCTGCGTTTTGCCAACTTGGACTTCAGCCCACAACACAGGGCCTACGTTTCCAAAATCACCTCCGCCAAGGACGCAGGCCGAAAGGACGCGGTGGTTCGTAAGGAATCCCAAGAAAAGGCGAGTTCCTGGCGTGGTCAGATCTCGGTCAGTTTTGTCAAGGATGCTGACGAGCACTGTGCTGGTCTCTACAAAACGATGGGTTATCTGCCATTTCCTGACGAGGAAAAGTTGAAGAATTTCACGCAGCCTTCCTTTGTGGGCTGTGGGGACATTGAGGTGCCCACACTGTGCTTGAATTGAGTTATAGCTGGGCAAGTAGTGTCCAAAACCGTGCGTTTCCGTGCTACAAGCATGAAATTTGGTACAGGTAATTGGCTTTGGGTACTAAACAATTATAGATACAGGGGCAGTTGAAATTTTGCTTGGCTATGTTGATTTTATTAAACATTCAAAATGGCGGCTGATCGGTCTACCACATCAAAATAATCGAGTTTAAGAGATACAAATATTATATTATAAGCACTAAATTTGGCTCACAAGCACACATGTAGATACAAAATAAAATCTGTTATGCAATTGTGACAAAATATGTACATTTATAAGTGCTTTTTTTAATACATTCAAAATGGCCGCCAACTTTTAAAGTTATGACTACCTTATAAAACAATTTAAGGTTATAAGAACAGCATTTGGCATACATTGACACTTGTAAATGCTTAATACATGCTGTTACACAATCATGATAAACTATATTCATATTTTTATTCTTAAATAATCAAAATGACTGCCAGCAGCTTGTGTTATGGCTGCCACATGAACAGAGGTAAAGTTTAAAGTTTCAAATTTAATTATATAAGCACCAAACTTGACATACATGTACACTTGTAAACATTTTACGACGTTTTACACAATCATGAAAACATATATGCATATTTATTTGTAAATATATTCAAAATGTCTGCCAAATTATTACTACTAGATTGAAAAAAAAAGGTTAGAGTTGCAAATTTAATTATATAAGCACCAAACTTAGCAAGCATGCACACATGCAAATGCTAAGCAGGCCTCTATAATATATAATGTGCTGTTACACAATCACAACAAACTATATGAAAATTTGTATATGTTTAAAACTGCAACAGAGAAGCTGTCTCTATTCCCTGCTGGGGAGTAGGTGACTAGGCAGCCTCTGGATCCCTGCCTTTCAGGTTTTCCATGATTTTGTAGAGGCACCCATGCGCATCACAAAACAGTTTGATAAATTGCTTTAAAGTCGCTTAAAGGCAAAGGGAAGTGGAGCAGATATTAGGCTGTGGACACAATCTATAATCTGGAAAAAAATGTTTCTATGAGTCATCTAACAAAGATCAAATCAAATTAAGTATATAATCCCACAACAGAATTTGGGTTTGGTAGTGCTGTGAAGTACCTTGTATAAGCCCATATTCATTTAAGCGCCCACCCCCAACTTTGGAGCGATTTTCATGCATGGGAGTATTTACCGAATAAACGTCCACCCTCCACTTTGGAGCAAAATTCGTGCTTAGGGGTATGTACTTTGTAAACGCCCACCCCCTACTTTGGATCAGTGGGATGGGGGTATTTGGTTAAGTCAACACCTAGACGTAGCTGTTTAGAGATATATTTTTTCCAGATTTATCTCAGAACTACGACATCAAAAGTTATGACATTATCAATGACATCACACTTCCCCTAGTAAACACAAGAGCAGACAGTGAAAGGGTTAACCCTTTCACAATCTCCCAAAGTTAACAACGCCGTTTCCTCTCTCAAGATGCCCTGAAGACTCTAGTATGTGCTTTTGTCCTGTCTCGCCTTGACTACTGTAACTCACTTCTTGCTGGCTGTCCATCAATTCTCATCTCTAAGCTCCAACGGGTCCAGAATAATGCTGCTCGTCTCATTTCTCGCTCCCCTAGGTACGATCACATCACTCCGGTTCTTCGTTCCCTACATTGGCTCCCAGTTCAATCACGTATTGACTACAAAATTCTCCTCCTTGCCTTCAAGTCACTGAATGATCAAGCTCCCCTGTATCTCTCTGATCTTCTTCATCTCTATGTCCCAGCTCGCCAACTACGTTCGTCTTCTGATTCTCGTCTCCTTTCCATTCCCTCCATCCGTCTCAAATCTGCTGGCCAACGTTCTTTTTCTTGTCAAGCACCATCTCTGTGGAATTCTCTGCCTTCTCGTCTCCGACACTCCAACTCAGTCTCCTCATTCAAAACCTCTCTTAAAACCCAGCTTTTTCCTGCTTCGCCCTAAATATTTGATCAGTTGTCTATCGTTGTGTGCACGTGAGGGAAGATTGAATAAGAGGTTTGTGCTGTGTTTTGTGTGTGTGTGTGTGTGCGTGCGCGCGCGCGCGCGTGTGTGTGTGTGTGTGTGTGTGTGTGTGTGTGTGTGTGTGTGTGTGTGTGTGTGTGTGTGTGTGTGTTGTGTGTGTGTGTGTGTGTGAGCATGAATGTGTGCATACATGTGTGCTTGTGTGTATTTTGGTTTTGTGGGTTGTGTGTGCACGCATGTATGTGTGTGTCTGTGTCTGTGTGCGTGTCTGTGTGTCTATCTGCGTGCGTACGTTGTGTGTGAGGGTGTTTGTGTATGTGTGTTGGTGTATGTGGTCAGTCCATGCGGCTCGGTTGCTGTGGCTTACCGAATGGGGTATGAACGAGTTGGCGTCGATAATTGTGTGTGTGTGTGTGTGCGTGTGCGTGTGTGTGCGTGCGCGTGCGTGTGTGTGTGTGTGTGTGTGTGTGTGTGTGTGTGTGTGTGTGTGTGTGTGTGTGTGTGTTAGAGAGAGAGAGAGAGAGTTGCTTTGTATATGCGCTGTTGCTGGTTGGTGTCACTCTTGAATGCTGTTTTTGTTGTCTGTTGATGAATAATTGATTGTAAAGCGCTTTGGGCTCATGAGGTAAAGCGCTATATAAATGTACTATTATTATTATAAGGTCATTGGATAAGAGACCCTAATGTCATGCCTTTTAGTGGCAATGGTATCAGTGTGGTGCGGTAATGCGATATCAGCATGAAAGGGTTAAAACCCCAGGCCTTATACCCTATACAGGCCCTGTACGCCAATTAATAGAGTATGCATTTAATTCCTCTTGTTTCTAAAAGCATCCTTCACTATCCTTCACAAACATATAGAACGCATGCAACCACTTACCCCAAACAAACACACATGCACACATGCAAGCACATGAGCACGCGCACACGCACACACACTTTCTGTCTTATTTACTCTCAAGCTCAGACGCACACACATACACACACACTCGCACGCACGCACGCACGCACACGCGCGCACGCGCGCGCGCACGCACACGCACGCACGCACACACGCACACACGCACACACACACACACACACACACACACACACACACACACACACACACACACACACACACACACACAGAGGGCAGGATGAAAATAAGCTTTGTCAGCTTATTCTTTAACCCCCAATAAAGACTATTTTTGTTTCGGAAAACACATTTCTATACAGAAAAATAGATCTATATTGTTATTTTGTATTTGGTACTTTTTGGTCACAGAGGCGTCTCTGTGAAATTCGGGTTGCTCCCACTCGGAGAGCGCGGCGCATCCAGAGGCGCGCTACCTTTTTTGTTTGCATGCAATGTTTGTGTGACTGATATTTACAGCCGAGTTAATTGCTATTCTTATGGCTCTGTGTTATTTACGTGGTTTTCCTCAAACTGTGACATAAATTCTTTTTTGTGTGTGTGTTGATTCAAAGTCAGGTTTGTATGCCTTAAGTAATCCACACTCTAAAACGTGAGACAAGGTTTGATTGATGAAACTAATCACTTGGTGCATTTCCTTATTGTAAGAGGTAGCAATGTTACATTTCTTTGGGTGCTTTCACACTGTGGGATATATTTCAATGAATTTGTAGATAGACTAGCTGAGAACGCGGCAAGTCATTCAAACCAAGCGTGTCATTTAAAATGTCCTTTAATTGTCACTTGAAGAACGATCAGTCTTTTGCAGAACGCCTGCTGGAACCATTTCCGAAAGAAGTCGACGACGGATAAGCGAAAGTGCCAGGGGAGATACATTTTGACTTTCGCTTATCCGAATTTCGCTTAGGCGGGGTAATTTTTGACCAAATCACAACTTTTTCGTTGCCACTGGGTTTAGCGTATGCTAAGTGCATGGGCACACGGGACCTCGGTTTATCGTCTCATCCGAAGACTCCACGTTCAGACCGTAAGGCCTAGTGCAAAGTGAGAGGGGAAAAACCTGTACCCAGGTTCGAACTCGGGTTTACTTGACACGAAGCGAAAGCGCTACCACTGTGCCACTGTACACCGTTGTTAACACGTATGATTGCTTTTTTTGCATGCTTTGTATTTTGCTTTGTTTGTTCCTTTTATTTTTTTTAAAAGAGGGCTAGATGTAAAAAAAGCATGTACTGTTTGCTTATTTTATTACACTCTATAAATAAAATTCGTTCAAATCAATTCTTCTTCGTTTCTTTATTTTATCGGCTTTTTTGGTCTAAAATCACTTATGTGAATAGACATTACATTGAAGAATACACCAGTTTCTGAGATCTTCGTCCCTATGGGGTGTGTTAAAGCCCAATTTGTAACAATTGATTGTTACATTTTGGGCTGTCAAGGCTGACCCAAAATGTAACAATTGTTACAATTTGGGCAAATTGTTACATTTTGGGCAGAATTGTTACATTTTGGGCAGCAAGTGCTGCCCAAAATGTAACAATTGTTACATTTTGGGCAGGGAAGTGGCATCAATATAGAATAAAGAAGGGAAAAAAGACAAATCTGAATCTGAGAGGAAACAGAGTTTGACGTTGACGATTGAGATGCGGTCTACTTGACAAAACTATATTTTCACGACATATGATCCAACACTATTAGAATGAGCTTGACGAATGCAAGAAACGTCTGTGCACCCGCTAAATGTCGCATCGTCGCAAAATGTCGTAATTGCGACGTTTTGCAGCAGTTGCGACATTTTGCGCGGCCATCCCCGATGCAAAATGTCGTTACGACATTTTGCGTGGCAAGTGCCCACAGGAGTCACGGCTTTGGGAGTCATCGCCTCCACTCTTGAACAGAGAAATAAAGCTGACCATCCCGAGGGATGGTGTGAACGACTTCGGAGGACAATCTAGAGGAACGTCTGTGTAAAATGTCTACGCAGCGGAGTCATTACCCAGCAGATAAGTTTCTATAGAGTGACAGTTTTGGACGGAGCAACAAGTAGGGAAGCAAACAAACACTCAAGACTATTGTGCAAGAACTACACAGAAACAGAAACCAAGGGCCCATCAATTCTTATCATTAAAGATCATCATCATCTGTGAAAAATTCGTGTCTGAGTCCATCTTGTTACGAGTGAGCCAGATGTTACTTTCCTAGCTTGTTTTGATTTGGCTGCAACAACAATTAGACTTCCCGTCTTGGGACACGCTTACACTAGGTAAAGACCTAACATGTCATTTTTCCCGGGACTAATTTTGAGACATATATGACCCTAAGGCGACAGTCTGGGGCTTTGTCTGGGGGTGCATTGGTCTTGCCTGTCCTATGTGGTCAATGTTTGAATGCACAATATGCTTCTTGGTATTTGTGGTTTTGCTGGTGGGCTCTGCAGTGATGAAATACGGAGTGGTAAACCCACAGACACTTTCACTGGGTGTCCTAGTATTGTGTCTTTTTTCCTTCTTTATTCTATATTGATGCCACTTCCCTGCCCAAAATGTAACAATTGTTACAAATTGGGCTTTAACAGGGGTGCCGTCAGCGTACGGCAGCCTTTTCGTCGTGCCACTGGTGTTTTGCTTGACTGATCGACGACGAAGAAGGATATTAGGTATTAGGTATTAGGTACTTTATAGTCACTGAGGCGTCTCTGTGAAATTCGGGTTGCTCCCACCTGGAGAGCGCGTCGCAGCCAGAGGCGCGCCTCCCAATTAACAAGGAAGGAGTAGTGTAGCACACAGGCAAAGGACACACGCATCTTCTAAAACCATTAAAAGCGTTCAACAGAAGTTTGCACGCCTGAAATCGCAGCACCAGTAGACTACTTTTCACATGATACGTCAGTTACGCTCTTATAACATACTTGTTTAAATCTCTTAAGGTTTTATTCATTTGTCAAAGAGATAGGAAGTCTATTACACAGCCAGCTTCCAGAGTAGACAATTCTTGATTTATAAAGGATGACAGTGGGTAGAGGAAGATTCAATTTATGGCTGTGTCGAAACTCATTGATAGTAAAGATAGCTGTTAGCAAAGGTGGGGAGTTACCAGAGAGAGAGAGAGAGAGAGAGAGAGAGAGAGAGAGAGAGAGAGAGAGAGAGAGAGAGAGAGAGAGAGAGAGAGAGAGAGAGAGAGAGAGAGAGAGAGAGAGAGAGAGAGAGAGAGAGAGACAGACAGACAGACAGACAGAATGGACCAAATATATTTACATCAAAGTGGCAAAGCTGTGGCATAGTGGGCCTGTGAATTAGAAGGTACATCCCTCTCATTGTCTCAAACAAGACATACATACATACATACATACATACATGCATACATACATACATACATACATACATGCATACATACATGCATGTATACATACATACATACATGTATACATACATACATACATAGTGAAATTGATTAACCCTTTCACCGCCAAAGTCGCATTTTAGCACCACGGTGATTTAACACCTATATCACTAAAAGGCATCAAATTGGGGTCTATTATCCACAGACCCTATTGTCTTAGTTTGGGGAAGTAAGGTTAGACCTTATTTTATATATGTTACGGAAGAATCCCAAATACTGCAGATGGATTCTGTTCTCTAGCCAGGTTAATTTAATGGAATTTTTGGGCTGAAATATGGCTGGCGGTGAAAGGGTTAAAACAATTTTGTCCATAATTATGTCTTTAGATGCGAACATTAAAAACAAAACCAGTTAAATTAGCATACATATCAATTACTTTTATTGCAAACTTTGTATGTATTGTGTGAGAACCAACAACACGGTGAAAGGAGTGGCGGGGAAAAGAAGTGAATAATATTTTAATGTTACGTTGTACTAAGCCATCATGGGACAGGCTCCTTCACGGGCGGCTAGGTTTCTTTGTGGTGTCGATCCAGGACCCTTCCCCAATTCACCTGATGGAGCCTGCAACAGCGGGGGGCCTTAGTCAGCGTTTGGCATTCATTCGAGTGTCATCTCGTTTTTAGCCAACGCCCTAAATTTAATACTGAAATAAAATACGGTCTTACCCTTCCCCGCACCAAAGAAGCGAAGATGCAAACTACAGTTTTGGTCCAGTGACTTGTGTCTCATACATCCATCTGCAATGTTTGTAAGATTATTTAAATCTGATGAAATCCTTCTATTTTCTACCACTGTATTCATGTGGACACCTATGCCCGAATCTGATCAAATATAGAGCGACTGAAACATGTGCAAAGCTGAAGAAAATAGCTGAATCTGATCAAATATAGAGCGACTGAAACATGTGCAAAGCTGAAGAAAATAGCTGAATCTGATCAAATATAGAGCGACTGAAACATGTGCAAAGCTGAAGAAAATAGCTGAATCTGATCAAATATAGAGCGACTGAAACATGTGCAAAGCTGAAGAAAATAGCTGAATCTGATCAAATATAGAGCGACTGAAACATGTGCAAAGCTGAAGAAAATAGCTGAATCTGATCAAATATAGAGCGACTAAAACATGTGCAAAGCTGAAGAAAATAGCTGAATCTGATCAAATATAGAGCGACTGAAACATGTGCAAAGCTGAAGAAAATAGCTGAATCTGATCAAATATAGAGCGACTAAAACATGTGCAAAGCTGAAGAAAATAGCTGAATCTGATCATGAGATTCGTGTGTTGGGATCTGCACGAACACAGTGAATAAAACCAGTCAGATTTCATCAGGGGAAACGGGACTCTTTCCATGATTGTTCTGAAATTCGAACATAAGCAACTGTGTGTAGCTGATCCCTTACTTGTTAGGGTAATACCCAAAGGCGCTGCATAGTGGAAGGGAGAAAGGTAATAAAACAAAGTTCTTGTACAAAAAGAGTGATTCATTGTATCAGACCCCCGGCTGCTAGCGTTCAGTGTTGGCGGCATTCAGGACGGGTCCTGGACCCACCCCCAAAGAAACCCAGCCATCTGTGAAGCAGACTCCACCCTCCCTGACAACCCGTATTGAAATCTTTTTAATTATTTGATGGCCCTTCGTTTCTGCTCTGATTTCATCCAAGCATTCATCCCCGCTCATGAGAAAAAAATCAGAGACAGCAGAGCAACAGACACATAGAAAGAAGAAAGACACAGACAGATACGTGCACAGTGGTGGTAACGCAGTCGTGGTCAACCATTCAGGACATTACTAACATGATGGTCAAGGAACTTGTGAGGAGAGCACATCAAAAGGTGAGAACTGACTGTGTGTGTCGTAGCCTGTGCATAGTATTAGCTCTGGTGTGTGTCGCCATTTTGAAGTGTCTTGTATCATGCAGTCAAGTCAGCAGTCCATACAGATGACCCTGTTCGTATCTTTTACTTATTTCTCTTTGTGTCTGTGGTACGCCTAATTATTAAGAAGGCGTCTGCATACACAACAGCAGCAGCAGCATGTCACGTGTACAAAATTATCGTATGTAAAACACTAGCGACCTCTACATTATTTTGATCTAGACTTATCATTATTAGGATTCTCCCCCTTAGGGAGAGTACTATGAGAGACTTAGTGCGATTTTTCTCACACCAGAGGGCATGACGCTCGTGTGGGGCTAATCCTCTCTATATTATTAGTTGGGGATAAAGAAATAGAGAGAGACAGTGAGTGGTCCTACCATCACTCTTTCTCTCACTACGCCCAAGTAAGAAAATCACGTGATAAGCCCCTAGTGCATTGACTGCCCTCTTGCGTGAAAAATATCGCCATAGGTTGACCATTGCAGTTGTAAGAATTATTTTCTTTCCCCCCCCCCCCCCCCCCACCCCCCCCCCCCCCCCCCCCCCCCCCCCCCTTTTTTTGGTCCGATTGGGCTGAAATTTTTAGATAAGTTGCTGGACCATATGGGTATATGAACTTTGAAATATTAAATGATTTCGCGAATTTTAGGCCAAATATGGCCGAAAAACCGCGAAATTGGCGAAAATTCAATTTTGAATATATCAAAAACGGCTGAACGGAATTCGTTCATATTTTCAGAATTTACACAAAAAAATAGATTTCCAACACTTCCGGTAAAAACCGAACCGGAAGTGCTCAGCTAGAAACCTGCAGTTTTCATTTGGGTCACGGAATAGCCAAGAGCGGATATGACGTGACAAAACTAACTACTGCATATTGTAGCACTTATGTTGGCCCAGGTCGGAGGGGAGTTTGATGATATGTTAAATAGTTTGGAAGTTATACAAATTTATGTAAATTTGGTTATGTCACTTTGACTAATTTCCATATATGGAAACATTAATTTCCATCCGATTTCGCTGAAAGTCGCCGGAAAATGACAGGACACTATTCTAATGTTAGATTTCCAATATTAAACTAATTGACCGAATTATGGCCCAAAATGGCAATTTTTTGACAAATTTAATCTTCAATAACTCGAAAACGGCTGCACAGAATACTTTCATTTTTGCAGTATTTACTAAAGAGTAACATTGCAATGCCTTGGTTATAAATTCGAACCAGAAGTGCCAACCGGAAGTGGGGACAAAAATTGCCAAATATGGCAACATTTTAATATTGAATAACTTGCAAATGGCTGCTCAAGGGGAGAATCCTGTCATGTTTGTTCTCAAAGGCAAACATAACCCCTCTAGTTGTTTATTATTATTATTATTATTATTATTATTATTATTATTATTATTATTAATAATATTATTATTATTATTATTATTTTTGTGAACATTTATACGCAGTAATAATAATAATAATGATAATTAGTATTCATAGCGCCTAATCTTAAAAAAGCCCTAAGCGCTTACAATAATAAATGAATCAACCAGCAAGCAATATAAATAAAGAAACGACAGAAATATATTATACACACGCGCGCGCGCGCACACGCGCGCACTAAACACAGACACACGCACGCACTAAACAGACACACACACACACACAAACACACCAACAACAAATCAGCTGTTATCCCTGAACGACCCAGAGTCCTGTTTGTAAACAGTCTGCTCAATTTCATCTGGAGTGAACATTACGGTTGGAAGGGTGCCAGTCCAAGCCACGATTGATTCAGGTGCAGAGATCACCATTCTGTCTTCCAAGGTGTATGCTCGGATGACCAGGACCCCCCAACACAGCATGAAGTGGTGCTGCAGATGGCGGATAAGAATTCCAGATTGTACGGTTTTGTTACAGCTCCAGTTCAACTCAGAGTGGGCAACACAGTTTTCAGGGAAAGGCTGTATGTGGCGCCAGTTAAGGACGATATGTTGCTGGGACATGATCTTCTTCATCATTGGGGAGCCATTCATGACATGAATACCAACGCTCTCCACATTGGGCAAGATGAGATACCACTGATCATGAGCTTCAGAAACAACTATCCAAAGGATCAACAACTAGCTGGATCATGTGAAGTGGATCAAGTCTATGTTCAGTAAGTTGAAGCCCATGACACAGGAGGACAATTCAACAATTCATGTTATGACAACTCAAGCTCGTTGGCATCATCAAAGGGTCAGGAAGACTGCACAATGGAAAACTCGCAAGTCCAAGTACCCTCAGCAGTCTCAACATCAGGGAACACCAATCTCAGACCAGTCAGGCAGTCCCCCTTCTTCAGGCAATGCAAGAACAGCGCCATTGGCATCCTTGACAAATAAAACCCTCATCTGGAGTGATGTTCTTGGGAATCATGCATGCTTGGAGCAGGGTATGCATGCCAGTTGCTGGACACATCAGGACTCTGTGTCCGATAATCATCAGGCACATCAGGATACTGTGTCTAGAGTATTACAGGCGCATAAGGATACTGCATCTGGAAATCAGCAGGCACATCAGGATACTGTGTCTGGAACCACACAGATGCATAAGGATACGGCATCTGGAAGTCAACAGTCACATCAGGATACTGTGTCTGGAACCACACAGGCGCATAAGGATACTGCATCTGGAAATCAGCAGGCACATCAGGATACTGTGTCTGGGACCACACAGGTGCATAAGGATACGGCATCTGGAAGTCAACAGTCACATCAAGATACTGTGTCTGGAGCCACACAGGTGCATAAGGATACTGCATCTGGAAATCAACAGGTACATCAGGATACTGTGTCTGGAGCCACATAGGTGCATAAGGATACTGCATCTGGAAGTCAACAGTCACATCAGGATACTGTGTCTGGAACCACACAGGTGCATAAGGATACTGCACCCGGAAGTCAACAGTCACATCAGGATACTGTGCCTGGAACCACACAGGTGCATAAGGATACTGCATCTGGAAATCAACAGGTACATCAGGATACTGTGCATGGAACCACACAGGTGCATCAGGATACTGCATCTGGAAGTCAACAGTCACATCAGGATACTGTGTCTGGAACCACACAGGTGTATCAGGATACTGCACCCAGAAGTCAACTGTCACATCAGGATACTGTGCCTGCAACCACACAGGTGCATCAGGATACTGCACCCGGAAGTCAGCAGGCACATCAGGATACTGCACCCGGAAGTTAGCAGGCACATCATGATTCAATGGCTGCTAGTTCAGACAGGTAGACCCTCAATCGTGCACCGGGTAATATGTCTAGCCGTGACAGCATATCAGGATTCCGTGCTGTCAATTCCTCAGACGGGTAGACCCTCTACTGTGTACGGGGTGCCGCGTCTAACGGTCACAGCATATCAGGATTCCGTGCTGTCAATTCATCAGACAGGTAGACCCTAACTCCTGACAATCAGCAGACAGGATATTCCCGAAGGATTCAACTTCAGGTTCATCCTGGATCACTGGATCAGTGGATGATTGCCACAGTCTTTCTGGATGTATCCATTCCAGCAAAGCACACACTCACTCCCGATAGGGCGGGGCCCTTTCATCATAAAGTTGGGGGGTGGGTGGTGGTGTTCTCAAATGAGCAGATAGTCCGGAAATGACACAGCGACGTCATCAGGAGAGAGTGATTGCCCTTGGTTCAAGATAACCGTAATCGGCGCAAGGAAGGCTTCTAGCAAACGACAAACAGCAAGGAATGGCCAGAGTCTGCATACTTGCGCCGAATACAGAGCACACAGACAGATCAGTATTCAAGGAATCCACATAGCTGTCTGGAAGGCCCAATCGACTGCAAATATTCAGTTGCCGCATTTATTGCTGTTCATCAATTGTTCATTCCTAATACAAATTGACATGTGTACACGTGCATATGTGAGAGAGAGAGAGAGAGAGAGAGAGAGAGAGAGAGAGAGAGAGAGAGAGAGAGAGAGAGAGAGAGAGAGAGAGAGATTAGCTAATCCACCCTGCCTCTATTTGATTCAGCTGCCTCGTAGCAGGCTCCGGAAACTGCTGCTTCTCGCTTTGTGCTGCGTGTTGTGTGTCACCCTCCTGTACTACATCCGGGCCACCGACAGCCACGTGCTCAATGACGTCACGCCAGTTCCTCGGCCCCGCCAAGGGGAGAAAGTGCAAGGTCACGTGCCAACCAGGCGGAAGATGCTTATCTACTCATGCGTGGACATGCGGTTAGGCTGCGGCGGCTGGAGTGACCGACAAAAATTCCTGGTGTCCATGTTCCTGCTGGCGATGGTCACTGGGAGGCACTTCGGGGTTCTGATGACCATGCCCTGCGATATTCGCCAGTTCTACCAGCCCAACCGCTACAACTGGACCGTCGACGAAGATGAGGTGATGGTCAGCCCTATGTTTTCTTGTTATACTCTTCTTTTAGTTTTTTTCAATTTACCTCTTGTCTTTGTTTTCTTCGTGGCGTGCAGGGGTAACATTTTGTTCTGTCTTTCTTAGTTTCATTGTGTTGACAGTTGTAGTAGTAAATCCGCCAACATTGTTATATTCTTGTAGTACAATGATCTGTTTAGGTGTAATTATCGTCCTTCGTGCTTGACGCCAGGTGGCGTTTCAGTCAGAGGCCCTTTTTTAGCACTGTGAAATTCCCTCTATCTTTTTTGTGTGTATAGATTTGGCCTCTTATCGACAAAGCAAAGTAATACAATCCTGGGAGAGTGAGCTCCAGAAGCAGTCGTTGGTTGTTTTTCTTTTCCTGAGAACATCATAACCTTTGCTTGTTGCTTGCTGCTTCAGTTGTTTTATTATGTATGGTCATTTGTTATTAAACATTTGTTTTCCTTCATCGGTTGTCCCAGGCCTAATATGGACACCATAATGGGTGAAATGTGTAGGTGTCCGGTTTTCAGTGTTCACTGGTCTCCTCACTACATTCAGCCAACGCATTCTGATTTCGGAGGAGCTAAAAACAAAAAGTATACTTTGAGTTCGGGAATAGAAATTTGAGCTCGGGAATAGAGATCAAACACAGCATCCACACACTGTTGTTGCTGTAGAACCGAATCTTAGAAATGCGGACAGCTGGCTACCAGTTGACCTACTCAAAAACGCAGTCGCGTGCTGGGGACATCTATGCACATACATGGAAACAGACCATCTTGAAACTGACATGAAAGCAGCAACCAAAATGCTGTGGAAACGAGCAAGAGATGTTTGAAGCCTCGTTGTGGTCATCATTCATTTTGAATACTACAAAGGGAGCAAGAGATGTTTGAAGCCTCGTTGTGGTCATCATTCATTTTGAATACTACAAAGGGAGTACAAATTCTGTCTGGATGATGTAATATATTTTTCAACTGCCCACGATTCGTGAAGATTAACATTTGTAAACATTCCATTGATATGGAAATAATGCTCAGAATATCTGAGCCACCAGAGCTGGCTAATTTGGGACAGAAGAGAAAGAGAAGCTGTCCAAAGTTCAGCTTTTCTGCGACAGTGAATTTTTCTCTACAAAATGACTTTATTTTTCTGTTTTTCATCTTTTTTTCTGATATAAGCATGTAATTTTCTGATGATCATCTGCTGATTTCAACTATTTTTCTGCTGCATATATTTCTTCTTCTGCTAGATCAATTCTTTTTTTCTGCTGAATTAAATGATTTTGATGCTGACTGTTTTCTGCTGCTTCCATTATTTTTTTCTGATGGATCCATCTTTTTTACTGACGAAAAAAATTATGTGCCTTTTTCCAGGAAGAAGGCAGAAGAATGGGGCAATAAGACAGAAAGACAGTGGTTGACAGTGCAGTAAGCCAAGGGAAAAGGCAGAGTCAAAAGATTGAAAGACACATTAGAGCAAGTTACAAGCACAGAACTTCCAGAAAGTGGGGGAACTATTTGCATTGAAAGACACACACACACCACCCACACACACACACACACCCTGCCCCCAGTATCCCCACATGGGGAGTAAGCTAAATGTGTTCATTGCATTGTTATCAGAAACACAAAATGAAAATGTTTTTTTAAACCCAGGTGATGTCGCTCAAGCCTCGCCTCATCAGCCAGAGGGGCAACTTGACTAGCGGAGACTTCAACCGGGAGAACCCTGAGGACGTGCTACTGGTGCATGGAAACTGGGACTTCTTCTCCAAGATCACGCGCAACCCGCTCTACATACCCCTCCTGCCTGGCTGGGCCCGGGGCAGCTACGCCCAGTACTTCCACCACGCCTGGACCACCCTGATGAAGCCCGCGCCCAGGATCCAGCAACGCCTGAAGACGTTCCTGGACTCAGTCGACTACTACAACTCGCCACGCCCGCTGGTGGGGCTACACCTCAGGATGGGCCGTAACCCTTCCAACCCCATGGAGCCCGTGGTGTTCATGAACGTGTCCCAGCTCGGACCCGTGTGGCGCGAGGTGGAGAAGCGCGTGCGCGGCGGAAGCCGCCTCTTCGTGGCCTCCGACAGCAAAGAGGTGCGGCGGTTGTCGCGGCAACGGTTTGGGCGCGCGCACCATGACTCCGGTGGGACGATCATGCACGTGGACAAGCAGAGGAAGAACGAGGAGGTTTGCGAGGGTTTCGAAGGTTTGGTGTTGGACCAGCTGTTTCTGTCCCACTGTCCCGTGCTGTACATTTCCGGGAGAAACTTCGGCTATCGGGCCGCCATAATGGGTGGGGGGAAAGTGAAAGAGTTGTTCAGGTTTGTGAAGGGAAAGCCGGTTAGATTGCCTTTGTGAGGGAGAGAGAGAGAGAGAGAGAGAGAGAGAGAGAGAGAGAGAGAGAGAGAGAGAGAGAGAGAGAGAGAGAGAGAGAGAGAGAGAGAGAGAGAGAGTGTGTGTGTGTGTGGGGGGGGGGGGGGGAGACAGGAAGACAGGGCTACCATTCAGATTGTGCCTATTTGAAAATTGCTCAATTGTGCTTAGATCCAGGTATGTACATCAATTGCGCCTGGCTTCCTTCTTCTT
Source organism: Phymorhynchus buccinoides (assembly GCA_017654935.2). NCBI lineage: Eukaryota > Metazoa > Mollusca > Gastropoda > Neogastropoda > Raphitomidae > Phymorhynchus > Phymorhynchus buccinoides. The sequence goes on from CM065693.1 coordinate 4,298,013, forward strand.
CTTCTTTCAAATACGTCGCAACAATCCAGTAGTCTGGCATAACTGCAACGGGGAGAGATTGCGCAGAGGCGGTTTATTGATGTTGGTTGATTAATAGCTGTCTTTTGAAGGCCTCAACGGAGTTGGCTTGGACGGTGCTGTTATTCAGATGGTTCCACTCTGTTGGTGTGCTAACAAAAAAAGAGTTTTTGAACTGGTCGGTGTTTGAGGAGGGAACTTCTATTGCTTTGTTGTTGTTTCTAACTGAAGATCTGATTGGGTTCGACGAGTAAGGAAGTCCCGGCCGGATCTTATCAGTCTGCTCGATTTGTGATAAGTGATGAAGTCTTCAGGGAGTAAGGCCGGTACTAACCCCTCAGCCACTCTGTAGAGCATGGTCAGGCGGACTTAATGTATCTTAGAAGGTAATCTTCAGATGACTATGAGATCAACGATAAAGCCAACACTAAAACAAAGGCTATTTAAATTCTGTTTTCTGCATCTTTATAAGGAATGTTAGCTCCATCCTCTGAAACAAAAGTTGGCAAAGATTGGCAAATGTTAAGAAAAGCCCCCTCCTCTGCCCCCCCATTCAGTTCAGGCTGTTCCATCTAAGAAAAGCCCCCTCCTCTGCCCCCTTCCATTCAGTTCAGGCTGTTCCATCAAATGTTAAGAAAAGCCCCCTCCTCTGCCCCCTTACATTCATTTCAGGCTGTTCTGTCGACCGCTGTCGCATTCTCAGATTACTGTGTTCTGAATTTACGTGCACATGATCATAACGTACCATGAACTTTTATTTTTGTGTGTATTTGACACTACGCTGATCCTAAACCTATCCCTAACTCTATCCAAACCCTATTTCTAACCCTAACCATAAGATCATGCGACAGCGGTTTCAGGTTAGGGTTAGGCATAGGGTTTGGAATAGGTTTAGGGATAGGTTCAGGACCAGGTTAGTGTTAGCGGTAATCTGAGAATGCGACAGCTGTCGACGGAACAGCCTGAAATGCATGGAAGGGTGCAGAGGAGGGGGCTTTTCTTAACATTTGCCAATCTTAATTTATTATAAAAAAATTATTATGTCTAGTTTTCTCATGAACCATTTCAACGGGCGCAGTTGATGACTACAACGGGCGCAACTGACACAGGCGCAATTGAGTATGGAGGTAATTAAAATATGCACAATTGAGTTGCAGACATACAGAGAAAGAGGTTAAATGAATGAAGGAAGGAAGGAAGGCAGGAATGGTTTAATGCGGAAAGTGTTACAAAACCATTCGCGAGGGGAAATGGGGGAGGGGTTATTTCTTTCACAAAAGCGAAAAATTGCCAACTGAAAATTATACAAAGAGTTTATTATCACGACAATGAAACAGCATAAGGAAAATATCAAAGTTACTTAGTTAGGATCGAAGCATTAAATGCGTTAATGTCAATCAAAGAATCATACCGCAACATGAAAGTACAGAGAAAGAGAGACAGAGAGACATATAAAGACAGACAGAAGAGAGAATAAGGAGAGAGATTGGAAAAAAGAAGCGAGCATTAGAGGAAGAGAGGGATGGGGGAGAAAGGAAGAGCGAGATGAAAAGAGACTTTAGATTTCAGACTTAAGAAACTTTATTTTACTATAAACTTTATTTTACTATAGGCTGAGACTATTCTTCCGTTCTGTCTGTGTACACGTTAATTAATTTAGCCATATTCACAAAATATCTTTATCTCCCCATGGCAACACAGCGTTAGGCCACAATGACTTACAACTCACTGGGGAAATAGTGATATTTTGTGAATATGTTAACGTGTATACAGACCTTTGCAAAACTAACAAGGGCGTCGCCGAGCTGCAGACATGTCCGTCACCAGCAATGCCACGCACTTGCGAAATTGGAAGGGATTCTGTCTTCTAGTTCACGAGATACAGCTTGAAGAAGAAACATATAGCGCAAAGAAGGAAATTTCGGTTTTCAAGGTCACACTTCAAGGTCAAGGTCAGCATGGTGATAATTTATGCTCGGATGTTTTCTTCTCTAGGGTATACAGTACCACACACAATCTGAAGCGCTTCTGTCAAGTACCAATGTGGAAAATATGGCTTAAAACCCAATGTGTAGACCCCTACCACATTCAAGGCCTACTGATCGCCCGGACCGTGACCTTGACCTTGCTTGGTATACCACCATCAGAACGGGCATAAGCCAAAGTACCTTCATGCCAAATTTGAAGACTCTAACACTAACGGTGTGGGAGTTATGGCCCCTGAAAGATTTTCGGTTTTCAAGGTCGTACGCCAAGGTCACGGTCACGACGGCAAAATGGTTTGCGCGGATGCCTTCCTCTCATTGTGACACACCAGCACACAACATTAGACGCGATTCGGTCAAGCGGTTCCGGAGATATCCTTGGGACAGACAGAAAAACCCAAACAAACAAACAAACAAAAACCAAAAAACCAAAAAACAAACAAGGGCGTCGCCGAGCGGCAGACATGTCCGTCACCAGCAATGCCACGCACTTGCGACACCCCGTACGCACACACGCACACGCACACGCGCACACACACACACGCACACACACGCGCACGCACACACAAGCACACACACGCGATCGCACGCACGCATGCACACGCACACGCACGCACACGCACGCACACACACACACACACACACACACACTGGATTCTAAATTTCTTACTAAAACGAGCACAAACAGTTAGATACCAAAATACTCTCTCCTTCACAATGTGTGTATCAATTGGTTGCCCCCAAGATACTGTCCTATACCCGGTCTCCTTCACCATGTATACTAATGATTGTAAAGTCCACACCATTTGTCAAATATTATTTTGATGATACATCTTTAGCTGATCTTTCCAACTCGGACAATACATATTTTGACCAGGTTGACAAATGTGTGTCTTGGTGTGAGGAGAACTATCTAGACCTTAATGTCACAAAAACAAAGGAATTGATTGTTGATTTTAGGAAATCTCCACCACAACAGGGAGAAAGTTGAAAGGGTAGAAAAGTATAGATAGCCTACCTTGGGACAGTCATTGACAATAAGTTATCTTTTAGTTCACATGTTGACTATGTTTACAAGAAGTGCCAAACCAGAATGTATTGCATTAGGAAACTTACCTTCTTCAAGCTTTTTATTGCTGTTTTATTGAATCAGTTGTGACGTTTTCGTTCGTCGGCTGGTTTGCTGGTTTGAATTTAAAGGCCAAGAATGTTTTGAACTTGTGGGTACAAAACAAGAAAATTTGTGCAGTTTGGATGAAAAACGTGTGATGCGAAACGCCAGGGTGATTGTGAGTAATGAAGCTGAAAGGCATGTCCTGTGAAAGTGTTATGAACTACTTCCATTTGACCGACGATACCGCTCTATTCGCAGTTGAACGCTTAGAAATGCATCTAGTTTTGTACCCAATTCAATTGAGGTACTCAACAGACTCTCAAGAGATTCTGAGGTTTGAGATGCTGTGCGTCGTGTATGAGAAAGGAGAGAGATATAGTAGTAATAGGGGGCGGTGGCTGAGGAAGAGTGCGGTTGGGTGTAGAGAGCGAATGCTGTATGAAGGAGCATGTTGTGGGGAATGGGGAAGACTCAAAATTATACTGGCTCTGTGTGTTACCTAATTTTGTTCATGATTTGTACTAATGTGGAAGGGGACGGATTGGAGTGGATTGGGTAGAATGGTTGGGGATGTGAAGAGGATTGGAAAGGGGGGGGTACATTCGTTGAGTATGAAGAAGGTTGTTTATGATTGGTAAGAAGAACTTTGCTTTTATTTTTTGTGTTTTTTGTTGTTGATGGGGGTGTACCTTGATTTTTGTTCTCTGTTCTTTTTGTGTTGTTCAAATGCATGGATATTTTGTTTTCTGTTGTCCTTGTATCATAAGACCACAATGTAATTTATCTTGTTGAGATAATAAAGTAATTTTGACTTTTGAGAGAGAGAGAGAGAGAGAGAGAGAGAGAGAGAGAGAGAGAGAGAGAGAGAGAGAGAGAGAGAGAGAGAGAGAGAGAGAGAGAGAGAGATAGGGTGGGGGGAGCTGTAAGTTTACATTCCAAGGATGTACAATTACTACTTACAGCGTAACAAAATAAGCGCAACCCTGCACGTGTTGACTCAAGCACACGCATCATCACAAACATTAAAAGCAAAATATGGACTTAAAACAAGGATATATCTTTATGAAATAAAACCAAAACAAAACATTGTTTGAAGAAGCATAACGACATAACACAAAAAACAGGATAACAACACAACACCATATCACCAGCGTGGCACAGAGGTAACACACACACACACACACCTCGTATACAATAAATCTGAGTTTGAGTCTGGGTACTGGGGATTGTTCCTCTCACTCTGCACTAGGTCTTACGGTCTGAACAAGGAGCCTTTCGGATGAGACGATAAACGGAGGTCCCGTGTGCCCAGGCACTTAGCAAACATTAATCCCAGTGGCAATTAAAAAGTTATGATTTGGTCAAAATTTACCCCCCCCCCCCCCCCCCCCCCCACCCCCCCCCCCCCCTTTCATTCCTAACCGTCACACAAAACACAAAAATCACATGCAAATTAAAACACGTTCAAGTAATTTTCCCGTGTCAGTGGGTAATATATCACAACAAAACTACATATAAATTTCATTTGACTTATACATATATTTATCAGGCACACATGTACACTCATGCGCACACATGTGGGCTACGAAACGCGCATGTGTGTGTGTGTGTGTGTGTGTGTGTGTATGTGTGCCTGTGTGTGTGTGTGTGTGTGTGTGTGTGTGTGTGTGTGTGTGTGTGTGTGTGTGTGTGTGTGTGTGTGTGTTATGTATATATGAAAAAAGGCTGAAGAAGTGATATTTTCTTGTGCAGGTAAATTATTTCTTTGCCTTTAAAATATAAAACAAGAAGTGAAAATGCCCCCTAAATTCATGGCTGGGGATGAGCTTTACACTTAATTAAGAAAGGAGGAAACTAATAGCCCTGGATGAGTTCCCAAAAACTTGAAAACTACAACAGCTCAACTAGTTTTTCCATGGGGAAATTTTCAGCACACCAGCAACACTAGAGCAAAGGTGGCAGCTTTCCCATGGGAAACTGAATAAGATGTAAACAAGATTTAAATGTCAGGGTCAGCAAATTTATAAAGGACCGATATGCGCTCTAGGTCCATGCAGAGCTTCAGGAGATATAATAATGTATACCACAAACAAAATTAAACACTCAAGGTCAAAGTTCAATGTAAAGGAAAACAGATACTGTTTGGGACACAGTAGCTTTAAGTTATACAGTACTCTTCAAAATTTGGAACAAATGTACACAGCTGTTTATAAGATATAACAGCATACAAGGAAGAAACACGGTCAAATGTCAAGGACACCCAAAGGTTGTTAATACTTTAAATAATAATGTCAGGTATATACAACACCTTGAGCTATTGATCAACTTTTTGAAATTTGGGGACTAAAAATGCAAAAATCTAAAAGATATGTCCTAATCATACAGACGATTATGCTCAAGGTCAAGGTCAAGGTAATGAGGGTAATACATAGTTAACATATAGAATCGCCATAAGCCAATATACATACTTACAAAAAAATAGACTGTAGCTGCAAAGGTGCGAACATTTTGATCTCCCCCCCCCCCCCCCCCCCCCCAAACCCCCCCCCCCACAAAAATGTGTTCAAGGTCAGCCTTCGAGGTCAAAGTCAACAAGGTTGTAATTTGCCTTTAACTGCCTTATGTTTCAGTTAATGCACCCTTATGCACAATTTGAATCAATTATTTACTGCAGTTTACAAGATATTTCTGGGAAAAACAAAGCCAGAAACAACGAGAGAGAAAAAAAGAATAAAAACATAGTCCTCCTTCTGTCTGTGGCAGAGGACACAAATAACAGAGCATAGATTTAGAAAAAAAGGTTATTGAGATTTGTCTAAAACGGAGAATTAAGATAATAACATTTTAAATTTCTAGCAACAGTAGACTTTGATTTAGTCATCCCAAAAATCAGAACTCTAGGCTTCTTAGTTATTTCATTACAACTCTTCAAAAACAGTGCATTTTGTTCACTTTTTCGATGTTATTTTATTTTCTCAATCTCACCCTGTTTCATGCAGGCACTGTATTCAAACCACAAAGCAGACAGTCTTGTATTTCTGTTTGTGGATAGAGTTAAGGTAGTAAACGAAGACACCATAAATTCTAAATCGTTAATGTGTGTTGTTGGAGCTTGGTAAAATTCTAAACTTTGAACATGTAGCAAAAAGCTTAAAATGACGCAAAATTACCAAAATTAAACAAACTTTAAATTGCTACAACTCGGAAATTATTTGAGTTACAGTCTTGATATTTTGCACATTTTCTAATCTTAACACGTTCTTTACATGGACATACTTTTTAAAACTGCATTTTAGAAATCAGTTATTGCCTGGTACCACCTGGTTCTAGTGAACGCCACAGTAGTCCATCCGCTTATGGGATAATATGAATGGCAAATTGCAAATTAGGGTTAAGCCATGTCCTTTGGCACACATGTACCTTAGACCCCCCCCCCCCCCCCCCCCCCCCCCCAACCCCCCCCCCCCCCCCCCCCCCCCCCCCCCCCCTAACATAAAATGATGGGAAACACCTTCGCAGCTGGTGGTTTCTGTGAGAAACAGGGGCCCCTTTGTGACGTCACAATAATACCGCTAATACCACTTGCGAATCCAATTACATTAGCTTTTATCAGGAGCGAAGCGACTTGGTATCCCACAGCACAGTGAGCCAAAGAAGGACCATGTCTGTCTGTGTGTCTGTCAGTCAGTCAGTCCGTCCCACGTTAAAGTCAAGAAAGCCTTAACCGATTTTAATTATATTTGGATGTTAGGTTCGTTGCGTCACCGTGATGGTTTTAAACTATTTTGCAGAAATAAAACTTAACAAAATAACCGTTAAATGGCAGTTATTTTCTGTTTTTAACACCTTTCCGCCAATTTCATCCAAACTGTTTGACAGAATGTCGTCGAATTTTGAAGTAGATACTTTTTTTTTCTTAACAGACAGAACCCCCAAGTTTGGAAAGTATGACATAACATTTTGTCGGTTAAAAACGGTTATTTTTTAGTTTTGCAGTGATCGTAATGAAAATTGGTGGGTAGGTTCATGTTTTCATTCTGAAAATTATGGTATCCTCTTCGTAAACGACACTTAACTTTTGACAGTTGAAAACCGTTATTTTTTTAGTTTTGTAGTGATCGTAATGAAAATTGGTGGGTAGGTTCAGATTTTCATTCTGGAAATTATAGTGACCTTTTCATAAACGACATTTAACTTTTGACAGTTGAAAACCGTTATTTTCTATTTTTGCAGTAATCTTGATGAAAATTGGTGGGTAGGTTCAGTTTTACTTTCTAAACATGATAATTAACTTTTTGAATAACGACATTTTAGTTTTGACAAAACCCGTTTTTTTTAATTTTCACAGTTCTGTCTATCTGTCTGTCTGTCCCCTCTCTCTCTCTCTCTCTCTCTCTCTCTCTCTCTCTCTCTTTCTGTGGTGGTGACCAACTTCTTTTTATAGAAGTAAATGCACACACTTTATGGGGTTCGCCGAATTGTCGGCAAAATGTGGCAAAATATGACCGAAAAAACGCGAAAAATCGCAAAATCGGCGAAATTTCAATCTTGAATATCTAAAAAAACGGCTGCATGGATCTCGTTCATATTTTCAGAATGCACTACAAAATAGATTTGCAACACTTCCCACATAACATCCAACCAGAACTACGAACCGGAAGTGCCACAGCTATGGCCGTCAGGCAGCTTTTAGTTGGTTCACGGAATAGCCAAAACCGGAAGTGCCGTCACAAAACTAACTATTGGATATTGTAGCCCTTATGTTGGCCCAGGTCTGAAAGGAGTTTGTTGACGATATGTTAAATGGTTTGGAAGTTATTTAAATATATGTAAATTTGGTTGACCTACTTTCACTGTTTTTTACTTTTCAACCGATTTTGCTTACATTCACAGAAAAATTGACAGACACTATTCTCATGCTCAATATCCAATATTATACCGATTGGCCAAATGTTGGCCGAAATATGGGCTAAAAATGGCAACATTCGGCCAATATTCAAGCTTGAATAACTCAATAACGGCTTCGCGGAATGCATTCCTTTTTTCACTGATTATTAAGGAGTATCTTTGCAACACTTCCGACATGAAACTGAGCCAGAAGTGCCAACTGGAAGTGGGGACAAATATTTTCAAGTTTATTGACTCAAAACCCCTTCGACAAAATGCATAGAATGCTATTTAGAGTAAGCAAGCCATGAGTGTTACAGTGACGCAAAGTGACACTGACGTCATTGGTGTCTTGAACTAAGCTGTGACGTATATAGTAGCTTATGAAATTGCGGTAGGCCACAACAATATCGCCACAGAAAGAGAGAGAGAGAACAATGAACAACAATATTTTACTGAACTGGGCCATCTGCCCATGTCAAAGGGGACAGCGGGGTAGGGTCATCAGCAAATAAGAGAGACATGTGCTCTCTCTCTCTCTCTCTCTCTCTCTCTCTCTCTCTCTCTCTCTCTCTCTCTCTCTCTCTCTCTCTCTCTCTCTCTCCCTCCCTCCATCCCTCTCTCTATGTTTTTCTCTATCACCCCCCTATCTCTCTCTGTTTATCTTCCTCCCTCCTCTCTCTTTCTCTCTCTCTCTCTCTCACTCTCTCTCTATCTCCCTCCCTCTCTCTCTCTTTCTCTCTCTCTCCCTCTCTCTCTCGGCACTCTCTACAGCTTCGCTCCTGGGTGTGCAGTGCCAAAACAGAATCTTAACATGTGCGAAAGGCACTGCACCTCTACTTAATTGGTTATATAATGTACAATTATTTTTTGCTACATGCAATTTTATGTGCCTGTCATAACAACCAGACCAAGCTCTAAGCTCGTTACAATCACGAGTCACACAATGGGCTAGTCTGCTCATGTAGAGCCAAAATCACTGTTGCCAGCAAGGGTGCAAATATTTATTTCCAGCACAGTAAATCCTAAGCATCTTAAGGACTACATTGCATTGATATGTGACAGAAAAAAATAATAGTTTGTGCTCTAATTCTACACGAAGTAGCGTGCTTTAAAATGGCAATGAGGGCCTGCACATTTATCTGTGCATCTTGAATTAATAAAACTGTGTTACAACTGCCATAGCCTCAGTCAACTGATCGACATGACAACTAGCATATCTTGTTCTGTTTCTTAAGTTGTTTTATAATGCTCTTTATTTTGATTAATAGGTGCATATTCAATGCGCAATAAACAAGCATTTTGTGTTTTTCACTTCTTTTACTTATACTTATACAGTCTTGTTATTTCTAATAAAATAAAAGAAGGAAAGAAAGAAGAAAGACAATTCGACTTTAGAAAGGTCCAAATGAAATTTGAATATTGATGCAACGTTGACTCAACATGCAGTCAGCTTGATGCAGTTCAGCCATCTGTGTTTCCTTTAGAACTCGTTTACCGTCAGGGAGAACATTTGAGTGATTTCCAGCATATTTTTCAAGTAACAATGTGCAATTATAAATCTACACTTGTACACAAGCAAACAGGAGAGAGAGAGAGAGAGAGAGAGAGAGAGAGAGAGAGAGAGAGAGAGAGAGAGAGAGAGAGAGAGAGAGAGAGAGAGAGAGAGAGAGAGAGAGAGAGAGAGAGAGAGAGAGAGAGAGAGAGAGAGAGAGAGAGAGAGAGAGAGAGAGAGGCAGACAGACACACAAAGAGCGAGTGAGCGAGAGAGAGAGAGAGAGAGAGAGAGAGAGAGAGGGAGAGGGAGAGAGAGAGAGAGAGAGAGAGAGAGAGGGGAGAGAGAGAGAAAGAGAGAGAGAGAGAAAGACAAAGAAAGAGACAGAGAGAGAGAGAGAGAGACAGAGAGAACACTGAACACGAAACTATTTGCAAGGGTGAAGATCAGGTGAAGCCTCTTTTTACAATCTGTGTGAGAGACACAGACAGACACAGATGGTGAGAGACAGAGAATTACAGAGAACCAATACTCTAATGTAAAGAACAAAAATCCACCAATATCGTCCTACCATATTTTCCCCAAGAATACAATCTGATCAGTCCAAGAGAGATCTTTGTCAACAATGATGCCTAATATTTTATGAGTCAACTTCTTCAATTTTGTATTATAAAGATGGAAATTTGTTCTTCATGTTTTGCCGTTTTTGCCTTGTTGCTATGTACATGCACTTTGTTTTGTTTGCATTTAAGGACATGTGATTTAATTCAGTCCAGGTGACTATATTTTGAATACTATTTTGAAGTTCACATCCTAGTTTTTCGGCATCAGAATCACTGGAGTGAACAGTGCTGTTTTCCCTCAAAGGGTATCCAGAAAAACGGACACATCCTCACAATGACGTGCACAATTAAGACAATCATGTCTATTCTACAATGTTCTTTGTTAAAAGCTAAACGATGAACCAATGGATTTAAATATCAACACCACAGTATACAGATCCAAAGCAGCTTAATCTGCCGCCCCAGGCCTATTATAATTTGGAGACCTGTCTCAAATGCTGTATTTATTGTAATAGTTTGGGTATCATAGTTCTATGGTATCATCAGTTAAAGAAGGATCACAAGCATCAAGATACGATGGCTATAAAATTATGCAAAGATTAAGTCTGAGTTTGAAAACGTACTTAGTTATTAGTAAACAGGGTCGACCTAGTATTGCATTATCTTTATGATCGACCCACTACTGTATCTTTACATTTAGAAATGGTCCATAATTAAGTACCTGTACCAGGTCAGAGGACGTTAACCTCGTGCTTATTCTCTGAGTTCGAAATTGATTCATCTGACACTGAAAACCACACAATTGTAATCTATTTTAAATGGCACGTTTCATTATATTAAATAACCACAATATTTACAAATTAAAAAATATCATCATAAAAGCATTCGAAATAGATTCTTTATTACTCAAGAAAATTTCAAAACATAATTTGTTTTATTTAGAAGACTTGAAAGTCAGTTTGGACAATTAAGTCACATGACTGCCATCATGGCGCCCCTTTGAACTGTCAATATAATTGCTAAAACAGTGATTTTGATGCAACATTAGGCTCTTTTAATATTAATTGCACAATAAGTACCAGACACCAAATCATGTTTTAATGCTTTTAAAGAAATGGCACAGCCTGAAAAATTTATGGCAGCAATTTTAGCAGCCATTGTGATCCCGAACATAACATAAAGCTACCTGAATACCGAACATGGATGTTCAAACATCCAAACACTTTATTAAATATCAAAATTACTGCTTGTACTTCTTTGTATGCTAACTTTTATAGGTTATTGGGCCGCCTCTCTGACAACCATATTAAATTCAAACTGATACAGTAGATATTTCAATATGAAACATGCATTTCCTAAATAAAAGAAACTTATAAAGATACAAAAATATACTTTAATGCACTACATTGTCTGTAAGCCATCAAATGAATGGTTGGACCTATCCTAGACACCGAAACTATAATTTTACATGTTATACAAAGTTAAGTCATAGCCAAGGGAATTATTTGGCCGCCATTTAACTGCTATTTTGAAGTAATCACTCGAGGGTTCTATGGATACCAACCCAGGAATAGAGTAACTTTAAAATAGAAATAGATTTATTAACCCTTGCAACCCATTTATAGACATCAACATCACATATTTATGCACATGATTTTGAACATTTTGAGTAGTGGATTTACATTGTCGCTATCATGGCCGCCGTCTTGATTTAAGAAGAGGTCAATTACCATTTTAGTTAACATAAATAGATTATTTCACATTGTGAACACTATCCTAGACACCAGAACTATATAGTTGGGTCATCTCCAGTAGTTCCGTGACTGTTGAGAGCGGAGGTCCGTTTCTCAGTGGATTTGACCTCTAAAGGTTAAATAAAAACATTAGCGCCCATGCCTTTCGCAAAAATGTGGGCATAACTTGTGAGAGCCCCAAATCCAAAATGGTCGCCAATGGCCATTTTGAAAATCAACTTTTTACTGGTTTGGCTTAGAGTGCTGCACAAAACATGGTTTCTGGGACTTTTTGGCATGGGGAATTCATATTTGGTGTTATTTGATGATTTGACCTATTTCTTATGTTCAAATCCAAGATGGCCGCCGATTTTTAGCTCTGAACGGTCAGTTTTGCAAAGTCGCCGTAGATCCTTCATAGTAGGCTCTCATGGAGCTCTTTTTGTCCTGAATTGAGTTATGAACAATAGAAGTAGAAGTAAGGATGCAAAGGTCATCGCAGAAGTAAAACAAAGTCCAATGTTTGTGGTTGAAGAGACACATTTTTGGATTTCAAGATACTGAAGATGAAAATCCTATCCCATGATGTAATAGGTCTCTTTGCTTGCTCTGGAAAGTTAGAATGCAGCCAGTTATATGGAATCTGATAACATATTAATACACTGACATGCATTTGTCACATGAAGTTGAAGTTGAAGTCAATCAGCATCCAGTTCAATCCATGGAAACGCTCAACAATTAACGTGGATTTGCAAGTTACACTGAATACCTCTGCATCTAATGGAACCTCTACACTTCTGAATCTGTTGAATCATCAGACTGACTCCTCTCATCGTCACTTCCACTTTCCTCTGAAGAGTCACAAAGTGTGAGCTGTTGGGGCAATGGGGGTTGGGTGTAGCGCACTGGTCGGCACTTCCCATTCACCAGTTCCCAGCTTTTATATGAAGGACATAACTATCAAAGTAGGTCACAGGATGGCTGGGTGGTCTCCCCTTCTCTGTTTGCGCTTCTGTCGCAAATTACAGACGATCAATAACTGAAAGAATGATGGTATGAATGACATAAAATAAAATAACTATTATTATGTAAATCCCTATGTTCTGGGAACCTTTTCTTCTTTTTTATTTTTTCTTCGTCGAGCTGATCTCCCCCTTGTTGGGGTGGGTCTGCGGGAGGGTGCTGACGCAGGGATGGCCTGCGTATCGCTCCTCCCGTTTGTCCTGCCCCCTCATTGTGAGCTGAGACCCTCCGAATCCTCCTCCCCTCCCCTTCTTTCGTTGTTCCCAGAACAATATGTAAATAACTGTACAAAACTAAATATAACTTTACCTTTTTAAATATTTTAAACCAACTATCCATGATGTAAATATTTCCCCTGCTCTACTCCCCAGGGAAGTCCCAGGGGAGAGAGTTCTCTCCCCCGGTTGGATATTTAAAATATTTTTATATAATAGGGCCTTTGCCCCGTGACCTGAACTTACAGATCACAAATTTTTGTAAATAAATTAAATAAATATTTGTAAATACAATTTTTAAAAATAAATACGGGCCACTTCAGGCTTTTGATAATAAAATAAAGATTTCTGGATTTTTAAAATCAGTAGCCCTTGAATTTTAATTAATTGGATTGTTTCGGTCGGGCCAGACAAGCTATACGAATTTTAAATAACATTTTACATATATAGAGTTTTCTTATTACGAACCTCGGTTCCCAACTCCTCTTAACCCGAACTTCGGTTCCCAATCTTGTCAAATGAATATTTTAACTTGCTAACTAAGAGAACACCTCTTCTTCATTATATGTTTGTCCATGTTCTGTCTATTTTTGTCTTGTGACGTTTTATTTTCATTTGCCCATACCCTACTAATACACATGTCCCATATGTGCCTTCCCGGGTCGAGAGGACGTAAAACACCAAAATTCCACATCACCAGTTCCCAGCCATGGCCAATTGGTGATGGATGGTCAAACAGGTTGTAATGAAGTTGGCAATATGTGATGTAGTTTGTAATTAACAGTGCCGGGTACCAGATGAAGCCTTCTAGTGATGTTCTCAAAGGTTTAAAAACAGTTCTACCGTGCCAATTTGTTCCTACATCCCCCGCATTAAGCGTGCCGATTTTGCATTTTGCGCATCGTTTTCGATTCACCGGAAGTGATAGCTTTGTTTCGGTTTATTTACAAAATAATGCTCGAAGCTGTTGATTAGAGAGAACAAGAAGCTTCACTCAGCGCATCGATCGTTGAAAAGCTGTGCCCGAGGTGCGCTAACAAAGATAAACTGCAGTAAGATTAATCACCGGTGTGAAGCTTGATCATTTTTTTTTTTTTAAATATGGGTTACTCCAGTCATAGAAATAGTTAAGTCAAAAATCGAGGCGTATTCGCCGTTTTATTTCCACATAGGAAATGACGCGTGTGAAAGGTCAAGGTCAAGGCCGATGACAACGCATGCGCACTTCTGTTTTCAAACTGAATGACGGACTCAAAGACAACAATGCGATTCTTGCTTGTAAGCTTGTGCTTACAATATTTTACTTCATTCGACCAGCGGCATCAGAAAATGACATTCGTTTGTTTCGATACTTGAAATGTAAGTGTTTAATGTTGCACATGTGTGGTTTTGAAACTTCCTAAAAATCTAGAACTATGAAAGTTCGATTGTTTTTTTGTTGGATCTATGCACGGACGACTCGTATTGATGATCAATACGTCAGTTTGATGACGATTACACTAATAAATACGTCAATGCACGAGACGAGCGCATGGTAAGGGTGCGCCGGAAAGCCGAAATAAGAAGTTTTCTTCGACTGAAATATTTTTTATGCAAAAACAAATATTGAAGAGCTTCTTTTCTCAAAAAAAGCTACATTATAGTTTCTACAGAGAATGCACTATCCTTGAATACTGTTTTTCTAAAAAAAATAGTGGAGTTTTGTTCAGCTTTCAATCATCTTGATTGTTGGAAGAAATATGTCACACATTTCTGTATTTGAGTCATGATTGAAAAATAGACCAATGTTTCAACAAAATCGTACCTATTTTTAAAAACTATTGACAAAAAACGCATGTCTACTCCAATTTAGGTATTTTTCTTTCATTTTATTAGTACAACTCTGATAATTACGTACGGGTTTGTTTTTTTGTCGTACCTGTCGCATGAAAATAGGTAGCTCGTAAAAATAAGTAGCTCGCTACCTATGACAGTGTGTATTTGCGACATTGAGCATGAACCACAAGTTTCACTTTTTTCTAGGGTTAGGGATAGGGTTAGGGTCAGTTAAATGGTTAAAGTACAGAAAAAGTGAAATTTGTGGTTGCCGCAAATACAGACTCTCATAATAGCGAGCTACTTATTTTTACGAGCTACCTATTTTCATGCGACAGTACCTACTGGATGGTGAAGCATCGGTCATTCTTCCTAGCCAGGTGTTCGCTAGGTTCTTGCTCTCCTGATCTTCATGCCTTGTTGGTTTGATGAGGCGCTTGTTTTTGGCTGGCGTTACATATTTCTCCGCTTCATTGCCGGGGAAGAAACCCTCGACGACCTTGTACAGGAAAGTTTTGTTTCTAACATGACTTCAGAACACCGAAGTGAACGCGACTGATGTCCACTGTTCTAATCTTTGAAGAAAATGACGTCAATTATTAATATTAATATGACACATAAGTCACAGAAGCACGCCTTCAATAAAACGTCAACAGGCCGTATGACGTAGAGAACAATAGCGAAAAGTATAGGGCTCGGCACACGCTGCAACTTTTTAGTTGATACAACTAGTTGCATACAACAAGTTGCAGTTGCTTTGTTGTTGTTTCGCACTGAAATGTGTAAGAATAATAATGTGTGCGCACACATTATTTACTTAGAGCAGAGACAGTTTGGTGTCTCCTTGTAAGGAATTTGTCTGGTGTTTGGTAAGAAACCGTGTGTGTGTGCATGTATGTGTGTGTGCGTGCGTGTCTGTGTGTGTGTTCATGCGTGTGAGTGTGTGCGTGCGCACAGCATTATTTACTTAGAGCAGAGACAGTTTGGTGTCTCCTTGTAAGGAATTTGTCTGTGGTGTTTGGTAAGAAACCGTGTGTGTGTGTATGTGTTCATGCGCATGAGTGTGCGTGCGTGTGCGTGCAAGCTCGCATGTGGGGAAGTCTAAATTCAACAATACCGGTAGTTGATAATCTTATCACGATAAAAGGCGTTTGCGATCTCACAAAAGCACATAACAAACCAGAAAATGTCCATGCACATACATTGAGATACATTCAATGTGTAGACCTGTGTGTATGTGCGTGTGCTGGCATGTTATTTATGTCAAATACATAAGAAGAAGGTGCTGGCATGTTATTTATGTCAAATAAATAATAAGGGGCTGGCATGTTATTTATGTCAAATAAATAATAAGAAGGTGCTGGCATGTTATTTATGTCAAATAATTAATAAGGGGCTGGCATGTTATTTATGTCAAATAAATAATAAGGAGCTGGCATGTTATTTATGTCAAATAAATAATAAGGGGCTGGCATGTTATTTATGTCCAATAAATAAGAAGGGGCTGGCATGTTATTTATGTCAAATAAATAATAAGGGGCTGGCATGTTATTTATGTCAAATAAATAATAAGAAGGTGCTGGCATGTTATTTATGTCAAATAATTAATAAGGGGCTGGCATGTTATTTATGTCAAATAAATAATAAGGGGCTGGCATGTTATTTATGTCAAATAAATAATAAGAAGGTGCTGGCATGTTATTTATGTCAAATAAATAATAAGGAGCTGGCATGTTATTTATGTCAAATAAATAATAAGGGGCTGGCATGTTATTTATGTCCAATAAATAAGAAGGGGCTGGCATGTTATTTATGTCAAATAAATAATAATAAGGGGCTGGCATGTTATTCATGTCAAATAATTAATAAGGGGCTGGCATGTTATTTATGTCAAATAAATAATAAGAGGCTGGCATGTTATTTATGTCAAATAAATAATAATAAGGGGCTGGCATGTTATTCATGTCAAATAATTAATAAGGGGCTGGCATGTTATTTATGTCAAATAAATAATAAGGGGCTGGCATGTTATTTATGTCAAATAAATAATAAGGGGCTGGCATGTTATTTATGTCAAATACATAATAATAAGGGGCTGGCATGTTATTCATGTCAAATAAATAATAAGGCAGCAGCTTTGCTCAGCAATAGCAAGGGGATCAAAAAGATCTAAGGTCATATGGGGGATACAGATAATGATATTATTAAACTGTCGTGGGGTGGGGTGGGGTGAGTTGTTGGTAGGGGAGTGGGGGTGTGTGGGATCGAAGTGGAGATATGAGCAGTAACCTATAATTATAACGGGATAAGGATTTTTGGAGGACTAAAATAAAACCAGCGCAAAACGTTCGCCACGAAAGACCTACCATTTCAAACGCTTAAGGGCCTGCTACACTACATACAATTCGGGTTTTGCATGCGATGCGATTGTGACGATGTGAGTCATGACTCACGTGAAATTCATGTATTGGGTCCACTGGAGTATAGTGAGCGAAAATGGCAGAATTATTTTTAAACGGAAGCATTTCACGTGAATCACGACTCACGTGGCCCAGTCGGATCGCATCCCCATACGAGTTTACGCGTGTGTGGCACCGGTGTTGCATAAAATACCTAACCCATGAAATAAACTCTTCCCTCCTTCGAATTGTTTGCTGTTTTGGGAAAGATTCACCCCTAAATACATTCAGAGGCGTCTTGTGGCATGCAGGAAGAACAGAGGATTCATCATTAAATAGTGAGAAGTCAGGGATATTTTTCTCATATTTATTAGTCCCCGAGCTGAAGGTTCGGGGCACTATTGTTTTTGTCTGATCCGTCCGTCCGTCCGGCGTGCCTCCGTCCGGCGTGCCTCCGTCCGGCGTGCCTCCGTCCGGCGTGCCTCCGTCCGGCGTGCCTCCGTCCGGCGTGCCTCCGTCCGGCTATTCGTCCGTTTTTCTAAAAAAAACTTTTCCGTCTATCATCATCAAATTTAGCATACTAGTTTGCCAAGATGCAAACTATCCACTGATGTATTTAGTTTTACATTAAGGTCAAGGTCGCGCCAGTTACGGGGTTCAAACCCCGAAACACATAATCGCTAATATCTCGCGAAGTTTTGCATGTATTTTAATGTATTTTTTGTCCACAACATTTCTTGATGAATGGTCTATAACACAGGTGTCATGAATTTTTCTGTGCGCGCATGTGCGCATGATCGCGCGCGCTCAAATCACGGGTCCGAACC
Organism: Phymorhynchus buccinoides; assembly: GCA_017654935.2. Lineage (NCBI taxonomy): Eukaryota > Metazoa > Mollusca > Gastropoda > Neogastropoda > Raphitomidae > Phymorhynchus > Phymorhynchus buccinoides. The sequence goes on from CM065693.1 coordinate 4,316,087, forward strand.
CCAAGGCTATATATAAAAAAACTATTCAGTTACGTGCTGTTTTGATGCGTTTTTATGTAGTTACGTGCTGTTTTTATGCGTTTTTATGTATGTGCACAGCCGACACATTCCGATTTCAGAGTAGCTCGGCGATGCTGCGAGGGGACTTTGCTACCGCTCGGCGTTGCACTTGTTATTATTTATTTTTGTTTGCATGGGTGGTTGTTTATATTGTCCGCCATTTTGAAAAATACGAAACTAAGTGGCATGGCTTTGTACATCGATTTCTCGGTAGAAATGCAGATTTACAGCCTCCCGCTCTATTTCTGGGTTCTTTCCGCGTAGATTGAGCACATATATCTCAAGATTTTAAATAATAGTTGACTTATTTCTCACATGAAATAATAATGGTTCTAGTGTGCATGCGAATGGTACTTATTTCACGGGAGTTACTTATTTCTCATGACACCGGCTTTAGTCAGATATCAGGGGTGGGGTGGGGCTAGATAATAGCATTCTTTCCCATGAGGGGATACAGCATATTGGGAAGATAAGTCTGATCTTACCCGGAGACAATTAATCTGCTCTGATGGGATGGGGTGGGGGTGGGTGGGTTGGAGGGGGTGGGGGGGTATTGGTGTTAGCCCCCAATATCAGCTTGTGCATTTGTGCATTGTGATGAGTGTATGTAGGCTTTCTGGTGGCTCGATAGAAGAGCACTCTCGTTGCTTATTTTACTTGCCTTGGTAAATAGAAAGCAATATCTATTTTCGCTGCGTGCGTGCGTGCGTGCGTGCGTGCGTGTGTGTGTGTGTGTGTGTGTGTGTGTGTGTGTGTGTGTGTGTGTGTGTGTGTGTGTGTGTGTGTGTGTGTGTGTGTGTGTGTCAAAGTCAATAAAAATATTTTCAGATGGAACATTGAATAAGCAATAATGGTTTGCTTCTTTTGTTTTTACATCACTCTGTGTGTGTGTGTGTGTGAGAGAGAGAGAGAGAGAGAGAGAGAGAGAGAGAGAGAGAGAGAGAGAGAGAGAGAGAGAGAGAGAGAGAGAGAGAGGGGTTTATTCAAGAGGCCTTGGCCACATTTGAAGGGGGAAAACATGAACATTCAAACAAGACATTCATCTAATTTGTGTGTCTATCTCTGAGATTAAATGCATGATAAAGAAAATAGCAAATTACTTTAGGACCTATAACATTTTCATTTCTAGAGGCGAGTGTCATTATAAGTTTAATTAAACAGACAAAGATTACGAATGAACTTGGCAGGAATAAATTTCCTTCTGATATCGTCATATAATGGACAAAATAACTCAAAAAGAACTTAATGAGAGAGAGAGAGAGAGAGAGAGAGAGAGAGAGAGAGAGAG
>CM065693.1:4322434-4344934 GCA_017654935.2 Phymorhynchus buccinoides
TTGGATTCTGCACACAAAAAAGCTGGATCGAAGACAGTGACAAAATGACATAATGGTTTATGGTATTTTTGGCCATTAGCCCATAATACAATTCAGGGAGAGGGTGGGGGTGGGATGGAGTGCGTTAACAATAAACTGCGTCTTTATATATTCTCGTATCTATGTGTCCCTGTCTTTATATATCCCTGTCTCTGTGTGTCCCCTTCTTTATATATCCCCGTCTCTACAATCATGTCCCCATGTTTATATATCCCCGTCTCTATGTGTCCCCGTTTTTATATATCCCTGTCTATGTATCCCGGGGGCACAATGAGGGTGACACATAGAGACAGGGACATAGACACAGGGGCACAATGAGTGTGACACATAGAGACAGGGACATAGACATAGGGGCACAATGAGGGTGACACATAGTGACAGGGACATAGACACAGGGGCACAATGAGGGTGACACATAAATATAGGGACATAGACACGTGGGCACAATGAGGGTGACACATAGAGACAGGGACATAGACACAGGGGCACAATGAGGGTGACACTTAGAGACAGGGACATAGACACAGGGGCACAATGAGGGTGACACATAAATATAGGGACATAGACACGTGGGCACAATGAGGGTGACACATAGAGACAGGGACATAGACACGGGGGCACAATGAGGGTGACACATAGAGACAGGGACACATAGACACGGGGGCACAATGAGGGTGACACATAGAGACAGGGACATAAACACGGGGGCACAATGATGGTGACACACAGATATAGGGACATAGACATAGGGGCACAATGAGGGTGACACATAGTGACAGGGACACATAGACACAGGGGCACAATGATGGTGACACACAGATATAGGGACATAGACATAGGGGCACAATGAGGGTGACACATAGTGACGGGGACTTATCGGATTGATACCCCCTAACCCTGACCCAAACCCGAACCTATCTCTAACCTAACCCTAAACCTAACCCGAGGATACACACACAGACAGGGGCTTATAGACACGGGCATGACCACACGTTCCCGAAGCAGTAAACGTCCCCCCCCCCCCCCCCCCCCCCCCCCCCCCCCCCCCCCCCCCCCCCCACCCCCAGCGATTTTGAACTCACTAGACTGTGACACATTGAAACGGGGACACGTCTGTTTGACTACCTCAAGTGCTCGTGCAAAGTCTTACGATGTTTGTCCACTTTTATCTTGACAGGAGCTACGCACTACAACGACAGGAGAAGAGCTAGAACATACAAGGGAGATAAGAAGCAAAAAAAGAAAGAAAAAAAAAGAAGAGAATGATTATAGGCTGAAAGAGTTGTCTTTCTTCCCTTCAGAGGATTACAGGGAGATCACAAGCGGCTAGCAGTGAAAAATTGTATGGAAGTGTGCTCATTTCAAACGTTACCAAAAAAAGCACACAAAAACCACAACTTTTTTGGCAACTAAAGGCAAAGTCACACGATGCAATCACTCGCTTTTTCACAAGCGTGTTCACCCATTCTCATAGCGTGACAAATAGAGCTACCAGGTGCGTGCGAGAGGAAGCATCGTCGGACAAGGCCTTTAAGAATTCATTTCAATTCAAACAACTTTGTTCATCCCTAAAGATCTCTGTACACGTTAACATTTTTTTTTTAAATCTCTATTTCCCCATGGCAACACGGTGTTAGGTCATTTATTAAAAAACTAAACCATCTGTGTTGCCATGGGGAAATACTGATATTTTCGTGAATAATGTTGACATGTACAGATGACTTTAAAGTGTACAACCACAGGCTCGATAAACAATACTAAAACATTCATAATCTATAAATCGAGACTGATTTTACGCATTGGACTGTGAGGGGAAGTATTGTTTTTTTATTTTGATCTTGTTGGTTTTTTGCTCCTTTTGTTGCCCGCTTTTTGCTCCTTTTGCTATATTTGCTGTTTGTTGTTTAATTGTTTGTCTATGTTGATAAAGGCGCATTCGCCGAAATATCCAGTAGTTTTGTTTTGTCTCTTGTGAATAAAATAAAGTCACTTTCACTTGTCGTGTAGTTGTTTGTTTGTTGTATAAATCGAGACATCACAACTAAGACAAACATGTAATATCATCAAACAATGTAAAACGGAAAAATAATTTAGTTAGATTATGCGTGCAAATGTTTTGGCCTTAAAATGGATGAAAAGACTATTCCCAATTTAATGGGCGATACTTATAGGGAACGCTAGTAATGGTCTGTGTACACGTTAACAATATTCACAAAATATCTATATTTCCCCATGGCAACACAGTGTTAGGCCACTCATAATATGACTTTCAGCTCACTTTTGAAGCTATTGTTTTACCATACCCTCCTACACATGCCTTCTATGTGACCACTTTGCATATGCCTGCTGTGTGTCTTTCTCAGCACGTTTTTATTGAGGGTTTCCATTGATTACAGACATATTCTTCAAATTCTGTTTTGTGATTTTTTTCTCTCTCCAGAATATGAAACATTTTCTTTTATCAACAAAGTTTCTGTTTTAAAAAGTTAAAAAACAGAAAACACCCATTCTGTTTTATACATACACTGATATAATATGTTTAGCATTAAGTTGTTTTGTTTTTCTTATTTAAGGAACTGGTATTGCGTTTTAAGAGAATTGCATTTCCTGAACAGTGTTTCGTGTTTTTTAAATTGAAGAGAGATTTAATGAAAGGCAGCGATTTAATGCTCCAAAACAATAGATGATTTTGACAAAAAAACAGATGCTTGTGGCAAAAGAAAAGACCATCTAACCCTAACCCTATCTCTAACCCTAACCACGGACAGAACCAAGAAATAGAGCATGAGGGTGTAAATCTACATATTTGCCGAGAAATCGATGTACAAAGCCATGCACTTATACTATTTACAGCTAAAGGGGGCTTCTGGCTCAGTTTCGGTTTCGGTTTCGGTTTCACTCCTCCGTTTATTAAAAAACGGCTAAAAAACACTACTTTTTCTTATGCTTTTTAACCCCTCAAAAAAAGGTGTGATTTAAGCCATTTTCTTGCGTTTTTTATCCACAAAAACAGTGTGATTCAATCGTTTTTACTCACGAAAACAGCGTGATTTAACAGCTAAAGGGGGATTCTGGCTCAAGAGGAAAATCTTCTACTTTTAGATACAAAAACGCTACTTTAAGGGGTAAAAAAAGTAAAAATTCGTCTCCCCTTTATTCTGCCAAATCAAAAAAAAAAGCCACTACTTTAGGTGAAACAAAATTAATTATTTTTAATTAAACAAAATAATTTGAGTTAGAAAAAGGAACTCAACATGACAATGGCGCTTGATGAAATAATTGAGCACTTAGACAAAGTTTTTAAAGAAACGGATTTAGAAGTTATTGATCCAAAAAATGTACTAAAAAGTGTAAAACATGCTATTTCGCAAATACCTGAAAAACTAGCTATAGAACCACCAGTTAAAGTAATGTTAGCAGTGTACGTAGATTATGAAACAGTCCAAGGTGAGCAGCTTCAAGTATGGGTCTCTACTAAACAGCAAGTAGTTCTTTCATATAATGATTTTACAGAAACCTGGGCAGACAATTTAATCACCCAGTTCATTAACGTATCAGAAGAGGCAAAACTAAGAGGATCTGGTTGGTCAGAAGGCGGGGTATTAGAAATTAAAATGAAGGAGAGTAAATATGCTCCAATCGTAGGAAACTCCTTTATTCCTTTACCTAAAGAACTTGTTTTAAAGCGTGCAGTATTAAACATAAAAAATACTGATGATAAATGTTTTATGTGGTGTGTTTTAGCTAAACTTCATTATATCAAAAAGAACGCAGAAAGAGTAATTAACTATCAACCTTACATAAATGAATTAAACTTTGATGGAATCGACTTCCCTGTAAGCCTAAGCGAAGTTGATCAATTTGAAGAACAGAATAAACCAATTTCAATTAACATCTACACATGGTCTGTAGAAGAAAACCTTAAACCAATCCGAGTTTCAAAGAACTCTCCTATGATTGGTGATCCTGATAAAAAACATATTGATCTTCTCTTAGTAACAGACGGAACAAAAACACACTACACTTTAATCAGAACAATGAGCAGACTTATAAACTATACTACAAATCACAAAGAAAAACAAGAATTCTGTCGAAGATGTTTACTAAGAATGCCAAGTATTCAAGCAGCGGTTGAACATAGAAAACATTGTAATTCATCCATTGACTGTAATACTGAACTTATTACTCCGAAAGAAGGAAGTAAGGTGTTCTTTAAAAACTGGAAGAAACTGCAATTAAGTCCTTATGTTGTTTATGCTGATTTCGAGTCAATCATTGTACCCTATCAAGGACCAGCTCCTAAAAATCTTCCTAAAACTGTTTTATTGAATAATCATCAAATCTGTTCATTCGCATTTATTGTTCTTAGATCAGATGGGATACATTTTGAACCTGAACTTTATAGAGGACCCGATGCTGCAAAAATCTTTTTAATGAGAATGATGAAACTACGAAATGAACTATCTAACCAACTAAATTTATTAGATTTAATCATGACACCTGAAGATTTAATTCAATTTGAATCAGCTACTGAATGTTGGATTTGCGGAAAAGGGTTTGTGGAAGACTCCCCTGACTGTCCAGACATCTATAAAGTACGAGACCATGATCACATTAGTGGAAAATTCAGAGGAGCAGCACACAACTCCTGTAATTTGCAGTTAAAGTTTGAACCAAAGACTTGGAAACTGCCTATATTCTTTCACAATCTACGTGGATATGACTCTCATTTAATTCTACAAGCAGTTACTGATGAATTTAGAACCGTCAGTTGTATAGCTCAGTCTTCAGAAAAGTACATGACATTTACATTAGGTCAATTGTCTTTTTACGATTCATTACAACATCTGATGGGATCACTAGAGTCTTTAGGTCAGTCACTATCCAAATGCACTATAACAGAAAAATACTTTGATCCAGCACTTGTTCGAAAAGGAGTATACCCTTATGAGTACATGAGTAGTTGGGAGCGGTTCGATGAAGTTGAATTACCTCCCAAAGGTGCATTCTACTCTAGTTTAAAAGGAAAAGATATAAGCGACTCTGACTACAACCATGCTCAGTCAGCGTGGATTAAGTTAAAATGCCAGACCATGGGAGACTACCACGACGCCTATTTAATGGCTGACGTTTGTTTGCTTGCAGATGTATTCGAGAACTACAGAAAAACGTGTATAAAACATTACAGTCTAGACCCTGCTAATTATATCACTGCTCCTGGTATGAGTTGGGATGCTTTCTTAAGATTTACCAAAATACAGATTGACTTACTCTCCGATCTACCAACTCTCCAGATGATTGAAGACGGACTACGCGGGGGAATCTCTATGGCTTCACACGGTTACTGCAAGGCTAACAACAAATACTTAGACGACTACGATCCTTCTAAACCATCAAATTATATCATGTATTTAGATGCAAACAATCTCTATGGTTGGGCGATGTGCCAGTCACTTCCATTACGTAACTTTAAAATGTTTACAGCTCCTTTTAATTTTAATATCGCAGAGTTTTTGCAATGGCTTTTGAAATTATCAGATTCTTACGAAACAGGATTTATTTTAGAAGTCGACTTAGATTATCCGGACGAACTCCATGACCTGCACAATGACTACCCGTTAGCAGTTGAAAGACTTCAAGTGGGGAATGACCTCCCTAAACTTGTGCCTAATCTACACTCCAAAAAAAAATACGTCTGTCATTATAGATTACTACAATTTTATTTACGTCACGGATTAAGACTAACAGCAGTTCATAGAATCATTTCGTTCACTCAGAGGAAGTTCATGGAACCATATATAATGAAGAACACTAATCTTAGAACACAAGCTACCGACGCCTCAGAAAAAGACTTCTTTAAACTAATGAACAACAGTTGTTTTGGAAAGACAATGGAAAACCCGCACAAACGCAAAGACGTTAGATTAGTTACCCAAGAAAACAAAGCAATCAAATTAACTTCAAAACCTAATTATCAAGACTTCAAAAAGTTCCATGACAACCTTTACGGGATAATGATGAAAAAAATTAATGTGAAGCTAGATAAACCAGTCTTCATTGGGTTTGCTGTTCTTGAATTGTCTAAGTTATTGATGCTAGAATTTCTTTACGACTACTTTAAACCACTCTATCCAGACTCCAGAGTACTTTATACAGATACGGACTCATTTATTCTAGACATTCCGACTGAAGACTTCTACAAAGATTTAGAGACAGATTCAGCAAAAGGTGTTGTCTCCTGGTATGACACCTCTGACTACCCAAGTGAATCTTCATTACATTCATCCGTAAATAAAAAGGTAATCGGTAAGATGAAGGATGAACTGAATGGAACTATAATCAAAGAGTACGTTGGTCTGAGAGCAAAGATGTATTCAATTGCCAGCCAAACTAGCGTAATTAAAAAAGCAAAAGGAATTTCTAGACCGGTTGTTCAAATGGTCATGACACACGATAACTATAAAGAAGCACTGTTTGACTCCAAGACGTTTTATCATGACAACATAAAAATACAGTCTAAGTTACACGAAATAAACACAACAGTTGTAAATAAAAAATCACTCGACTCAAACAATACAAAGCGTGTGTTTAAATCGCCTGAGTTTTCGTATGCAGTTGGACACTGGAGAACTAAGTGTCATAGTCAGTAGACTTTCGAAACTTGTAATCATATTGAATTGAATAAGCACCCTTTGGAGTTCTTATTGTTATTTCCCTAGAACAGATTTTAATGTGTCGTTTATTTTTTTTTCACATTCTTTTTTTATCGCTTCTATGTCTTGCGGTTGTGAAAAACTTGCTCTTGACTTTTTTTGTAGTTCGAACTTTTGCATTTTGTAATCATTGTAGTCAGCTTGCAGTCTATTGAACTCCTCATCCGAAATTTGAGAGTCTTGCAAAGCTTTACTGATAATTAATCGGAATGAACTAAGTTTTGCCATTATTAATTGAACCATGGCTGTATGCTTTTGAAGTTTGACTTTTATTTTTTTGTTGAAAGCGGACGTTGTCATTGAAAACAACCCCAGCGCCAACGATACACAACCTAGAGGCAAAGCTACTACTGATCCGGCCCCTGTTGCTAACAACCCTACAGAGCTTCCTGCTGTTAAAGTACCTAGACTCCCAAATCCAGTATTTAAGTATGTTGCTGTATTAAACAAACAAGAGTACCTTCGTTTGGTTCTGTTATAGTTAGTGAGGTCTTTTTCCAATTCTCTTTGTATTTCTGTAATGGTAGACAATCTGAACTTTCTGATTTCAGGATCATCACCACCATCAGTCTTTTCTTTGTCAGTATTTTCTTTCGGTATTTTTGGATAAACTGTAACGGACATCTTTTTATATTTAAAAAAAAAAATTTAACATTTAATTTGCACTTGCTATCATTTTAAGAAGATCATCAGGCAAAATGCTTTCAGTGTAATAAAACCCAATGAGATCTAAATTAGTAACATTAATGTACGTTAATTCTTTAAGATTGTCTGGATCAACACTCAATATAACTTTATCGCTGGTCGACACTGCCTTAATTTCTTCACCGCGGTTTTGAATAACGATAGTACATCTCACTGATTCAACATCCAAGTTTTGCCAAGAAATAAGAATCCCTTTCATTAGGTTGTCGCTAACACCAACAGGTAGGGAATCAGGGTTGTCTGCTCTAACAGAAAGTTCAAATATCATAGTAAATTCGTCTGCTAAAGCCATTTTAGGAATGAACTCTAATTGCGTGGCTGCATCTTTTGTCACTGTCTTTTTTCTATGCAGTATGTACTGTCTCTTTTTATAAGGTTTGATTGCTATTTCTCTTCTGCTGTTGTTTTGTGGAATCAGACTGACATGTAACGGCCCTGAGTTAAATGATTTGCGAAAGTATTTGTTATTATCAAAGAATGTAAACGGGCTTAAAAATTCAAACTTTATTTCCCAATCAATGAATGGAATTAAATGCCATTTGTTATCCCTTTCCCTAACAACTTTATATTCAAACTGGCCAACATTGTCAGCTACTACATTACGCAGTTGCTCTAGTTTAGGAACCTTTTTATCACTTATTTCTGCTCGTTTATAATAGCCGTTGTTTGTGTACTCAAAACCATACAGCGCTCCTATCTCCCCATTTAAATCAAAGTCTTCTGTGTCTGCTAGGTCCTTCAATTCTAAAGTTGCGCATCTAACAGGGTCAAGCATAACCGGTTGATCTGGTCCGCGTGACATTGTTTTATACTAAATTATTTTATTTCTAACAAAGCATTCAAGCTGTCGCACTGAACTTCTTTTCCTTTTTCGTCAGTTATTCTTATTTTTAGTGAATGGTGAACCCCACAAACTAATTCTTTAAACTGTAAGTTAGTGAATGTAATAATTTCGTAATCACAGTATGCCGCTTTTGCTGTTGGAAGAACTCTTAACACAGTAGACGGCTGGTTATCAAATAAGTTGTTATCCGTACTCAGGATATCTAAATGAAAGTATAATAAAGAATGTATTCCGAGATTAAGTGATTTTACAGCCGTAAATGCATTACTTTCCAGTGCATTATCAGTGACATGGAACCTGTCTAATCTAAAACCTAATAGTTTAGCCAATTCATTAGCAAATTCAAATACTTCACCTTTTTGACCTCTAAACGTCATCTTCACTTTCAAATTTCCCTCATTAAGTTTTAAAGTAATGTCGAAGTCGTTTAATATCTCTTTTAATGAACAAAAACCGTAATAACCGTCTGGTATAGTTAGTTCAACCCTTTCTTCTTTGGTAATTTTTCTTATCCAATTGTTTTTTAAGGATTCGCTTATGTTAATCCATTTAACTTTGTAATAAATTTCATGGAGCGCTACTTTTAGAGAACCATGATTTTCAATAGGGCGTTGTAAAAGTATTGGCTCGTCTTGATCAGTTATATAAATAAACATTTTTATTGCGAATATATAAATGAATGCTTTTAAATATAACAAAGACGTTAAATATGCAGTTGGATCATATAACCCTAAAACTATAGCTGTTGATTCAATAGTTGTTGCAGTGGGAGTTGATTCTTTTGAAGTTAAGGTCAGTAATCCATTAAACCATTATTTAAATCCTAGTGTTAAACATGATAACATCGCAAAGGCATGGTTTAGTCATCCAATGCAGTTTTATCAAAACCAGTTAAACTTTGCTGTGTTCTGTGCAACAACAGGGTGTGGTGTTTCTTTCGCTGATCACTTAAATCATCCTGGAGTCATGGTAAAAGCAGTTTATAGATTTCATTTCTATTATACTTTCAAGCGTATTTTGTCTGAACTGCATGCTCCATTACCGAATGATTCTACTTTTAATCCGTTCAACAACAGAATTGACTTGAAGGCCTTTGAACGGATTTGTAATGAGTTTAACATTAACTTGAATACAGACTTTAGGCAAAAGTTAGATCGTAATCATGGTTTGGGAACACTTTATTATTGGGGCGTGCACAGAAAGTATAACTATGATTGGAATCCACCTTACACGTCTTTTTCTTCAGGTACGACCGTTCATCTGGGATCTATTCAACAAAAACATAAAAACGCTTGGTCTACTTTTATTCTTGATACTTCTGAAGGACTGACAAAGGCGGGAATAGAACGAGTAAATGATTCTATTCGTACTTACGTGTGGTGTTTGCTGGGATCTCAAGCGCAAGTTAAATCTGAGATAATGGATCCTTCTACTGGGTTTGATGCACAAAAACAGTATTTAGCTAATTTAGAAGATGCAATCAATTCTACAGTTGACCTCCCAGCAAGCATTAAAAGGTATCAAGACGTTTTAAGATTTGCAAGATCAAAAGTAGACTTTGCTGTTGGTAGTGGATTATACATGCTGCCCTCTGATCTTAGACTTCAAATAGGAACAATTGTAAACTATAACAACGAAATCCTTATAGCAAAAGATAATCAAGCAGTTGGTAAAAATTTAAAAATAAATTCTACATTGTCGATCATACAAAGAACACACCATCCAATCCCTGTCAGTCAAAAAAAGAATATTAACTTAACGAATTCAACGAACTTAACTAACTCTATGAACTTAACTAACTCTACGAACTTAACTAACTCTACGAACTCAACGAACTTAACGAACTTAACTGACAGTCACGAAAACGAAAAGACAGCACTAGTTATTTTTCTAACAGCAGCCGGTCTAGTTTATTTTTATTTTACTAGAGAGTAATCCTACAACTAAAACTATTAGCATCCATAAGTGTTCAGCCATAAAACCGACTACTTTGCTTGCAGTAGAAAAAAGCCAACTAACAATTCCACCTAATATACCGGGTAGCGCATCTAGTGCTTTTTCTCCTAATTTTTTTAATAGATTCGTTAAATGTTCCAGTTGTTTTTTAATCCAAGAGTCTTTTGATGGCGAAGGTGGAGAAGGTGGAGAAGGTAATTGACCACCACCACCACCTGTTCCTGTTAAAGCAAACACTAAAGTAGAGATTGCAAACCCTAAAGCTGTCATAACGCTCGCTATCGTGACTCCTTGCTCTCTAAATAAAGTTTTTATTCTTTCTGCTAACGTTGTATCTTCGTGTAAAATTCTTTGGATGGTTTCTTTTATTCTGCTGACTTGTGTTCGTAATTGTTCACGGTTAGTTGACAGTACTTCTAGTCTTGCAGCTCTCTCTTGTTGAAGATCATCTAGTCTTTGCATGATTCTGTCTTTTACGTCTTGTCCTAGGTTATTGTCGTCCGCTTCAACTAATTTCTGTTTTTCTCTGTCAATGTGAGCATCCAGTTCGCTTAACTTTGCTAGATTATTTGTTAACTCGCCTCTGGTAGTTTGTAATGTTGAATTGAGCGCCATTAGTTCTCTCATAGGTAATGGTGAATCATGTAATGTTTTTAAATGGGTTTCTTCATCTTCTAAAGCTATAAAACTAGTTTCCATTTCTATGATGTTGTCCGCAGTTGCGCTTAAGTCTCTAAGAGGAATCGATTGAAGTTGGGAATCAGTAGGCAGTTCTTGTAGTGTGTTTTGAAGAGCAGAAACAGCTTTCGTGCTTAGGGTTGGTTTTGGTTTTATGTCAACGCCAATACGTCTTAGATCATTAGTGGGGACGCCATGAGAAATTAGTGAACTTATTTTATAAAACTTTGCTGGATTATTTTTGTGTGTAAGTCGGGTTGATTCATTATTATTCAAAAATAAATGACCTTCACCATCTAAAACATAGTCATTAGGATCATACAAATCGGATAAATCTTGACCTATAAATTTACGAAAAGCCATTACTTTCGATTTCTGTATTTCATAGTGCATTTCAAATTGAGATTTTCCAACTACTATATTATCTTCCCTTGGTCTAACTTCTACATTCGGGTTTGGTTCTGCTTCATCTAGTTCTTGTCTTAAAGATGGTAGATTACGACGACGAGACAATAAAGGAATGTCTTCACTCATGTCATCTCCAGCTTCATCGTCAAAGGCATCATAATCGTGGACTGCTTCTTTTCCTTCCATGTTTTTATTTATAATTATGTTTTTATTTTATTTCTAAAAAAAAAAAGAGAGATGTCGCAATCATACGGGTCGAGTCTTGATCCATACAGACGGTTAAAAGAACCACTCGGTGTAAAAGGAACCAGGCAGAGTATCGTGATAAGTAATAATCCTTCAACTATCGATCAAAGACAAATATTATCAGTAAGATTTCCTAGTCTGGGGAGTAATGAAGTCATCGTGCCAGGCACTGCTCGTCTTGCATTTAAAATAGACCTGGAGTCAGCGACGGATCCGAACAGAACATTAGTTGCTAATCTTGGTAGAGCGATCGTTAGTAAGATTACTATTAAACTTGAAGGGAGAGAGGTAATGTCTTTAGATAACGCAGATGTCTTTTTGAGTTATTGCGACCTCTGGTTAACAGAAAATGAAAGAAAAGATCGGGTTTATCAGGGAATACAAGGAGATAATGGTATAAAACATAGAATTGATGCTGATGATAAAAAAGATAGCAATAAAGATGCGTTGGTTGCTCAAGTTTATGGTAATCGATTCTACATTCCTCTTGACTTTGAACTATTGAACACACACTCACCATATTATCAGGGAGCTTTACAAGATAGGCTTATGTATGAATTTACTTTTAATGACTATGCCCGTGTTATCAGATCGACAGAAGATTCAAATGCAAAATATAGTATTTCAGACATCACATTAGAGTTTGATGTTGTTCGTCATCAAGAATTAGCTCGGTTGATTTCACAACAATACCAGTCAAGATTTGCAATATACTACAACAGAATTTTAAATCACAGTAAGTTAACTAAAAACACAATAGACACAATCTGGAACATCGATTTGAATATATCAGCAAGGTCGTTGAAAGGAATTTTGCTGCTGTTTGAAGAAACCAAAAAACCCTTTAATAGATTAAGCGAGAGGTTTTATAATCCAAAAATAACTAAGCTGACTACTGCGATTGAAGGGCAACCGAACCAATTGTTTGCGAGCGGTCTTTTACCTTATCAGCACTTTGATGAAATAAGAAAACTGTTTGGTGGAGGCGGGCAACTAAGAGATCCGTCTGTTGATTTAATTTGCAAAGACCTCCATCTTCATGATGTTAGACTAGAAGATTATTTATTTTCGAAGTATGCTTTGTGGTTAGATCTTAGAACAACTGATGATAACAAACTTCATGGTAGCGGAAGAACAGTAGGTGATGGGTCAGGCGGAATAAACATTCAAATTCATAAAGAAGCGGAAGTGGGCAAACAAATATATGTTTATGTGTATTTACTATGCGATGCTCAGCTGAACATTGAGAATAACAGATTAAAAGATATTGTGTATTAAAACAATGGACTTGAACAGTTTAAATTTCCTTACAAAAGAACCACATTGCGGGTTATTTTGCGGGATGACTGGGTGTGGAAAAACGATATTTATGTTAGATTTAATACAAACGGTTTATCGAAATCACTTTGAACATATAGTAATTTTTTGTACTACTTTAGAATTCAACAAATCATACAAAGAAAGAAAGTTCATTTGGGAGGATGATAAAGTCTATTTGGTTGACCCAAGTAATAAGTTAAGTGAATGTTTAGATCATTTTTATCAACTGTTTAAAGGAACGTCAACATTGTTTATTATTGATGACTGCTCGGCTGAAAAAGACATTGTTAAAAAAAGAAATAGTTTAGCTAAGTTAGCTTTCAGTGGTAGACATGCAGGGATTAGTGTATGGATTTTAACACAAAAGTATAATTCAGTTTTAAAAGACTTTAGAGAACAGTTAAAGACGGTTGTTTTGTTTTTTACTAAAGATAAAAATAGTTTTGATGAATGTCTAGATGAAAATGATGTGATTGAATCAAAAGAAGAAAAAAAGTCGATTAAACAAAAACTGAGGAAAGAGAAGTTTTGTAAGCTAGTGTTAAAAACAGATTTTCCTAGTCAGTACAAATGTTTGTGAAGGCAAAAAAAAAAAAAAAAAAAAAAAAAAAAAAAAAAAAAAAAAAAGGTCATTTTTTTTTTTTTGGTTTTTTTTTTTTTTATACTGGGTCAAATTCAAGGTTAAACTTGTTGTAAATTTCTGATAAAGTATCCATTATTTTGCTTTCAATTTCGAACAAGTATTTACTGACTATTTTATCGTCTTCCATTAATAGCTGAGATAGAACAATTTCTTTCTGCGCATTCCTTAATCTTTTCAATAAAATGTCGTAATTCTTTGTCTCGAGTATCTCTTTATTCTGAGTCTCCATTTAAAAACTCATTTTTTTTTTTTTTTTTTTTTTTTTTTTTTGTCTAATCAAATCGGAACTGTGTCTGGCGGAATTATCTGTAATTCTTCTTTAACAAAGGCTCTTTTTGGAACGGGTCGTGTTGTTGTATCAGTTTCTCTTAAATAATACACCGGTGGATTCATTTCTATTACACTTTTTATTTCGTACGGTTCAATACTCCAAATTGGATCAGTCGCTCTTACACGTGTGTCTCCTTCCGCTTCTCCTGGTGCATAAAGAAACCTAACTTTGATTCCAAACGGTATCAGCTGTTTTGAAATTAAATGTTCATGAGGTGTGTCTAACGAAGTGTCAATCGTTTTCTTCTGTATTGCTTTTACTGGTTTAAATCCTGTTACTTTAGATTCTTCGTTATTCATGACTCTCAGAACACTACTTAATCTTCTAACCCATTCAGTGTTTCTAGTTGAATCAAGGAGTTCTCTGTGATATTGGTAAGAGAAAAGTCGTTCAGCTAATTGTTTGTTAAAGTTTTCGACTAAGGCTTGTGATCTATGATTTCCAGGAATACCGCGTTTAATAGATACTTTGTGTTTTAACATTAGCTGGTTGAATTGTCCTTTAAATTCTTTTCCTTCATCAACTTGAATTAAACGAGGATAGGTTAATGGACCGCGTCTATAGATTTCTTGTAAAGCAACAGAGACTGAAGTAGCACTTTTATCAGTCAATGGTTCAGCATCTTTATATCTTGAAGCTAAATCAACAACTGTCAACGCGTATTTAAATCTTTTTCTTCTGATTAAATCATGGGGTAAGTATAGAAGATCCATTTGATGCGTGTCATTTGGTGTTGAGTTAACGAAGTGTGGTCTTTTAATTCGTTTAGGTGCTGGTAGATAAATTTGCCATATAGCTTGTTTAGATAACCATTCTTTTGCTGTTTGTTCAGTGACTCCAGCAGCTTGATTTAATTTTTGAATAGCAGTTAAACCTTTCCAATAACCTTTTGGTGAATAATAAATTTTAGATAGTTTATCATTCATTTTAATACTACACGTTTTTTGCTATGAAATAAACAGCAGTCATACCAACTACAATAAAAGCTATTTCCTGGAGTTTTTGTTTTTCGGATGGTTGGTAGAAGTCACTTAGTTTTGGTGGTGGGAGCTGTTGGAGGTCTTCTCCTGTCACTAAATAATACTCTTTAATGGCGTCGTCAACATTCTTAAAAGTGTATGCTGCATGGTTTTGTAGTTTCAATTTGTTGTTAATAAAATCTAACTGAGCGAGTCTTTGTTTTTCATAGGCGTCTTGTGCTGCTGCTAATTGCTCCATTGCTCGATTATGTCTTTGTCTTTCCTTGTTTGTTTCTAGTTTACTGAACATGTAATTACTTCCTGAAAAAGCAAGTGCGTTTACTACAGCACCGCCAATCATCATTGCGAGTGAAGCCATTTTATTTTTACATATATATATTTTCTGGAATTATTCCTTGCTTAACTAGAAAGTCTTTTGTTGCGATTGAAGCAGTGATTATAGCGATTAGTTTACCAGAGTCCTCTAGGTCAAGTTTTCCTAGGTCAGCTGCTTTCATTTTCAATAGTTTCTTACCAACCATCGTGTACGCAACAGAAAGTCCACCAATCAGAGCAGATTGATATACAAGGTTAGCAACAGTTTTTTCAGCACTCATTTTTATTTTAAAAACAAAAATAATAAATCAACTAAAAATGAATTGTGACGAACTGTTGTTAAATGCGCAGGAAGCCGTAATGTCTGATGAAGTGTCGACAAGTGTTATGAATAAAAAGGAAAAGTTGTATTCTCTGGCTGCGTGTGGAAAAACAAAACAATACTTAGGAACAGAATTTAGTATAGAACAGATTCAACAAATGTCTTCTGCTGACATTGAAAAGTACTACACCAGATACGAAGCACAATTAGGATCTAAAATGGTTAAAAGTTTAGGTCAAACTGTAATAGGCTTGTACACTAAGTTAGTTAGTCAGTTTTTTCCACTCGATTCAAGCCAAGATTTAATGTACGATTTAAGTCAAGATCCTGTTTTAACTAAATCATTAGAGTCTCTTAGTTGTGATCTTTTTTATAGGTTTGGCGGGCTTTTATCACCAGTTGTTATGGGGTTAATTACTTTTAATCATATAGATTTTATGGCTATTAAAAATGAACGTGACAGAGAATCAAACGAATCAGACAGAACAGCAAACAAGCCCCAGTCAGACGGTAACCAAGGTAACGAAGAACCCAGGACGAGTTGAAGCAGGTAAAAGGTTATCAGAGTGGAATCGACAACAAAAAATGAATAAACAAACAAAACAAAAACTGTTGTCTCAGAATGAAGATGAATCAACCATAAGCGCAATACCAGTTAAAAAAGAAGAAGACAAACAAAACAGTACGAATTACGATGTTGTATTGCTTACTGTTGGTGTGGTTGCTGGTGTTGGTTATTTGTCTTATAAATTATATAAAACACACATGCAACCAAAGCTAGAAAAACGAGTAGAAGTACAAACAAAACAACCAGAGAAAGTAGCAGACAAACAAGAAAAACAAAAGCCAAATAGCTTAAAACCTGAGAGCGATCCATTTTTAATGCAATAATTTTTTTGTTTTAGAACTTAATAAAAACTTGCCAATAACTTAAGTAAGTAACTCGATAAGAACTTAACAATAACTTAAATAAGAACTTGATAAGATCTTGTCAAGTTTTTGTGTTAGAACTTAATAAATACTTGATGTGACTTACCAAGAACTTATTAATAACTTGAAGTTGACTTAACAAGAACTTGTTTAAGAACCTATAAAAGAACTTAAAAAGAACTTAAAAGGAACTTGAGTAACTTCTTAGAAAAAAAATTGTTTTATAAAAAGTTTAAAAAAAAAAAAAAAAAAAAAAAAAAAAAAAAAAAAAGTGAAAGAATTTTTTAGGAATGTAAAAAATGAAATGAATTTTTTTCAAATTCGGAGAATGATATGAATTCCTCTCTTCACTATGCTTGACGTTATCGGAAATCCCCTGTAGCTTAAATACAAGTTGGCAGTACTCCAGTCTAGTCAGAGGCGACGACGGTTATCTGATCTCTTTAATTACGGTAGAAAGCCTAGACCGGTTCATAGTAGTAGAATAGACCCCCTTTGAGAATAAGGCTACAGACAAAATAAGTGTTTGTGAAGAAAGAATAAAATCATCACAATATTTAACAAAGAATTTTCTTCTTTTTTTTTTCTTTTTTTTCTTTCTTTTTTTTTTACTCCTTAAAAGTAGTGTTTTTGTATCTAAAATGGGGTTTAAAAAAAAAGTCTGATTTTTTGCTTTTATTCTGCCCTAAAAGTAGTGGCTTTTTTTTTTTGATTTGGCAGAATAAAGGGGAGACGAATTTTTACTTTTTTTACCCCTTAAAGTAGCGTTTTTGTATCTAAAAGTAGAAGATTTTCCTCTTGAGCCAGAATCCCCCTTTAGCTGTTAAATCACGCTGTTTTCGTGAGTAAAAACGATTGAATCGCACTGTTTTTGTGAATAAAAAACGCAAGAAAATGGCTTAAATCACACCTTTTTTGGGGGGTTAAAAAGCATAAGAAAAAGTAGTGTTTTTTAGCCGTTTTTTAATAAACGGAGGAGTGAAACCGAAACCGAAACCGAAACTGAGCCAGAAGCCCCCTTTAGCTGTTCTCACCACAGTCATGCAGACCGCAATACACGAATCAAATACAATGTCCCACACAAAAAATAAGATATTTTATCAGATTCGTGTAGGGGAGACTACAACTATAGTGAACATAACTAGTAGGGTTTCATCAGATTGAGAATTTCACCTCAGTCATGCCTCACAAATGTCAATATCGGATCGTAGTGAATCGAATCGTATGCAGTGTTGCAGGCCCTTTATATAAAGTCACAAAACTAGCGACTTTTCGTACACAAGATATCTTTTGAAGAGCGTTTTAACCCTTTCACCGCCAACGTCGCATTTTAGCACCACAGTGATTTAACATCTATGTCACTAAAAGGCATCAAAATGGGGTCTATTATCTAAACTGACCCTATTGTCTTAGTTTTGGGAAGTAAGGGTAGACCTTATTTTATATGTGTCACAGAAGAATCCCCAATACTGTTCTCTACCCAGGTAAATATAATAGCAATTTTTGGATGAAATATGGCTGGCGGTGAAAGGGTTAACAAAGTAAAATTAAGAAAACAAACAAACAAGAACTTAAACACAACAGAGCTCTGGTTGTTTTCTTCTTCTTCTTCGATCGCTCAGACAGTTTCCTGTCAATTATGAGCGCAGATGCGTCAAGCTGCCGTTATGCGCCTAACTAAAGAAATAGTTAGGCCCAGCAAGTCCGACTTCGGCTGGAGGAAATCTTTTTGAAAAGTGTTTGGTGAAAAAAAAAAAGGGCAGGAGAATGGACCGGTAAGGCAGAAAGAATCTGATAGTAGATGATAGTAAGCAAAGGGAAAAGGCAGAGTCAAAGAGAGTGACAGATTAGAGGAAGTTACAAGCACAGAACTTCCAGAAGGTGGGGGAACTATTTACACGAAAAACCCCACGGTAACCCCACGGGGGGTTCTGGTTGTTCTTGCTGTTGATATCCTCGTAGTATGATCTTGAAAGCAAACGTCTGTCCAAGTGAGTATTACAGTGATCAGACGAGCCCTTCGCTCAACGGGCTTTTATCATTGGTTCACATCAGCCTGTGGTAGGGGCCAACAGTAACACGAGAGCTGCACAATAAACGATTTTCTACAACAATATGAAATCATGGTTATCAGTACTTTTTTGGGTGGAAGACTATGGCCGGGCTCACATTAGACGCGTAAGTTCCGTACGGAAAACCCTAAATAAGTGGAAGAAAGAAGAATAACAGTTTACGCATATAGGGGAAATTCGGACACGTGCGCAAATCTTTTCCCTTCTTTGTTTCACTTATATATGGATTGCGCACGGGTTTCCGCATGGGATATCCGCTTATGTGTGTACACGGCCTTCGACCCTCAAATCAGGGGACATTTACAATGACTTTAAGTGCTGCCGCCAAAGGGATTGGTTGGCCTTTGGGGACCTTCCCCAACGCCAGCTGTCCTGAAATTCGTTTGTCAGAGAAATATAGAGGGATGTGCCCTGGGCAAGGCATCTCCACTATAAACATATTATTCTGACCCCAGCCGTCCGCAATAGAAGCTGCCACCCTCTGCTATCCGGTGTTGCATAAAATACCTCACCCGTGAAATAAATACCCTTTCCTCATTCGAATCGTTTGCTGTTTGGGAAAGATTCGCCCCTGAATACATTCAGAGGCGTCTTGTGGCGTGCAGGAAGAACAGAAGATTCAACACTAAATATGGAGAAGTCAGTGATATTTTTCTAATATTTGTTATTATTTATTTTTGTCCGCACGGGTGTTTGCTTGCATCGTCCGCCATTTTGAAAAGTACGAAACTAAGTGGCATGGGATTGTACATCGATTTCTCGGAACAGATGTAGACTTACACCCTCCCGCTCTATTTCTGGGTTCTTTCCGTGTAGATTGAGCACTTAAAATCTCAATATTTTAAATAGTAGTTGAATAGTAACGGTTCTAGTGCGCATGCGCAAGGGTATTTATTTCACGGGAGTACATATTTATCATGACACCAGCAGTCATAGTCGGAAACGACTGACTGGCATACATACAGATGAGAGGATGAATTGCCACCCACGTGTTCGATCAAGGGACAGCCACACGTCAGCTAAAATCGTACGACTGTACGATACGATTCGATCACGTGATCTGGAAGCGCGAATCACATTTGTTTCTTGGAGAGCACGTGATCGAGTCGTATCGTACAGTCGTACGATTTTAGCTGACGTGTGGCTGACCCTTTAGGGCCACAGATGTGTGCAACGCGGATTGTTCAGGACTTCATTTTGGATATGTTTTCTTGTGAGGATTACTTCAAAATGTTACCCGAAAACTTATTATTGTTTTTTGTAAAATTTAGAACATTAAATCATAGATTACCCATTCAAACGGGGAGAATCCAAAATATCCCACATAGTGAAAGGTTTTGCTCGAAGTGCGACCACCAAGCTCTAGGAGATTAATTTCATTATGTTTTTGAATGTCAAACGTTTCAGGATGCTAGAAAACGTTATTTGCCAAATTATTGTTTAAAAAACCCAAACGTAATAAAGTTTAATTCCTTATTTCAGTCAAAAAATAAAAGAACTCTCAGTCGTTTAGTTTGTTTCATAAAGGTTATCTTAAAAGAGTTCTGAACCTTAGTTGATACCAC
This sequence comes from Phymorhynchus buccinoides, assembly GCA_017654935.2. NCBI lineage: Eukaryota > Metazoa > Mollusca > Gastropoda > Neogastropoda > Raphitomidae > Phymorhynchus > Phymorhynchus buccinoides. Next base: position 4,342,502 of record CM065693.1, read on the forward strand.
GTACCTCATACCACATTCACATTTTTTTCTTCTTTTTTTTTTCTTTTTTTTCTTTTCTTCTATTATTCACACATCTTGGTCACCATGTCTGAGTTTATGTCCTAATTGTTTCTTGTCTTGTTTCATATGTCAATATTTGTTAATGGAGATAAGTTAATTAGCGGTTTAAAAAAAAGGATTCATATGTGCAATTCCAGCAACTGTGTTGTGCATGTATATATGTGTGTGTGTGTGTGTGTGTGTGTGTGTGTGTGTGTGTGTGTGTGGGTGTATGAAGCTGTATCTGTGCATGATGGAATAATGTGCCTGTCTATATGGTGATGAGTACTGTTAAAAAAAAAAGTGTTTTTGTTGGTTTTTGTTGTTGGTTTTGTTTGGAGCCTATGTAATACTATGCTGATGTGTACTGTTATGGGGTCTTTTGGGCTGTTGTTTGTAATGTTTGATGCCGCAGGTGTGAATGGTACGTGTATGCATTTTCTTGTGCCCCCAGGGGTTTTTTGAAATAAAAGTTGATTTGATTTGATTTGGTTAAGGGCCAGCCACACTGCATACGATTCGACCCCATTGTGATAATTGTGAGTCATGATTGACGTGAAATTCCACTGTTTAAATAAATCTGATGAAATCCTAGTAGTAGTTATGTTGACTATATTAATGTTGTAGTGCCCCGAACACGACTCTGATGAAATATCTGTATTTTGTGTATCGGACATTTGATTTGATTCGTGTATTGCGATCTACATGAGTAGTAGGGGAAGACGGGGTAAAAAGCGCATGGGCGGGTAAGAAGCCCACCCCAATTATCTCATGAAATAAAGAAAATGTCAGTCAAATTTGCCCATGAGACGAATGCTAGACATTAACGCTCATCTCATGGGCAAAATGAGACTGAAATTTGCTTCATTTCATGAGATAATTGGGGTGGGGTTCTTACCCGCCCATGCGCTTTTTACCCCGTCTTCCCCTACAATGGTCAGCGAAAATAGTAGAATCAATGTTAGACGCGAGTGTTTCACGTGAATCATGTCTCACAGACATCATCGCAATCGGATCGCAACGTATGCATCGTGACTGGCCCTTCACAAGTTTTAGTTGATTTGAATACCATTTGGGAACGCAGAATTGGTTTTGGTTTGGGTCACGGATTGAGGTCACGAATTTGAGTTTGATTTGGGTCACAGATCGAAGCCTTATCTGCACCTACTGGATTGCTAAACTGGCCAAGCCTTTTTTTGTCTTTGGGGATTAGGTTGATTGATTCACCGTCCGCTGCTCTCTTGACAACATAGCAACGTGGTCATCACGATCTAAAACACAGAGCCCGCTTTCTGTGTTCTTAGTTGCCATGTCTGGTAGACTGTCTTCAGACGCAACAGTGGGAGATACGAGTCGCCCAAACTTTGTAGTGTTTTGAATTTTATACCTTCTTTGCTTAAATCTTGAAGCGTTCAAAATATCACAGAATAGAGATTCACGTGAAAGTTGAAAAGGAACAAAAAACACCAGGGACATCTATTTTGGTGGGGTTGCCACCGTACGAATCCATGGACGTGTGACAACACACGCCAAAGTATTTTTCTTATGACAACATTTCTTTTGAACTGAGTACATTAAAAGTTTGTGAAAAGAGATGCTTTGAGAGTCATTATCGTTATGCTCAGAAAGCCAATACTGGTGAGATATCTTGTTGTTGTTGGCTTACCCTGGCTAAAAGACTCCAGGGATCATCCCAACAGCGGAAGCACTTGAATACTATGGTACAAGTGCATCAGCTGGACGGATGAGAACATGACGTGTGTGACCGTTGAGATAATAAGGAAAACGGTTTGTGTTGAGAGAGAAAATCATGAAAAGAAAAAGTAAATTGCATTGATTGTTAAGCAGATTGTTTCAAAAAGCTGTATCTGTTTGTGACATACACAGACTGACGAGACCCTTTACTAAAAAAGGGCTTTTATCATTGGTTGACTTCAGCCTGTAGTAGTAGGGGCCAAAGATAAGATGAGAACTGTACCAGGAACACTATTTTCTACAGCAACGGCACACCATGGCACAGTGAAATCTTTTGCGGAACTATATGACTCACACAATAGAGCATTTTCGACTGGCTCTTATTGATTCAGCCAAACGGATTGGTTAGCCTTTGGGGACCTTCCCCAACGCCAGCTGTCTTCAAATTATTTTGGCCGAAAGAGTGGGGATGCACCCTGGCCAAGCTATCTCCACTTTAAAGAAATGTTAGCCCATCTGCCCAGAATAGCTTATCCCGCCTCGCATACATGTAGGCTGATGATTTTGTTTTGTTTGTTTTCGTACCATGGCTAAAAGACTCCAGGGATAATCCCAAGAGCCGAAGCACTTGAACACTATGGTACAAATGCACCAGCTATGGATGAGAATGTTACGTGCGTGATCGGTTTTGATTACACC
>CM065693.1:4352434-4367866 GCA_017654935.2 Phymorhynchus buccinoides
GTACACGGATTTGATGGAATGTCTGTATTTTTGTACTTGTATGAGACGTTTAAAAAATATATAATTCGTGTTTTAGTAGACGGAAGTATTTCACATGAATCATGACTCACAGGCATCGTCGCAATCGGATCTCATCGTATATGTAGTGTGTGTTTGCCCCTTCAGTTATAAGACGTCGTTTCCGACTATGACTGCCAGTTAGCGAAGGCGGGCTGGACTAAAGAAAAGTTACGGTGGCGGAGAAGCCTCGCCCAAGGTACGTACTCACTCTCTCTGCTAAAGGGATTTGAGGACAGCCGGCGTCTGGGAACCGAAGGTCAACCGATCCCTTTTGCTGCGTCACTAGAGCCAGTGCAACTGCCCCTTACATTGAGAGTCCTAGTCTTCCACGAAAGACTAAGCTCCGACTCAAACTGGAAACATTGTCATCTCTAGTACAGAAATTACAAGAGGCAACGACTGCCATTTTTACATTAAAACAAACAAAACACATGCTCCTTGAAACGATATATTTTTGATGGCTTGGAGTCAAAACGGACTATCTTTGGATAGTCTATTGACGTATTATTGAACTTATTGCGAAAATTAATAACTTGTATAAGAAAGACTGCAGAAATATAAAAAACATAATCCCTATCTTATATTATTTGCAATCTTTTTTAATACAAGTTCTTAGTTTTTGCAATAATATCCTAATAAGTCAATGGACTATCTAAAGATAGTCCGTTTTGACTCTAAACCATCGTAATTTATTGTTTCAATTGCATCGTTTCAAGGAGCATGTTAAAATGCAAACCCCTATATAAAAAAAGATACACCCGTTTGCACAAAACCAAACACATAATAATATAAAGCCAAAAGTAGGCTAAAATACAAAACGTTGCATAATATAAACACGTCAACACAAAATCACACACAATGTTGTAATTCCAAAAGCATGCTAAACACGAAACAGTGCATAAAACGAAGACTAAGCTGTACCGTGATATTCCAATACTGTAGAATATCATGTATTGTACAGCTCTCATTCACTATTGGCCCACACTACAGGCTAATGTCAACCAATGATAAAAGGTCATGTCAGGAAAGGGCCAGGATATGACATCTGGGCCCAGCATCATGTTATTTGTATATATATCAGTTGACTGATAGGCATAGTTATCTTTGCAAAATACAAGTGTCTTTGAATTTATCTATAGATTGTACAGTTTTTGTTGATTTGATTTGATTTGAGTTGCCCTCAGTTGATTTGAGACCTGTGTTAACTTCAAAATAACTTCAATTTCTTCCAGCATCCAGAACAAAGTTAATGACAAATCTTTCCCCATTCCCTCCCCTACCCCCCCCCCCCCCCCCCCCCCATCCTCCCTATCCACCACCCTATAAAAGACAATGATTTCACGAAATTACAACTCGAAAAGTATTTATTATCAATTTTAATGGTTTAAACAAATCTTTAATATTTCCAAACAACACATATTACAGAAAGCAAAAGAGAGCATCAACAAGCTAGCGCTTATAGCGTGCTCCTGAAATATTTCATGAAAAATATTTGGTGAATGACAGACTGTGTAAGTACAAAATACATCATTTATACATGATAATTGAGCAAAAGAAAAGGCAAAAATAAAAAAATAAAATAAAATCAATGATCAATTTAATCTTAATGTTTGCTACCCCTAAGTAATTTCAAACGTTTATTTACCCCCCAATGTAATTTGAGATGTGCACTCCCTCCCTCCCCCCCCCCCCCCCCCCCCTACACACACATCTCCACCAACGTAATCTAAGATCGTTAAAATCATTAAAAAAAAGAAAGAAAAACAAATCGTTATTATCCCCGATCGATCTGAACGTTTTCGCCTTGGCTTAAGGCTATACCAGACCAATCGACATAGGTTAGAACACCAAGGCTACATCAAAATGTTGTTGTGCCCTGCATAGTTATGCGGGGATTGTCTTTAGCCATGACAAGCTCCTAGCATAACAACACCAGTCTCCGAAATCCTCCGTCAGAAGATGAAGTGTCGCTGCCCACGTGGCGGGGTAATCAAAAACGGTCACATACGTAAATGTTCTCATCCATAGCTGATGCGTTTGTACCACAGTGTTCAAGTGCTTTGGCTGTTCGGATAATCCCTGGAGTCTTTTAGCCAGGGTACGACAACAACACCAAACATCTGAAGGTTTTATTTGAAGGATTCTAATCTGCCATAAGGAAGTATGAACCTCATTGTTACCTTCTAGTGATGGAACTTTCTGGATTGGTGTTGTTGCGTCATGCCCTGGCTAAAGGACTCCAGGGATCATACGAATTAGAATACCTTGATACAGAAAGGTATAAAGGTACTCTAATCCGAATAGCCAAAGCGCTTGAACACTATGGTACACACGCATCCTCTAGGAACGAGAACATTACGCGTGTGACCGTTTTTGATTACCCGCCACGTGGGCAGCCACATTACGACTTCGGAGGATTTTGGAGACTGATTATGCTATACAAGGAGCTTAATGTCATGGCTAAAGACATTCACTGCATAACTATGCATAGCATAACAACATTTTGATGTAGCCTCGGTGTTCTAGCCTATGTCAATTGGCCTGACATAGCCTTAAAGCCAAGGCCCTTTCTGGTTTTTACCTGAGAACAATGACAAAGCTATCTCGTACACTAGACCCCCCCCCCCCCCCCCACACACACACACACACCACCACCACCCTACCCATCGCATTGAATTTTTTGTTCAACTGTGAAGCAATATGCGGCCATTTTTGGGGAAAGGGATAAGGTTAGGACCAGCCTAGGATACTTTATTGTTTGAGATTGAAGTGGGAGAGGGTGTGTGTGTGTGTGTGTGTGTGTGTGACGGAACTACAAGACTGCTACTGATAGTGGGCTACCTTCTGGCTTTAACCTGAGCAGAATGATAGTACCTTATGACCCATGCATCTCGGTTTTATTTCTACAAGTCAGAACCTCGGTACGAATATTGAATGACACCCGCTAACAATCTAGTTCTACACCCGATAGGACTGCCTTAGACGGAAAAGCAAAGCAAAAGAAAGACAGAAAGAAAGAAAGAAAGAAACGAACAAACGAACAAAAAAAGGGAGTGAGGAAGCGGGGTGAAGGAATGAAGGAAGGAAAGAAAGGAAACAAATAAAAATAATAATTACAGGAACGAACAGAGAGAGAGATAGAGAGAGAGAGAAGAGGGGAGAGAGAGAGAGAGAGAGAGAGAGAGAGAGAGAGAGAGAGAGAGAGAGAGAGAGAGAGAGAGAGAGAGAGAGAGAGAGAGAGAGAGAGAGAGAGAGAGAGAGAGAGAGAGAGAGAGAGAGAGAGAGAGAGAGAGAGAGAGAGAGAGAGAGAGAGAGAGAGAGAGAGAGAGAGAGAGAGAGAGAGAGAGAGAGAGAAAACTTGAAAACTTGAAACTTGAAAACTTTAACTTTATTTTTTAAGGATAAAGATTTTAGGCAACGCCTATTCTTCCAATCTGTCCTTGGTACATATACGAACATAGAATACAAACATGGCAAGGCATGATATTACACATACAGATTTGAACATAAAGGTAGTACCTTGGTACATATACGAACATAGAAAACAAACATGGCAAGGCATAATATTACACATACATATTTGAACAAAAAGGCAGCAAGGCAGGTGATATTATGATATAGATAGGTTGAAATATGGATTTATAAAAGTACATACGCACTTGTATAATTGTCTAATACTCGTGCGGGCATACATCATGCGTGTAATCATACACGCACACACCTGCACGTGCGCGCACACGCAAGCATACATGCACATACGCACAGAGATATGTTGAAGCACGTATAAAAGAACTATTCTTTATAGAACAGGGCAAACAAATGCAGCCTATGAAACCGTATGAAACCGGTAACAATTAGCAATAAACTGCGGACAATTTTAAACATTGATTTTAGCATATATGAGGCACATTGTTGGATAATAGTAAATAAATAAAATGATGTGAGTAGTATATGATGTCATTTTTTTTGTCCGGGCGGCGGAGCCAAATTGCGGCGGAGCAGAGATCGATTGCTGATTGGTCGATGGATTGATTTTATTGATTAATTATGCATATGAATAATAATCAATCGCTCCGCCTCAGTTCGATGAGTCGATTGTCAGGTGATTGATGGATGGGTGATTGATCGATTTTTTTAATTTTTTTAAAAATATGATTTTTGATGTTAGTTAATGAGGTCGATTTGATCCCGATCAAGATTTTGATGGATGGTGGGTTGATTGGTAGTCGAGTTTGTTAGGTCGATTGATAGGTGATTGATGGGTGATTGATTGGGTATCGTTAAGGCGGCCATGTTGGATTTGAAATATCGTGCATGCTGGGAAGGATTTTGTCTTCGAGATTGCCCTAGAGGTTCGTGAATGGCACGCGTTCGATTAGGTCTCGGTCATTTACTTTGACGCGTCGGGATCGCTAATTAGTTACGGGTGTTAGATTTGGGCCGGGGATTCCCCTTAGGGGCGTTAGCGGTCAGAGGGTTATAGTGACAGAGAGAGGGATAGGGCCAGGTGTCGTAGCGAACTGTCATTTCGGATCGATGATTCGTTACGGGTGATAGACTCGGTGGGTTAGAGAGCGCGAGGATCAGCCCCCCTATCGCGGAAATAATGCCTGACATTTCGGACGATCGATTTCCCTATGGGGAGCTAGCGGTCAGAGGGTTACAGCGACAGAGAGGGATAGGCTCAGGTGGCGTAGCGTGGGACTCGGTTTATTTTAGCCGAAGCTCGCGAATCGACCGATCGATTCGTTACGGGTAATAGATTCAGAGGGACAGGGAGAAAGAGGGCGTCCAATGCGCGTGGTCGGGGGAACTATGGCAAGCCAAACGGGGTTTTATTATCTACTCTATTTAAGCCTATTCAATACGAAAAAGAGCTATTGAATACACAAAAACCTATTTAATAGTGTCAATGTAAATATTAAATAGAAATAGTAAATAATCCAAAATATAGAACAACTTATTTCATTACTGCGCTTTTCTATTCAATACTGTTCTTGTTCTATTGAATAGAAAAGTGAAAAGTATTGAATAGAAAAGTGGAGTAATGAATTAAGAGCTTGTATCTATTCCATACTTTGTAAAAAATATTTCATACTTCGTAAAAAATATTCCATACTTTGTAAAAATATTCCATACTTTGTAAAAATATTCCATACTTTGTAAAAATATTCCATAATGTGCTTGTTCTATTGAATAGATTCAAACTCAGTAGAGTAGAAAATGAAACGCTAAAGTATAAAATGAATTCCAAACCATTCTTTATTCAATATCCCCAAAATCTATTAAATACTTCCAATATCTATTTAATACATCTTGTGGATATAGAGTAGATAATGCTCTTTTCATACCACCATCTCTTTCTATTCAATATTATCCGTAAAGTATTATTAAATAGTTTAAATAGTAAAGAATTGGTTTCGAATGCAAAACTCATTCTCTACTCTCTCGGCTAGCCAGCTGACGGTTATTGTCAGAGACGCCAAGACTACGTGAGGGCTTTATGCAAATTGTAAGGGTCAAAATAAAGGCGCGCGAAATTGAGAAGCAGACAGCCAGCGGTAGGCAAAGACACTGGAGGCCCACACAACATCAAAATGGCAGAAGAGGGAGATGCATCCTTAGGGATTGAGTTGGACAAGTGCCAACAAGAGCCTCGCCTCGGTTAAAATTAATTCAATTAAACTCTCTCTCTCTCTCTAAAACAGGATCCGATTTTTATTATACCCCAAACCTACCCCCCCCCCCCCCCCCTGCCACCCCGTATACCCCTCTCTAACCTCCCCCTCCTCAGCCTCCCTCTCCCCCCACTCACCCCCCAACCCCCCCCACCACCCCCACCCCCCCCCCTGTCTGTGCTTTTGTGAAGAAGCCCCGCCCACTACACGACGCTTGATTGGGTGGTTGGGGTGGGGGTTGGAGGGGGGGTATGTGGCTGCAAGAGTTTATTACACGCGCACTGGGCCCACCGAGCGCGCGCGTGTCTTGGTGTTCACGTTTGGATGTAACGCATTGCTAAAGGATTGCCTAATAATAGACTACTAGTAGGCCTAGCTCAAAAAGCTAGTAGAATAGGTGAAGTGCTTCAGGCGGATTGAAGAAGAAGATAATTATGCTTTAAAAACAAAGCAAACGAAACAAAACGATTGAGTGACACTGAAAGACTTACATGCAACCTCATTAATTGTGGCGTTGAACTTGAAGCAAGTCAAATGAAGTGGCAGGGGAGGCCAAGCTCGGAACGATGGTTGGACTCAGTGTTGACCTTCAAGATTTACATAAAGCCCTCACGTAGTCTTGGCGTCTCTGACAATAACAGTCAGCTGGCTAGCCGAGAGAGTAGAGAATGAGTTTTGCATTCGAAACCAATTCTTTACTATTTAAACTATTTAATAATACTTTACGGATAATATTGAATAGAAAGAGATGGTGGTATGAAAAGAGCATTATCTACTCTATATCCACAAGATGTATTAAATAGATATTGGAAGTATTTAATAGATTTTGGGGATATTGAATAAAGAATGGTTTGGAATTCATTTTATACTTTAGCGTTTCATTTTCTACTCTACTGAGTTTGAATCTATTCAATAGAACAAGCACATTATGGAATATTTTTACAAAGTATGGAATATTTCTACAAAGTATGGAATATTTTTACAAAGTATGGAATATTTTTACAAAGTATGGAATATTTTTACAAAGTAATTCATTACTCCACTTTTCTATTCAATACTTTTCACTTTTCTATTCAATAGAACAAGAACAGTATTGAATAGAAAAGCGCAGTAATGAAATAAGTTGTTCTATATTTTGGATTATTTACTATTTCTATTTACTATTTACATTGACACTATTAAATAGGTTTTTGTGTATTCAATAGCTCTTTTTCGTATTGAATAGGCTAAAATAGAGTAGATAATAAAAACCCATTTGGCCCGCCATAGGGAACGTCCTGACATTTAGGCCGATGGATAGTTCCAGGTGTCGCACCACACTGGCGCGCTCGTAGAGAAGCGTAACTAATCGTCAGGGAGAGGCTGGCTCTCTCTTAACGGTTTAGTAATTGAAAAGCGAGACGAGAGAGCGCTTTGATAAAGAGAGTTTGCCTCGCCCCATTCATTATCTCGCGCAGGCAATTAGACACACGCGTTGAGACGGAGTTAGTCGAGGGAGAAAAAAGAGAGCGAGCGAACACCGAGCAAACTTTATCGTTCAACGCGAGTATAAAAGCGTTAGTTAGAGGTCACTGTTTAAAAAATGGATCCGCGATGGCGTACGCCTTTTACTTGTCTTATTTCGGGCCCTTCCCAAGCCGGGAAATCCGTGTTTGTAAATTTTTTTATCGAGCATTTGCCCGAGATGACGACGCCCGTACCTGAGGAGATTATATGGTGTTACGGAGAATGGCAAAGCGGTTACAGAGACTTGCCTAAAACGGTGATATTGAAGGAAGGACTACCAGACACGAACGACTGGACGGATAATAAAAATCGTTTGATAGTGCTCGACGATTTAATGGCCGAAACTAATCAATCGATAACTAAGCTGTTTACGAAAGGCAGTCACCATCGTAATTTAAGCGTCTTTTACATCGTTCAGAACCTGTTTTCAAAAAATAAAGAAAGCAGAACCATCAGTTTAAACAGTCATTACATGGTGGTGTTTAAAAACCCCAGAGACGCTTCCCAGATTTCTCATCTGGCCAAACAGATGTTTCCGAGTAAGCGCAAGTATATGGAGGAAGCATATAAAGACGCTACAACGAGTCCGTACGGTTATTTATTAATCGATCTCGTGCAAAGTACCCCGGAACACCTTCGACTAAGAAGTCAGATTTTTCCGGGCGAGCGACAGACGGTCTACGTTAAAAAATAATGGCTGCTCGCGTAAAGAAACATTTACCGACCTTGAAGTTTTTAGCGGGAGCTAACGCTCGCGTAAAGCGAAGTATGTTGACTGAAGCGTTGCCCGAACTGATTAACGTCATCGGCGAGTGTTGCCTAAACGTTTTAAAAGGCAACGTCCCCTTAACGACGCTGCAGAAAAAGAAACTCATCAAGTACAAACGGGCGATGCGAACGTTGGCGACTAAAAAAACGTCACTCAAAAAGAAGAAGAAAATTCTACAGAAAGGCCACGGTTTTTTGGCGCCTCTATTAGCGCCTTTAATTAGCGTGTTAGGTTCTCTGTTCTAATGGAGTACGCCAAGAAGCTGGTATTGGTGGATCCGAGGTTTCTAGAGGGGTCCGATTCTTCGGCACGACCGGTAGCTGACGCTACGAGCGAAAGTTTAAAAGAACTGAACAGAATCAAGGAAGAAACGTTAGAAACGTCGCGTTTGAACGATCGCGATAAGTCGAGCGCCTTGAATCAGTTACTCTTTAAATTTCTCAGACGTTTTGACCAGTATTCCGATAAACCTTTGGGGACAGTAACGGTGATTCCTCAACGGCAACACCAGCAACAAGATCAACAACAAGATCAACAACAAGATCAACAACAACAGCAGCAGGAGCAGCAGCAGCAGCAGCGGCAGCGTCCACAACCCGCGGATCGAGACCGGGGGCTCGTGGAAGACGAGGTCATAGAGAGCGTGCCTAAATCGATGAAGAAAAAGGTGGAGACGATATTAAGAGGAATCAAACGGAATCCCCAGCTTACTTGGGACGAGCGAGGTCGAGTGACGTATCAGGGTCAAGAGGTGCCGGGCTCCAATTTGATCGATATGGTCAACGACGCGTTAAGAAAGCGCAAACATTGGAGCGCTCCCGTCGGATGGGAAGCGTTCGCTACGGCTTTAGCGCAGAGCAACGTGCCCCAAGACGCCGTGGGTAATCCTGAGCGATGGGCCTTCATGCGAGAGGGAACGCTACCCAGTCCCAGCAAGCGAAAAAAAAAAGAAGAAAAGAAAATCCAAAGTGGGCAGAGTTGGAGTGAAGAAACGTTTGGAAACGCTTTACTACGCTCCCGAAAAGGCCGGAGCTTTCGGTGGGGTAACTAATTTCGAAAGAACGCTCCCTACCGAGCTGAAGAACGAGGCGATAGGGTGGCTAGCATCGCAAGTTACTTATACGTTGCATAAACCTATCAGAAAACGCTTTCCGCGCCGACAAACGATCGTGAGCGGGATTGACGCTCAATGGCAAGCCGATTTGATCGACGTCCGAGCCTTGAAAAAATTCAATCGAGGCTATACGTTCTTATTGACTTGCATAGACGTGCTTAGCAAGTTCGCTCGGGTGGTGCCTTTAAAAGATAAGACGGGGCGTAGCCTAACGGAAGCGTTTCGAAGCGTTCTGAAAGAGGGGAGTAAACCGCGAAGTCTTCAAAACCGACAAAGGTAGCGAGTTTCGCAACAAAATCTTTCAAAAGTTTTTAAAAGAGGAGGGCATCGATTTTTTTGTGACTGAAAACGAAGAGATTAAAGCCGGGATCGTGGAAAGGTTTAACAGGACGATCAAGGAAAAACTGTGGCGTTATTTCACGTTTAAAAACACGTTAACGTATTTAGAAGCGTTACCTTCGTTGGTGGGGGCTTATAATCGATCTTTTCATCGATCTATCCGTACTAGCCCCGCGGCAGTGACCCGAGAGAATCAAGACGTTATTTGGCACCGGTTGTACGATCGAGCGCTCGACACCCATCAACCGACCTTGAGCGTAGGGGATCGCGTTCGGTTGAGTAAATATAGAACAGTGTTTCGAAAGGGTTATCTCCCTGCTTGGACCGAAGAACTGTTTAGAGTAAGTCGAGCGTTGACGACGACCCCGACGACCTACGTTATAAAAGACGACGCCGGCGAAGAACTGGACGGTACTTTTTACGAGCAGGAACTTCAGAAAGTGGGCGAAAAAGAAATTTTTTCCGTAGAAAGAGTCTTAAAGTCCAGGAAGAGGAAAGGGCGAGCTCGAGAATTCTTAGTCAAGTGGAAAGGTTACCCGTCTTCTTTCGATTCTTGGGTCGATCAAAAAGATTTGATCGCGGCATGAACGGCGGAGAGGAGGAGGAGGAGGAAGATGAAGTTACTAGGCGAAGGCGGAGTATGTGGCGGGCGTTCGGACATCAATTACCGCGCAGCGAAATCGTTTTTTTCGCTCAGATAATAATTATTTATGTCACGGTCGCCGTTAGCTTGATTAATTTATCCCGAGGTCACGGTCCGGATCACTTGTGGATCGCTTTGTTAGGAAGCTGTTTGGGCTACGCTTTACCTAACCCGTCCCTAGACAAAAAGTGATGGCCTTTTACCTAACGTTACCTAGCAATAGTTCGCTAAAATTTTTTGCTAACAACCACGCTGGGCGTTTTACTACGAAACTCCCCAAAAAAATTGATTTGTCTGGCGGGTGGGAAGTCGGGCTGGCTGAGATTCAATTATTTAACTCTTTTCATAACATCTCCAAAAACGAAATTGGGATGGAGTACGCCGCGCCCGAAGAAGAGTCCGTCAAAGTGGATATGCTAGAGGGGCTGTACGTCGACAACGCGGCGTTTATTACCGATTTGATGAAATCGGTTCACACCCGTTTCGCCGGACTCGACTTCGCACCGAGCATCGAGTATAACCTGTTCGTCAAAAAAGTGAAATTTTGGATGCCCCCGGCGGCGAAGGGCATTATGACGTTAAGTCCCGGTTTGAGTCAAATTTTAGGGCTCGACGAGCGTTTAAGCCCGGGGCGAAAGTACTATTCGTCTCACCCCATCGACGTCACCCAAACGTTCAAGAGCATTTTCGTTTACTGCGACCTGGCGAGGCCCAGGTCCGTGGGTGACGTAGTAGCTCCTTTGCTAAGGACCCTACCCGTCAGTCAGCATCGAGGCGACGTGTTTCATCAGATATATACCAAACCGCATTACATGCCCCTCGATCGCACGCAGTTTGACACGGTGGAAATACTTTTATATACGGACACGGGGAAGCAACTATCATTTTATTCGGGGCACACCGTGGTGACGCTTCATTTTAGACCCCGAAAAGACGCGCTATGAAACCTCGCTGCTACCCGTCTAGAAATGGCTCGGCTTTTGAACACTATTACGTTCAACAAGCGGGATCGGGCCTTCCGGTGTTTGCGGGTGGGCGAAACTACTCGGGTCGAGGCTTGGGTAACCTGTTGGCCGGGTTAGGGCGACTAGCGCTTCCTCTGATCAAACGAGGGGGTAAAGCTATGCTAAAAGAAGGCTTACGCACCGGCGTGAACGTAGCCCAGGATGTTTTGTCGGGTCGCAAAGTGACCGCGTCTCTGAAACGCCACAGCCAAGAAGCCGGGCAGCGTTTATTAGCGCGAGCGCTCGACTTCCCGACCAAACGTATAAAACCAGCCCGGAAAAAGAAGAGACGGAGTAAAGACATCTTCGACTAACCATGGCGATGCTCCACGCTTTATCCGCCGAGAGCGTCAACAGCGGGTTGGATTTATTTTGTTTACCTCCGACTCAAACTTCGGTGGAAGACGGCCAGTACGTCGAGATTTTTCCCTTAGCTACCCTATCACCCGGAGCCCCTATAGAGTTTGTCATCACTGGCGGCAGCGAAAGCTACACGGACCTAGCCAACACGTTCCTGCATCTGCGGGCGAAAGTAACCCAGGCCGATGGCACCGATTTGCCCGCCGGAATAGAGGTGACTCCGGTCAACAATTTTCTGCATACCCTGTTCTCCCAAGTGGACATTTCGCTGAACGGAGTGCTGATCACCAACTCGGAAAACACCTACCCATACCGCGCCATCCTGGAAACCCTGCTGTCCTACAGCATGGAGACTCAACACCGAGGGCACCCCCAATTGGGGTTGTTCGAAAAAGACACAGCTCACTTCATGAACGCCACCGACGGAGACCAGAACATCGGCCTGAGAACGCGGCGAGCGAAAGCGGCGGCTAGCGCCAGCCTGGACATGGTGGGCAGACTCCACGCCGACATTTTCCAGCAGGAGCGGTATATGCTGAACGGGGTGGAGATTAAAGTCCGGTTGATTCCCAGTAAGAACAGTTTTTGTCTGATAGCTCACCCGCAAAATCCCGATTTCCGCACGGTCATCACCCACGCTTCTCTGCTGGTCAGGAAGGCCACCCTGAACCCGGGGGTGCTCGTGGGGCATGCCAAAGCGCTCCAGAAAACCTCGGCTAAATACCCCATTAAACGGGGGGTGATGAAGAACTTTTCTATCCCGGCCCAGAACTTGAGCGCCGTGCAAGACAATCTGTTTTTGAACCAGACCCCCAACAAACTGGTCATCGCCATCGCGGACAGCGAGGCCGCCAACGGTCACTTTCGCAGAAACCCGTTCGACTTCCAACACCACCAGCTGAACTACCTGGGGATCACCGTCGACGGTAAAAACGTCCCGGGAAAACCCTTGACCCCCGACTTTGAGAGACATCAGACTATCAGGTCTTACCTCACCACCCTGGAAGGCGTCGGAGCTCTGCATCGGGACGTGGGAGCGAGTTTCACAAAGGAAGATTTCGAAGCGGGCTACTCCATTTTCTGTTTCGATTTGAGCCCCAGTCTGTTGGACGGCGATCAGTTCGAGCTGCTACGAGCCCGCCCCCTGCGCCTGGAACTGAAGTTTAATCAGCCCCTCGCGAGACCCGTGATGGTTTTGG
Organism: Phymorhynchus buccinoides; assembly: GCA_017654935.2. Taxonomy (NCBI): domain Eukaryota; kingdom Metazoa; phylum Mollusca; class Gastropoda; order Neogastropoda; family Raphitomidae; genus Phymorhynchus; species Phymorhynchus buccinoides. The sequence goes on from CM065693.1 coordinate 4,365,107, forward strand.
TGTACGGGGAACTGGACGCCCTGATCGAAATCGACCAGTCTAGGCAGGTCCTGACCGACTTCACGGTGTAAAAAAATGAACACTAGTCAAATCGAGGAGTTATTATATCGTAACGCTTTTTCGAAGCGAGCGTTTCGTGGCGTTTTTCCTAGAGATAAACTAGGCAACGCGCCTCGACCTAAAGGGCGAGCTAACGCTTACGTCATTAACACGGACGATAGCTCGGGTCCCGGGCAACATTGGGTGGCTGCTTATTTCGACGGTCACGGTCACGCGGAATATTTTGATAGTTACGGGTTTCAACCGTTACACTCCGCCATCGAGCGGTTTATGAAACGTCACGCAACTTATAAACATAATCCTAAACTTCTACAACACGTTACTAGTTCGGCTTGCGGTTTATACGTTGTGTATTTTATCATTATGAAATCTCGCGGAGCTACGATGGGTAGACTTTTAGCCCCTTTCCAACCTCACGATCCGAGTTTCAACGATCGCCTGGTGTGGAATTTAGTACAACGCCTGATATGATTGGTCGAGGGGTTTATATATTAAGAAAAGCATCCCCCCCCGGACGATCATTAATTCGAGAATCATGAGCGGCGAAAGCGCTAGTTATTTCCCGTTAGGGGGAAACCTGTACGCCGCCGTGAAACGATGGAAAAGACTACCCAGAATGTCTCTGCGGCAATACGTCTCCCCTAGCGGGGTAAAAGGGGGCCGCTTAGAAGTCTCCCGTAACACCGCTTGGATGGAGGAAAAACATTTTAAAAGGTTAATGAAGATCGCTCCAAAAATCTACCAAGAAATGGGGAAACAACCGCAGCGGCCGGCGAAAGAAACCGAAGAAGAAGAAGAAGAAGAAGCGGTCAAAGAAGAAGGAGACGAAGGAGAGAAGAAGAAGAAACAGGAAACGCAACAAAGACGCTCGGAAACGGGGCCCCGGGATCCTCGGCGCTCGGACACTGGGGGGTGGGATCACCAGCCTTATTTTTACGCCGAACGCTACTGTCCGGAGTAACGGGAATCCGTCAAGGAGTCCCGTGACTAACGGGAAACGACAGCAGCAGCAGCCGTAGCAGTAGCAGCAGCGGCAGCGGTAGCGACGATCCCGTTAACGACTTAACCGTGACTAACTCGTCAGCGGCACCGACAGTTTCTTGGCACCGAGCGGCGGAGAAGAATAGGAGGACGTGGCGTTGTGTAGCGTAACGGCTGAAATAATTGCGGCAGCGATTTATGATCGCTTTCTACGCTTTGACAGCCATGTTTTGAATATGCTATAATTTCAGTCTTTTTTTGATGTTTTGAAGCGATTATATGAAATCATTGCGGCAGCGATTTATAATCGCTTTCTACGCTTTGACAGCCATGTTTTGCCTATCAGCGTTTTTTTGATGATTTGAAGCGATTATATGAAATAATTGCGATGTCCGGAAGCTAATTATGATCGCTTTCTATGATTTGACACCTATGTTTTGTATACAGTCTTTTTTCGATGTTTTGACGTCATGACTTTTTCGATGTTGTGTGGAATAATCACTGAAAAAAAGGAAAACCCTGGTGTTTAAATCTGTTAATTGAATACGAGCGTGCGATTGAATGTGTACGCGTGCGTGAGTGTATGCGTATGTGTAAGTGTATGGACGCGAGCGTGTTTGCGCGTACGAATGAATGAATGCGCGAAACGTACGTACGTATGCCCTACCCGAGGGCCCTTTCTCTACTTTTCTCTTTCTTTCTTTCTCTCACACACACACATACATACATACATTCTCTCTCTCTCTCTCTCTCTCTCTCTTTCTCTATCTTTCTCTGTATGTGTGTGTCTGTGTGTTTGTGTCTGCGTGTGTCTGTGTATGTGCGTGCGTGTGCATAGTTATTAATGTTGCTCTCACTTTTCTGTCAGTAGCCGTTTTGTTGCTCGTGTTAATATGTGCTCTATTTTATGCGGAACTTGTGCCTATTTTATTCTGTCAGAAGTAAGCGAAGAAAGTTCTTTTGTAAAGAACGCATGTTCCCAATATCCTTAGCAATATCATGCATTGTAGACTAGAACTTCTGTAGACATGACAGCAGGGAATACCAACAAAAGGCAAGTAGCCAAACTACCGCTGTGGTCAAATATCGTCTTATCGACTTTAGAGGGAAAGACACACTGCATACGATTCGACCCCAATGAGATCAGATTGCCACGATGCCTGCGAGTCGTGATGCGTGTGAAATATACTCAAGTAGACCCCAATACACGAATCAAATAAAATGTCTGATACCAAAATACATATAGTTCATCAGATTCGCGTTATGTAGACTACAAATATAGTGAACATAACTAGCAGGATCTCATCCGATTCATTGTGAAACAGTATGAATATATTACACTTGTTATAGTTTTTTTTAATCTTTTTTTTTTTTTACAATTGCTATAGTTATAGTGTTGCTGTCAGTTGATTTCGGTCTGCTCTTGCTACACCACAGGCAGCGCCACCGTCATACCTTTATGGGCAGCGGTTGGCCTCTGCACACGGCTGAAGGGGATGGCACACTGCTGTTTCTGACCGTCTTCTAAACATGACCCAAAACAAACAATACGAGTGCTTGTAAGCCGAGCCAATATACAATGCTGTTTCTCACAACCACGTTTTGTCTTTTGTTTTCGCGTCATTCAAGAAGTTGAACCAAGCATACATTTTAATTCAATTACACACAGACACACGCGGACACAAACCTGATATGCCTACACCGGTTATTAAGATTAAA
>CM065693.1:4368366-4423366 GCA_017654935.2 Phymorhynchus buccinoides
AGGAAGCAGGGCATGCCTGGGAATGGCTGGGGGTTCGTCTGCAGTCTCATCAAGTTCGTGACTGTCACTTTGCTCTGTACATACACTGTGGTCTTCCATCTCCTGTGGGTCTGGCGTCATGAAAGCCTCTTTTGTCTCCATCAGCATGTTGCGGTTTCTGCGGTAGGTGAGGCCATCAGCGGTCTTCACAATGTAAGGCATAGGAGCTTGGACTGCAGCAATGACAGTGGCAGGCTTCCAGGTTCTATCACATGTCATCTGCATTCGGACGGATGCCCCGGGCTGAAGTGGCTGACGGGATGACGACAGCGCCGTTCTTCTTTTGGTTGAGTTTGCGGTTGGTGCTCACGGCTAGCATTACTTTGCAAAATATATCAGGACAAAACCATCCAAAATAGAAAAAGAAAAAGAAAAAGAAAAAAGGACAAAACTACTTCTACTTCAAATATATCAAAGAGAGAGATAAATGTAAAAAAAATAAATTAGAAAAACTAAAAAAGCTTATGAAAGGAAACTTGCAAATCAATGTAAAACAAACTCGAAGTACTTTTGGAAGTATGTTCAAGAAAAGTTAAAAATGTCAACAGGAATTAGTGCCTTAAAGAAAGAAAATGGGGATATGGCCACAACAGACGGAGATAAAGCTAATACGCTACATGACTTCTTTTCAAGTGTATTCACAAGAGAAGATACAATACCTGCAATTGAACAAGAATCAAAATCTAATGGAGAAATTGTAAAGAAGAAACTTGAAAATCTTCATGCTTCCAAAGCTCAGGGACCAGATAAAATACCAGCCAGAGTGCTAAAAGAATTAACAAGTGTCTTAAATGTACCATTGACTAAACTATTTAGTAAAACTTTTGAAGGGGGAGAAATCCCAGAGGATTGGAAAAAAGCTGAGGTAATAGCTATATACAAGAAAGGAGGCAAGTCAGACCCAGGAAATTACAGACCTGTAAGTCTAACCAGTATAACTTGTAAAGGTTTTTGAGTCAATAGTAAGAGATAATGTTGTTAAGTATTTTACAGAAAATAAGTTATTTAGTGATTGTCAACATGAGTTTATAAGTAAAAAGGTCTTGCGTTACTCAATTAGTGCAAGTTATGGAAGATTGTACAAGCTTAGTTGACAAAGGGGAAAGTATAGATGTTATCTACCTAGACTTCAGAAAGGCCTTTGATTCGGTTCCTCATCAAAGATTATTGATTAAATTAGCAGCCTGTGGGATGGGGGAAAGGTATTATAATGGATTAATAGGGTTTTTTATTAGATAGAACACAAATAGTACGTGTAGGCACATTTTATTCAGGAGAAGCAAAGGTTGTTAGTGGAATACCCCAGGGTAGTATATTGGGTCCAACTTTATTTTTAATATTCATTAATGATCTGCCAGAAGAGGTAAATAGCATATGTAAAGTATTTGCAGATGATACTAAAGTATATAGAGACACATTACAAGCAGATTTATATGCATTACATAAATGGTCAGAGACATGGAATTTGTATTTTAACATCCAGAAATGCAAAATAATGCACATAGGAAAAACGAATCCCAAGTATAAGTATTTCATGACAATAAATGACAAACAAAACTGAAGTATGCAATGAGGAAAAAATTTGGGTGTAATATTTGACCCGTCCTTAAATTTTGACATACATGTTCACAAAATTGTTAATAAATCAAATCAAATGTTGGGGCTTATTAAAAGATAATTTGAGTTCGTAATTGAAGATGTATTTGTTAAACTTTATAAAGCTATGGTAAGACCACACTTGGAATATGCCAACTCAGTTTGGTGCCCAATCTTTAAAAAGCAATCAATAGCTATAGAGAAAGTGCAAAGAAGGGCGACAAAATTGATCAAAGCATGTAAGAACAAAACGTATAGTGAAAGATTAAAATTCATGGGATTACCTTCTCTGAAGGGAAGAAGACTCTCCTTGTATAAGGGGAGACCTTATACAAGTATATAAAATAATTAATAATATTGATCACATAGACTTTAACAACCTTTTTGTTAAAAGTATCACAAACATGACACGAAATAGTACAGAGAAGTTATTTTTAAGACGATCAGTTACTAACATTCGCAAGTTTTACTTTTCTAACCGAGTTGTTCAATACTGGAATAATTTGTCAACTAACATTAAGGCTGCACCTAACATAAATATATTCAAAACTCTTCTGGACAAAGACACAATGATGACAAATTTGCTTAATACTTTCGATGAATAAAAAAAGAAAAGAAATGTCCATTCCATATTTTTGTTAAACTTTATAGTTTAGCTGTAGAAAGCAAGCCACCCTGAAACAAATCAAATCACTAACGAGAAAGGGCGTAAAAGGGCCGCGAGGCCCACTTCTAGCCCTAATTACTACAACTACTACTACTACTACTACTACTACTACTACTACTACTACTACTACTACTACTACTACTACTACTTGAAGGCCTTGATCAGGAATACTGAGTCTAAGGTAGGCATCTGTTGCTGGCAGCGTTGATCGGAGGCGCCTGTTCATCAAGAGCTGTGCCGGGGATGGACTATCTGGAAATGGTGCGTTTCTGTACTGCATCAGGGCAATGTAGGGGTCCTGGCGCTCGGCTGCTACCTTCTTTAGGAGAGTCTTGATCATCTGCACCGCTCTCTCAGCCATGCCGTTTGACTGAGCATGGTAAGGGCTTGATGTCAGGTGTTTGAAACCCCAATATGTGGAAAAGGAGGCAAACTCTGCTGAATTGGGTGCCGTTGTCACTTATTATCTCTCGAGGAATACTGTGGCGAGCGAACTGCGACTTCATGTGCACAATAACATTTGGTTTAAACAACTTTTTTATTAACACAATTTCATGCAGATACAAATATATCTCAGCGCAAGAGTACAACAAGCTAAAGCTTATGGGCGTACTCAACACATTTATAAATTACAAAAGAACAGCTGCATAATTAATTAACAAGAATCATCATGGAAAAAAACATTTAACAAAGAAGGCAATAGATAATATGGAAAAAGTAAACGTACAAAGGTACAACATTTACAAACACACGTGTAAAAATAAATGTAAACGAAAAAGCGTAATCAAAAAAGAAAAACTGGGGCAAACAATTGTACACGATTAGTAAAATTTTAAGTTCAAACATGTTTCATAATCATTAATAATAAGGGACAAGTTTATTTACGTAGAATAGAACATTAGTCATAGACAAAAATGCATTTATTCGTATGAAAAACGGTTGGTATCACAGATGAACTTTCCAACCATCTGAAGAACTTGAACATTTTCATGGAAATGTTTGTCGGCTCTCCCAAACAGAAGTGTCTGGGCATTGTTCTTTACATCATCAGGAAGAAGATCAATTGTCTGGGCATTGTTCTTTACATCATCAGGAAGAAGGTCAATTGTCTGGGCATTGTTCTTTACATCATCAGGAAGAAGGTCAATTGTCTGGGCATTGTTCTTTACATCATCAGGAAGAAGATCAATTGTCTGGGCATTGTTCTTTACATCATCAGGAAGAAGGTCAATTGTCTGGGCATTGTTCTTTACATCATCAGGAAGAAGGTCAATTGTCTGGGCATTGTTCTTTACATCATCAGGAAGAAGATCAGTTGTCTGGGCATTGTTCTTTACATCATCAGGAAGAAGATCAATTGTCTGGGTATTGTTCTTTACATCATCAGGAAGAAGGTCAATTGTCTGGGCATTGTTCTTTACATCATCAGGAAGAAGATCAATTGTCTGGGCATTGTTATTTACATCATCAGGAAGAAGATCAATTGTCTGGGCATTGTTCTTTACATCATCAGGAAGAAGATCAATTGTCTGGGCATTGTTCTTTACATCATCAGGAAGAAGATCAATTGTCTGGGCATTGTTCTTTACATCATCAGGAAGAAGATCAATTGTCTGGGCATTGGTCTTTACATCACCAGGAAGAAGATCAATTGTCTGGGCATTGTTCTTTACATCATCAGGAAGAAGATCAATGGTCTGGGCATTGTTCTTTACATCATCAGGAAGAAGATCAATTGTCTGGGCATTGTTCTTTACATCATCAGGAAGAAGGTCAATTGTCTGGGCATTGTTCTTTACATCATCAGGAAGAAGATCAATTGTCTGGGCATTGTTCTTTACATCATCAGGAAGAAGATCAATTGTCTGGGCATTGGTCTTTACATCACCAGGAAGAAGATCAATTGTCTGGGCATTGTTCTTCACATCATCAGGAAGAAGATCAATTGTCTGGGCATTGTTCTTTACATCATCAGGAAGAAGATCAATTGTCTGGGCATTGTTCTTTACATCATCAGGAAGAAGGTCAATTGTCTGGGCATTGTTCTTTACATCATCAGGAAGAAGATCAATTGTCTGGGCATTGTTCTTTACATCATCAGGAAGAAGATCAATTGTCTGGGCATTGGTCTTTACATCATCAGGAAGAAGGTCAATTGTCTGGGCATTGTTCTTTACATCATCAGGAAGAAGGTCAATTGTCTGGGCATTGTTCTTTACATCATCAGGAAGAAGATCAATTGTCTGGGCATTGTTCTTTACATCATCAGGAAGAAGATCAATTGTCTGGGCATTGTTCTTTACATCATCAGGAAGAAGATCAATTGTCTGGGCATTGTTCTTTACATCATCAGGAAGAAGGTCAATTGTCTGGGCATTGTTCTTTACATCATCAGGAAGAAGATCAATTGTCTGGGTATTGTTCTTCACATCATCAGGAAGAAGGTCAATTGTCTGGGCATTGTTCTTTACATCATCAGGAAGAAGATCAATTGTCTGGGTATGTTCTTTACATCATCAGGAAGAAGGTCAATTGTCTGGGCATTGTTCTTTACATCATCAGGAAGAAGGTCAATTGTCTGGGCATTGTTCTTTACATCATCAGGAAGAAGATCAATTGTCTGGGCATTGGTCTTTACATCATCAGGAAGAAGATCAATTGTCTGGGCATTGTTCTTTACATCATCAGGAAGAAGATCAATTGTCTGGGCATTGGTCTTTACATCATCAGGAAGAAGGTCAATTGTCTGGGCATTGTTCTTTACATCATCAGGAAGAAGATCAATTGTCTGGGCATTGTTCTTTACATCATCAGGAAGAAGATCAATTGTCTGGGCATTGTTCTTTACATCATCAGGAAGAAGGTCAATTGTCTGGGCATTGTTCTTTACATCATCAGGAAGAAGATCAATTGTCTGGGCATTGTTCTTTACATCATCAGGAAGAAGTTCAATTGTCTGGGCATTGTTCTTTACATCATCAGGAAGAAGGTCAATTGTCTGGGCACGCCAGTTTTCAAAGAGTGGACAGTTAGTCAGAAAGTGGGCAGCATCTTCTCTTTCGAATCCACATTCACATTCAGAGTTATTAGTAATATGCCTGCTGAAGAGGTCATGATTTAGGTCACTCATTCCCAATCGAAGTCGACACAGAAGAATTTCAGATGTCCTATCAGTCAGGTAATAATACTTTGGTACAACACTATCAATTCTACTGAGAAAGCGTTTAAGAAGACTAAGAGAGTCAGACTGCTTAATTTCTTCAGGTAAGTTATTCCAGAGAACAGAAGCTGAGGGAAAGAAAGAAGTTCTGTATAGCTCTGTTCTACAAGAGGGGATATATCTCTCTAAAGGATGACGACGATGATATGGATTTACAGAGGAGGTAAGGCGCCTCTCCCTTAGAGAAGTAAATCCAGACTCGGTGTACATGCTTTCATGACTCGTTCTTCTAACTGTACCTACAATGGTTCTTTACAATGTAACTTTTCTAAATCATCAAACAGTTTACAACTACAATTATCCCATACAACATCAGAAAAGTCGAAATGTGGCATATGTAAGAGAGTAAAATGAAGTGTATATTTCTGTGTTAAGTGTGAGGTGGAGATTTTGACTATGATTTATATGTGAGGAGAGATTTAGACTATGACTAGTCCACCTTTATTTAAATCTGATGTATGATTCACACTTGTTTGATCCTAACTGATTATCCAGAAGAAGCCATACCATACGTACAGAACGAAGTTTGTGTTTCAACAGTGAATTTTGTCTTGAAACAATTGAAATATTCCACAGACTTACAAAAACAATAATAAAGATCCACCATTTTGAGCAACAGGGACGATTAATCGGTAAGGAAAGACACTACATCCATGAGAATGCAGAAGGTGTTGCCAGGGAGTTTGGGTACATATTCACCACTGATTTGGGTCTGTGGGTGTCTTTCATCACCCTAGCCTGCACAATGAAACCTGTCGCTGGACAGTCACTGACAATAACAGCGATCATTCCTCTTCAGTGAAAGATGAAGAATGAGTCTGTGTATAGGTCTGTGTGCATGTATCGTGTGTATGTGCGCATGCGTGAGTGTGCGTGTGCGCGTGTGTGTATGTGTGCTTTCGTGTGTGTGTGTATGTGTGTGTGTGCTTGCGCGCGCGCGTGCGCGTTATTTATGTGTGTGTGTGTGTGTGTGTGTGTGTGTGTGTGTGTGTGTGTGTGTGTGTGTGTGTGTGTGTGTGTGTGTGTGTGTGTGTGTATGTGTGTGCGCGCGTGTGTGCGCGTCTGTGTGTGAAGAAACAATATTTCTGGCGACTTGACTGAATAAACAGTATGCTTCCCATCAGCCCTCTGCTGACGTTATAGTAGGAAAGCACGCGCCTGTTCAGGGGACATAACTGGAAGGCCATGTTTGATGCCAGCAGGTGACGTTCAGTTCATTTTACGTTCAGGTTCTGACCCTCTTTCTCTCCAGATCCCTAGGTATAAGCTTTCAACTGTTGGTCGTCGCTCTTTTGCTGTCTCAGGACCAACCTCCTGGAACAAACTTCCTCTTTCCCTCCGCCAGCGACCGACCCTCTCTGCTTAAGCTAACATCAAAACCCACCTGTTCCCCCGTCATTAAAGCTCCGCTATCTTTCTCTTCCCTCCCTTGCCTTTAGGTCTGTTTCTGCTGTATTCCATTTATGTCATACGTGTGTGTTCGCTTTGTATTGCGTTTTTGATTGAATACGTTATAAATGGTAACGTGTATGTGTGCTTTGATTTTGATTGATATCAAGATTCAGCGCTATAAATACTGTATTATTACGTCGTTCAGCTCGCACAACACAAGAAAACGTCACGGAGAATTCACATCGTGGAAATCTAGAGGTTTAATAATAGAACAAACGAATGTCCACAACACACAGGCTTTCACAGGCAGCAAGCCTCCACCCACTATGCTACCGGTACCCAACCCGACGTCACAAGACTACCCATAACGTCAAAACCATAACGTTCCTAAGGAGATGCACATCGACTTCCTCCCAAGTCCCATCACTCCCACATCTCTCAGATCTCCTTCATAACAGTATGTTGTTAGTCCGTCACCAAGACGGACTATTGCGATGGGCTGGTTTGTATTTTTGTTTGTTTGTTAGTCCGTCACCAAGACGGACTATTGCGATGGGCTGGTTTGTATTTTTGTTTGTTTGTTTTTTTTGTGGGTTTTTTTTGTGGGTTGGTTTTTTTTTTTTTGGGGGGGGGTTCTGTCTGTCCCAAGGATATCTCCCGAACCGCTTGACCGAATCGCGTCAAAGTTTTGTGTGAAGGTGTGCCTCCTTAATAGGAAGAGATCGGCGCAAACCATTTTGCCGTCGTGACCTTGACCTTGACGTACGACCTTGAAAACCGAAAATCTATTTTTAGCCATATCTCGGGCACCGATCAACATAGGATGTTGAAACTTGGTATGAAGGTGGTTTGGCTTATGCCCTTTTCTGATGATGGCATACCGATCAAGGTCAAGGTCAAGGTCAAAAAGATCGCTGGAGCCTGAAAATCGGAGGGTCATTTTTTTATCCTTCTGTTCTGTCCCAAGGATATCTTTCGAACGGGTTGACAGAATCACGTCAAATTTTGTGTGCTGGTGTGTCACCATGAGAGGAAGGCATCCGCGCAAACCATATTTGCCGTCGTGACCTTGACCTTGGCGTACGACCTTGAAAACCGAAAATCTTTCAGGGGCCATAACTCCCACACCGTTAGTGTTAGAGTCTTCACATTTGGCATGAAGGTACTTTGGCTTATGCCCGTTCTGATGGTGGCATACCGATCAAGGTCAAGGTCACGGTCCGGGAGATCCGTAGGCCTTGAAAGTGGTAGGGGTCTACACATTGGGTTTTAAGCCATATTTTCCACATTGGTACTTGACAGAAGCGCTTCAGATTGTGTGTGGTACTGTATACCCTAGAGAAGAAAACATCCGAGCATAAATTATCACCATGCTGACCTTGACCTTGAAGTGTGACCTTGAAAACCGAAATTTCCTTCTTTGCGCTATATGTTTCTTCTTCAAGCTGTATCTCGTGAACTAGAAGACAGAATGTTTTCCAATTTTGTGTCAGGATGTGCCAACCACTCATGGTCTGTCGCAAGTGTTCACCATGTTTTAATGACGGACATGATCTGCCGCCCAGCCGACACTCATGGTCTGTACAGGGTGTTCACCATGTTTTAATGATTTAGTGCCCAGCCAACCACTGGTGGTCTGTACAGGGTGTTCACCATGTTTTAATGATTTAATGATGTAGTGCCCAGCCAACCACTCATGGTCTGTACAGGGTGTTCACCATGTTTTAATGATTTAATGATTTAGTGCCCAGCCAACCACTCATGGTCTGTACAGGGTGTTCACCATGTTTTAATGATTTAATGATTTAGTGCCCAGCCAACCACTCATGGTCTGTACAGGGTGTTCACCATATTTGTAGATTTAATGATTTAGTGCCCAGCCAACCACTCATGGTCTGTACAGGGTGTTCACATGTTTTAATGATTTAATGATTTTGCCCAGCCAACCACTCATGGATTTACCATGATTTAACGCTCTGATTTAGTGCCCAGCCAACCACTCATGATTTATTGCCCAGCCAACCACTCATGGTCTGTACAGGGTGTTCACCATGTTTTAATGATTTAATGATTTAGTGCCCAGCCAACCACTCATGGTCTGTACAGGGTGTTCACCATGTTTTAATGATTTAATGCCCAGCCAACCACTCATGGTCTGTACAGTGGTGTTCACCATGTTTTAATGATTTAATGATTTAGTGCCCAGCCAACCACTCATGGTCTGTACAGGGTGTTCACCATGTTTTAATGATTTAATGATTTAGTGCCCAGCCAACCACTCATGGTCTGTACAGGGTGTTCACCATGTTTTAATGATTTAATGATTTAGTGCCCAGCCAACCACTCATGGTCTGTACAGGGTGTTCACCATGTTTTAATGATTTAGTGCCCAGCCAACCACTCATGGTCTGTACAGGGTGTTCACCATGTTTTAATGATTTAGTGCCCAGCCAACCACTCATGGTCTGTACAGGGTGTTCACCATGTTTTAATTTTAATGATTTAGTGCCCAGCCAACCACTCATGGTCTGTACAGGGTGTTCACCATGTTTTAATGATTTAATGATTTAGTGCCCAGCCAACCACTCATGGTCTGTACAGGGTGTTCACCATGTTTTAATGATTTAATGATTTAGTGCCCAGCCAACCACTCATGGTCTGTACAGGGTGTTCACCATGTTTTAATGATTTAGTGCCCAGCCAACCACTCATGGTCTGTACAGGGTGTTCACCATGTTTTAATGATTTAATGATTTGCCCAGCCAACCACTCATGGTCTGTACAGGGTGTTCACCATGTTTTAATGATTTAATGATTTAATGCCCAGCCAACCACTCATGGTCTGTACAGGGTGTTCACCATGTTTTAATGATTTAATGATTTAGTGCCCAGCCAACCACTCATGGTCTGTACAGGGTGTTCACCATGTTTTAATGATTTAATGATTTAGTGCCCAGCCAACCACTCATGGTCTGTACAGGGTGTTCACCATGTTTTAATGATTTAATGCCCAGCCAACCACACATGGTCTGTACAGGGTGTTCACCATGTTTTAATGATTTAGTGCCCAGCCAACCACTCATGGTCTGTACAGGGTGTTCACCATGTTTTAATGATTTAATGATTTAGGGCCCAGCCAACCACTCATGGTCTGTACAGGGTGTTCACCATGTTTTAATGATTTAGTGCCCAGCCAACCACTCATGGTCTGTACAGGGTGTTCACCATGTTTTAATGATTTAGTGCCCAGCCAACCACTCATGGTCTGTACAGGGTGTTCACCATGTTTTAATGATTTAATGATTTAGTGCCCAGCCAACCACTCATGGTCTGTACAGGGTGTTCACCATGTTTTAATGATTTAATGCCCAGCCAACCACTCATGGTCTGTACAGGGTGTTCACCATGTTTTAATGATTTAGTGCCCAGCCAACCACTCATGGTCTGTACAGGGTGTTCACCATGTTTTAATGATTTAGTGCCCAGCCAACCACTCATGGTCTGTACAGGGTGTTCACCATGTTTTAATGATTTAGTGCCCAGCCAACCACTCATGGTCTGTACAGGGTGTTCACCATGTTTTAATGATTTAATGATTTAGTGCCCAGCCAACCACTCATGGTCTGTACAGGGTGTTCACCATGTTTTAATGATTTAATGATTTAGTGCCCAGCCAACCACTCATGGTCTGTACAGGGTGTTCACCATGTTTTAATGATTTAGTGCCCAGCCAACCACTCATGGTCTGTACAGGGTGTTCACCAGGGTGTTTTTAATGATTTAGTGCCCAGCCAACCACTCATGGTCTGTACAGGGTGTTCACCATGTTTTAATGATTTAGTGCCCAGCCAACCACTCATGGTCTGTACAGGGTGTTCACCATGTTTTAATGATTTAATGATTTAGTGCCCAGCCAACCACTCATGGTCTGTACAGGGTGTTCACCATGTTTTAATGATTTAATGATTTAGTGCCCAGCCAACCACTCATGGTCTGTACAGGGTGTTCACCATGTTTTAATGATTTAATGCCCAGCCAACCACTCATGGTCTGTACAGGGTGTTCACCATGTTTTAATGATTTAGTGCCCAGCCAACCACTCATGGTCTGTACAGGGTGTTCACCATGTTTTAATGATTTAGTGCCCAGCCAACCACTCATGGTCTGTACACCATGTTTTAATGTTTTAATGATTTAGTGCCCAGCCAACCACTCATGGTCTGTACAGGGTGTTCACCATGTTTTAATGATTTAATGATTTAGTGCCCAGCCAACCACTCATGGTCTGTACAGGGTGTTCACCATGTTTTAATGATTTAATGATTTGCCCAGCCAACCACTCATGGTCTGTACAGGGTGTTCACCATGTTTTAATGATTTAGTGCCCAGCCAACCACTCATGGTCTGTACAGGGTGTTCACCATGTTTTAATGATTTAATGATTTAGTGCCCAGCCAACCACTACATGGTCTGTACAGGGTGTTCACCATGTTTTAATGATTTAATGATTTAGTGCCCAGCCAACCACTCATGGTCTGTACAGGGTGTTCACCATGTTTTAATGATTTAATGATTTAGTGCCCAGCCAACCACTCATGGTCTGTACAGGGTGTGTTCACCATGTTTTTGATTTAATGATTTAGTGCCCAGCCAACCACTCATGGTCTGTACAGGGTGTTCACCATGTTTTAATGATTTAGTGCCCAGCCAACCACTCATGGTCTGTACAGGGTGTTCACCATGTTTTAATGATTTAATGATTTAATGCCCAGCCAACCACTCATGGTCTGTACAGGGTGTTCACCATGTTTTAATGATTTATTTAATGCCCAGCCAACCACTCATGGTCTGTACAGGGTGTTCACCATGTTTTAATGATTTAATGATTTAGTGCCCAGCCAACCACTCATGGTCTGTACAGGGTGTTCACCATGTTTTAATGATTTGATTTAGTGCCCAGCCAACCACTCATGGTCTGTACAGGGTGTTCACCATGTTTTAATGATTTAGTGCCCAGCCAACCACTCATGGTCTGTACAGGGTGTTCACCATGTTTTAATGATTTAATGATTTAGTGCCCAGCCAACCACTCATGGTCTGTACAGGGTGTTCACCATGTTTTAATGATTTAGTGCCCAGCCAACCACTCATGGTCTGTACAGGGTGTTCACAATGTTTTAATGATTTAGTGCCCAGCCAACCACTCATGGTCTGTACAGGGTGTTCACCATGTTTTAATGATTTAATGATTTAGTGCCCAGCCAACCACTCATGGTCTGTACAGGGTGTTCACCATGTTTTAATGATTTAATGATTTAATGCCCAGCCAACCACTCATGGTCTGTACAGGGTGTTCACCATGTTTTAATGATTTAGTGCCCAGCCAACCACTCATGGTCTGTACAGGGTGTTCACCATGTTTTAATGATTTAATGATTTAGTGCCCAGCCAACCACTCATGGTCTGTACAGGGTGTTCACCATGTTTTAATGATTTAATGATTTAGTGCCCAGCCAACCACTCATGGTCTGTACAGGGTGTTCACCATGTTTTAATTATTTAATGATTTAGTGCCCAGCCAACCACTCATGGTCTGTACAGGGTGTTCACCATGTTTTAATGATTTAGTGCCCAGCCAACCACTCATGGTCTGTACAGGGTGTTCACCATGTTTTAATGATTTAATGCCCAGCCAACCACTCATGGTCTGTACAGGGTGTTCACCATGTTTTAATGATTTAGTGCCCAGCCAACCACTCATGGTCTGTACAGGGTGTTCACCATGTTTTAATGATTTAATGATTTAGTGCCCAGCCAACCACTCATGGTCTGTACAGGGTGTTCACCATGTTTTAATGATTTAATGCCCAGCCAACCACTCATGGTCTGTACAGGGTGTTCACCATGTTTTAATGATTTAATGATTTAGTGCCCAGCCAACCACTCATGGTCTGTACAGGGTGTTCACCATGTTTTAATGATTTAATGATTTAGGGCCCAGCCAACCACTCATGGTCTGTACAGGGTGTTCACCATGTTTTAATGATTTAGTGCCCAGCCAACCACTCATGGTCTGTACAGGGTGTTCACCATGATTTAATTATTTAGGGCCCAGCCAACCACTCATGGTCTGTACAGGGTGTTCACCATGTTTTAATGATTTAATGATGTAATGCCCAGCCAACCACTCATGGTCTGTACAGGGTGTTCACCATGTTTTAATGATTTAATGAGTGCCCAGCCAACCACTCATGGTCTGTACAGGGTGTTCACCATGTTTTAATGATTTAGTGCCCAGCCAACCACTCATGGTCTGTACAGGGTGTTCACCATGTTTTAATGATTTAATGATTTAGTGCCCAGCCAACCACTCATGGTCTTTACAGGGTGTTCACCATGTTTTAATGATTTAATGATTTAATGCCCAGCCAACCACTCATGGTCTGTACAGGGTGTTTTAATGATTTAATGATTTAGTGCCCAGCCAACCACTCATGGTCTGTACAGGGTGTTCACCATGTTTTAATGATTTAATGATTTAGTGCCCAGCCAACCACTCATGGTCTGTACAGGGTGTTCACCATGTTTTAATGATTTAGTGCCCAGCCAACCACTCATGGTCTGTACAGGGTGTTCACCATGTTTTAATGATTTAGTGCCCAGCCAACCACTCATGGTCTGTACAGGGTGTTCACCATGTTTTAATGATTTAATGATTTAGTGCCCAGCCAACCACTCATGGTCTGTACAGTGTGTTCACCATGTTTTAATGATTTAATGCCCAGCCAACCACTCATGGTCTTTACAGGGTGTTCACCATGTTTTAATGATTTAGTGCCCAGCCAACCACTCATGGTCTGTACAGGGTGTTCACCATGTTTTAATGATTTAGTGCCCAGCCAACCACTCATGGTCTGTACAGGGTGTTCACCATGTTTTAATGATTTAGTGCCCAGCCAACCACTCATGGTCTGTACAGGGTGTTCACCATGTTTTAATGATTTAATGATTTAGTGCCCAGCCAACCACTCATGGTCTGTACAGGGTGTTCACCATGTTTTAATGATTTAATGCCCAGCCAACCACTCATGGTCTGTACAGGGTGTTCACCATGTTTTAATGATTTAGTGCCCAGCCAACCACTCATGGTCTGTACAGGGTGTTCACCATGTTTTAATGATTTAATGATTTAGTGCCCAGCCAACCACTCATGGTCTGTACAGGGTGTTCACCATGTTTTAATGATTTAATGATTTAGTGCCCAGCCAACCACTCATGGTCTGTACAGGGTGTTCACCATGTTTTAATGATTTAATGATTTAGTGCCCAGCCAACCACTCATGGTCTGTACAGGGTGTTCACCATGTTTTAATGATTTAATGCCCAGCCAACCACTCATGGTCTGTACAGGGTGTTCACCATGTTTTAATGATTTAGTGCCCAGCCAACCACTCATGGTCTGTACAGGGTGTTCACCATGTTTTAATGATTTAATGATTTAGTGCCCAGCCAACCACTCATGGTCTGTACAGGGTGTTCACCATGTTTTAATGATTTAAGTGCCCAGCCAACCACTCATGGTCTGTACAGGGTGTTCACCATGTTTTAATGATTTAGTGCCCAGCCAACCACTCATGGTCTGTACAGGGTGTTCACCATGTTTTAATGATTTAATGATTTGCCCAGCCAACCACTCATGGTCTGTACAGGGTGTTCACCATGTTTTAATGATTTAATGCCCAGCCAACCACTCATGGTCTGTACAGGGTGTTCACCATGTTTTAATGATTTAGTGCCCAGCCAACCACTCATGGTCTGTACAGGGTGTTCACCATGTTTTAATGATTTAGTGCCCAGCCAACCACTCATGGTCTGTACAGGGTGTTCACCATGTTTTAATGTTTTAATGATTTAGTGCCCAGCCAACCACTCATGGTCTGTACAGGGTGTTCACCATGTTTTAATGATTTAATGATTTAGTGCCCAGCCAACCACTCATGGTCTGTACAGGGTGTTCACCATGTTTTAATGATTTAATGATTTAGTGCCCAGCCAACCACTCATGGTCTGTACAGGGTGTTCACCATGTTTTAATGATTTAGTGCCCAGCCAACCACTCATGGTCTGTACAGGGTGTTCACCATGTTTTAATGATTTAGTGCCCAGCCAACCACTCATGGTCTGTACAGGGTGTTCACCATGTTTTAATGATTTAATGATTTAGTGCCCAGCCAACCACTCATGGTCTGTACAGGGTGTTCACCATGTTTTAATGATTTAATGATTTAGTGCCCAGCCAACCACTCATGGTCTGTACAGGGTGTTCACCATGTTTTAATGATTTAATGATTTAGTGCCCAGCCAACCACTCATGGTCTGTACAGGGTGTTCACCATGTTTTAATGATTTAATGCCCAGCCAACCACCCATGGTCTGTACAGGGTGTTCACCATGTTTTAATGATTTAGTGCCCAGCCAACCACTCATGGTCTGTACAGGGTGTTCACCATGTTTTAATGATTTAGTGCCCAGCCAACCACTCATGGTCTGTACAGGGTGTTCACCATGTTTTAATGATTTAGTGCCCAGCCAACCACTCATGGTCTGTACAGGGTGTTCACCATGTTTTAATGATTTAATGATTTAGTGCCCAGCCAACCACTCATGGTCTGTACAGGGTGTTCACCATGTTTTAATGATTTAATGATTTAGTGCCCAGCCAACCACTCATGGTCTGTACAGGGTGTTCACCATGTTTTAAATTTGATTTAGTGCCCAGCCAACCACTCATGGTCTGTACAGGGTGTTCACCATGTTTTAATGATTTAGTGCCCAGCCAACCACTCATGGTCTGTACAGGGTGTTCACCATGTTTTAATGATTTAATGTGCCCAGCCAACCACTCATGGTCTGTACAGGGTGTTCACCATGTTTTAATGATTTAATGATTTAGTGCCCAGCCAACCACTCATGGTCTGTACAGGGTGTTCACCATGTTTTAATGATTTAATGATTTAGTGCCCAGCCAACCACTCATGGTCTGTACAGGGTGTTCACCATCTTTTAATGATTTAATGCCCAGCCAACCACTCATGGTCTGTACAGGGTGTTCACCATGTTTTAATGATTTAGTGCCCAGCCAACCACTCATGGTCTGTACAGGGTGTTCACCATGTTTTAATGATTTAATGATTTAGTGCCCAGCCAACCACTCATGGTCTGTACAGGGTGTTCACCATGTTTTAATGATTTAGTGCCCAGCCAACCACTCATGGTCTGTACAGGGTGTTCACCATGTTTAAATGATTTAGTGCCCAGCCAACTACTCATGGTCTGTACAGGGTGTTCACCATGTTTTAATGATTTAATGATTTAGTGCCCAGCCAACCACTCATGGTCTGTACAGGGTGTTCACCATGTTTTAATGATTTAATGCCCAGCCAACCACTCATGGTCTTTACAGGGTGTTCACCATGTTTTAATGATTTAGTGCCCAGCCAACCACTCATGGTCTTTACAGGGTGTTCACCATGTTTTAATGATTTAGTGCCCAGCCAACCACTCATGGTCTGTACAGGGTGTTCACCATGTTTTAATGATTTAGTGCCCAGCCAACCACTCATGGTCTGTACAGGGTGTTCACCATGTTTTAATGATTTAATGATTTAGGGCCCAGCCAACCACTCATGGTCTTTACAGGGTGTTCACCATGTTTTAATGATTTAATGCCCAGCCAACCACTCATGGTCTGTACAGGGTGTTCACCATGTTTTAATGATTTAGTGCCCAGCCAACCACTCATGGTCTGTACAGGGTGTTCACCATGTTTTAATGATTTAATGATTTAGTGCCCAGCCAACCACTCATGGTCTTTACAGGGTGTTCACCATGTTTTAATGATTTAATGATTTAGTGCCCAGCCAACCACTCATGGTCTGTACAGGGTGTTCACCATGTTTTAATGATTTAATGATTTAGTGCCCAGCCAACCACGCATGGTCTGTACAGGGTGTTCACCATGTTTTAATGATTTAATGCCCAGCCAACCACCCATGGTCTGTACAGGGTGTTCACCATGTTTTAATGATTTAGTGCCCAGCCAACCACTCATGGTCTGTACAGGGTGTTCACCATGTTTTAATGATTTAATGATTTGCCCAGCCAACCACTCATGGTCTTTACAGGGTGTTCACCATGTTTTAATGATTTAATGCCCAGCCAACCACTCATGGTCTGTACAGGGTGTTCACCATGTTTTAATGATTTAGTGCCCAGCCAACCACTCATGGTCTGAACAGGGTGTTCACCATGTTTTAATGATTTAATGATTTAGTGCCCAGCCAACCACTCATGGTCTGTACAGGGTGTTCACCATGTTTTAATGATTTAATGCCCAGCCAACCACTCATGGTCTGTACAGGGTGTTCACCATGTTTTAATGATTTAGTGCCCAGCCAACCACTCATGGTCTGTACAGGGTGTTCACCATGTTTTAATGATTTAGTGCCCAGCCAACCACTCATGGTCTGTACAGGGTGTTCACCATGTTTTAATGATTTAGTGCCCAGCCAACCACTCATGGTCTGTACAGGGTGTTCACCATGTTTTAATGATTTAATGATTTAGTGCCCAGCCAACCACTCATGGTCTGTACAGGGTGTTCACCATGTTTTAATGATTTAATGATTTAGTGCCCAGCCAACCACTCATGGTCTGTACAGGGTGTTCACCATGTTTTAATGATTTAGTGCCCAGCCAACCACTCATGGTCTGTACAGGGTGTTCACCATGTTTTAATGATTTAGTGCCCAGCCAACCACTCATGGTCTGTACAGGGTGTTCACCATGTTTTAATTATTTAATGATTTAGTGCCCAGCCAACCACTCATGGTCTTTACAGGGTGTTCACCATGTTTTAATGATTTAATGATTTAGTGCCCAGCCAACCACTCATGGTCTGTACAGGTGTTCACCATGTTTTAATGATTCAATGATTTAGTGCCCAGCCAACCACTCATGGTCTGTACAGGGTGTTCACCATGTTTTAATGATTTAATGCCCAGCCAACCACCCATGGTCTGTACAGGGTGTTCACCATGTTTTAATGATTTAGTGCCCAGCCAACCACTCATGGTCTGTACAGGGTGTTCACCATGTTTTAATGATTTAGTGCCCAGCCAACCACTCATGGTCTGTACAGGGTGTTCACCATGTTTTAATGATTTAGTGCCCAGCCAACCACTCATGGTCTGTACAGGGTGTTCACCATGTTTTAATGATTTAATGATTTAGTGCCCAGCCAACCACTCATGGTCTGTACAGGGTGTTCACCATGTTTTAATGATTTAATGATTTAGGGCCCAGCCAACCACTCATGGTCTTTACAGGGTGTTCACCATGTTTTAATGATTTAGTGCCCAGCCAACCACTCATGGTCTGTACAGGGTGTTCACCATGTTTTAATGATTTAGTGCCCAGCCAACCACTCATGGTCTGTACAGGGTGTTCACCATGTTTTAATGATTTAATGATTTAGGGCCCAGCCAACCACTCATGGTCTTTACAGGGTGTTCACCATGTTTTAATGATTTAATGATTTAGTGCCCAGCCAACCACTCATGGTCTGTACAGGGTGTTCACCATGTTTTAATGATTTAATGATTTAGTGCCCAGCCAACCACTCATGGTCTGTACAGGGTGTTCACCATCTTTTAATGATTTAATGCCCAGCCAACCACTCATGGTCTGTACAGGGTGTTCACCATGTTTTAATGATTTAGTGCCCAGCCAACCACTCATGGTCTGTACAGGGTGTTCACCATGTTTTAATGATTTAATGATTTAGGGCCCAGCCAACCACTCATGGTCTGTACAGGGTGTTCACCATGTTTTAATGATTTAATGCCCAGCCAACCACTCATGGTCTGTACAGGGTGTTCACCATGTTTTAATGATTTAGTGCCCAGCCAACCACTCATGGTCTGTACAGGGTGTTCACCATGTTTTAATGATTTAATGATTTAGTGCCCAGCCAGCCACTCATGGTCTGTACAGGGTGTTCATCATGTTTTAATGATTTAGTGCCCAGCCAACCACTCATGGTCTGTACAGGGTGTTCACCATGTTTTAATGATTTAATGCCCAGCCAGCCACTCATGGTCTGTACAGGGTGTTCACCATGTTTTAATGATTTAATGATTTAGTGCCCAGCCAACCACTCATGGTCTTTACAGGGTGTTCACCATCGCCATAGGTTGACCATTGCAGTTGTAAGAATTCTTTTCCCCCCCCCCCCCCCCCTTTTTTTGTCCGATTGGGCTGAAATTTGTAGATAAGTTGCTGGACCATATGGGTATATGAACTTTGAAATATTAAATGATTTCGCGAATTTTAGGCCAAAGATGGCCGAAAAACCGCGAAATTGGCGAAAATTCAATTTTGAATATATCAAAAACGGCTGAACGGAATTCGTTCATATTTTCAGAATTTACACAAAAAAATAGATTTCCAACACTTCCGGTAAAAACCGAACCGGAAGTGCTCAGCTAGAAACCTGCAGTTTTCATTTGGGTCACGGAATAGCCAAGAGCGGATGTGACGTGACAAAACTAACTACTGCATATTGTAGCACTTATGTTGGCCCAGGTCGGAGGGGAGTTTGATGAAGATATGTTAAATAGTTTGGAAGTTATACAAATTTATGTAAATTTGGTTATGTCACTTTGACTAATTTCCATATATGGAAACATTAATTTCCATCCGATTTCGCTGAAAGTCGCCGGAAAATGACAGGACACTATTCTAATGTTAGATTTCCAATATTAAACTAATTGACCGAATTATGGCCCAAAATGGCAATTTTTTGAAACATTTAATCTTCAATAACTCGAAAACGGCTGCACAGAATACTTTCATTTTTGCAGTATTTACTAAAGAGTAACATTGCAATGCCTTGGTTAAAATTCGAACCAGAAGTGCCAACCGGAAGTGGGGACAAAAATTGCCAAATATGGCAACATTTTAATATTGAATAACTTGCAAATGGCTGCTCAAGGGGAGAATCCTGTCATGTTTGTTCTCAAAGGCAAACATAACCCCTCTAGTTGTTTATTATTATTATTATTATTATTTTTATTATTATTATTATTATTATTATTAATAATAATATTATTATTATTATTATTATTGTTGTGAACATTTATACGCAGTAATAATAATAATAATGATAATTAGTATTCATAGCGCCTAATCTTAAAAAAGCCCTAAGCGCTTACAATAATAAATGAATCAACCAGCAAGCAATATAAATAAAGAAACGACAGAAATATATTATACACACGCGCGCGCGCGCACACGCGCGCACTAAACGCAGACACACGCACGCACTAAACAGACACACACACACACACAAACACACCAACAACAAATCAGCTGTTATAATCCCTGAACGACCCAGAGTCCTGTTTGTAAACAGAGTCTGCTCAACTTCATCTGGAGTGAACATTACGGTTGGAAGGGTGCCAGTCCAAGCCACGATTGATTCAGGTGCAGAGATCACCATTCTGTCTTCCAAGGTGTATGCTCGGATGACCAGGACCCCCCAACACAGCATGAAGTGGTGCTGCAGATGGCGGATAAGAATTCCAGATTGAACGGTTTTGTTACAGCTCCAGTTCAACTCAGAGTGGGCAACACAGTTTTCAGGGAAAGGCTGTATGTGGCGCCAGTTAAGGACGATATGTTGCTGGGACATGATCTTCTTCATCATTGGGGAGCCATTCATGACATGAATACCAACGCTCTCCACATTGGGCAAGATGAAATACCACTGATCATGAGCTTCAGAAACAACTATCCAAAGGATCAACAACTAGCTGGATCATGTGAAGTGGATCAAGTCTATGTTCAGTAAGTTGAAGCCCATGACACAGGAGGACAATTCAACAATTCATGTTATGACAACTCAAGCTCGTTGGCATCATCAAAAGGGTCAGGAAGACTGCACAATGGAAAACTCGCAAGTCCAAGTGCCCTCAGCAGTCTCAACATCAGGGAACACCAATCTCAGACCAGTCAGGCAGTCCCCCTTCTTCAGGCAATGCAAGAACAGCGCCATTGGCATCCTTGACAAATAAAACCCTCATCTGGAGTGATGTTCTTAGGAATCATGCATGCTTGGAGCAGGGTATGCATGCCAGTTGCTGGACACATCAGGACTCTGTGTCCGATAATCATCAGGCACATCAGGATACTGTGTCTAGAGTATTACAGGCGCATAAGGATACTGCATCTATAAATCAGCAGGCACATCAGGATACTGTGTCTGGAACCACACAGATGCATAAGGATACGGCATCTGGAAGTCAACAGTCACATCAGGATACTGTGTCTGGAGCCACACAGGTGCATAAGGATACTGCATCTGGAAATCAGCAGGCACATCAGGATACTGTGTCTGGGACCACACAGGTGCATAAGGATACGGCATCTGGAAGTCAACAGTCACATCAAGATACTGTGTCTGGAGCCACATAGGTGCATAAGGATACTGCATCTGGAAATCAACAGGTACATCAGGATACTGTGTCTGGAGCCACATAGGTGCATAAGGATACTGCATCTGGAAGTCAACAGTCACATCAGGATACTGTGTCTGGAACCACACAGGTGCATAAGGATACTGCACCCGGAAGTCAACAGTCACATCAGGATACTGTGCCTGGAACCACACAGGTGCATAAGGATACTGCATCTGGAAATCAACAGGTACATCAGGATACTGTGCCTGGAACCACACAGGTGCATCAGGATACTGCATCTGGAAGTCAACATTCACATCAGGATACTGTGTCTGGAACCACACAGGTGCATCAGGATACTGCACCCGGAAGTCAACTGTCACATCAGGATACTGTGCCTGCAACCACACAGGTGCATCAGGATACTGCACCCGGAAGTCAGCAGGCACATCAGGATACTGTGCCTGGAACCACACAGGTGCATCAGGATACTGCACCCGGAAGTTAGCAGGCACATCATGATTCAATGGCTGCTAGTTCAGACAGGTAGACCCTCAATCGTGCACCGGGTAATATGTCTAGCGGTGACAGCATATCAGGATTCCGTGCTGTCAATTCCTCAGACGGGTAGACCCTCTACTGTGTACGGGGTGCCGCGTCTAACGGTCACAGCATATCAGGATTCCGTGCTGTCAATTCATCAGACAGGTAGACCCTAACTCCTGACAATCAGCAGACAGGATATTCCCGAAGGATTCAACTTCAGGTTCATCCTGGATCACTGGATCAGTGGATGATTGCCACAGTCTTTCTGGATGTATCCATTCCAGCAAAGCACACACTCACTCCCGATAGGGCGGGACCCTTTCATCATAAAGTTGGGGGGTGGGTGGTGGTGTTCTCAAATGAGCAGATAGTCCGGAAATGACACAGCGACGTCATCAGGAGAGAGTGATTGCCCTTGGTTCAAGATAACCGTAATCGGCGCAAGGAAGGCTTCTAGCAAACGACAAACAGTAAGGAATGGCCAGAGTCTGCATACTTGCGCCGAATACAGAGCACACAGACAGATCAGTATTCAAGGAATCCACATAGCTGTCTGGAAGGCCCAATCGACTGCAAATATTCAGTTGCCGCATTTATTGCTGTTCATCAGTTGTTCATTCCTAATACAAATTGACATGTGTACACGTGCATATGTAAGAGAGAGAGAGAGAGAGAGAGAGAGAGAGAGAGAGAGAGAGAGAGAGAGAGAGAGAGAGAGAGAGAGAGAGAGAGAGAGAGAGAGAGAGAGAGAGAGAGAGAGAGATTAGCTAATCCACCCTGCCTCTATTTGATTCAGCTGCCTCGTAGCAGGCTCCGAAAACTGCTGCTTCTCGCTTTGTGCTGCGTGTTGTGTGTCACCCTCCTGTACTACATCCGGGCCACCGACAGCCACGTGCTCAATGACGTCACGCTAGTTCCTCCGCCCCGCCAAGGGGAGAAAGTGCAAGGTCACGTGCCAACCAGGCGGAAGATGCTTATCTACTCATGCGTGGACATGCGGTTAGGCTGCGGCGGCTGGAGTGACCGACAAAAATTCCTGGTGTCCATGTTCCTGCTGGCGATGGTCACTGGGAGGCACTTCGGGGTTCTGATGACCATGCCCTGCGATATTCGCCAGTTCTACCAGCCCAACCGCTACAACTGGACCGTCGACGAAGATGAGGTGATGGTCAGCCCTATGTTTTCTTGTTATACTCTTCTTTTAGTTTTTTTTCAATTTACCTCTTGTCTTTGTTTTCTTCGTGGCGTGCAGGGGTAACATTTTGTTCTGTCTTTCTTAGTTTCATTGTGTTGACAGTTGTAGTAGTAAATCCGCCAACATTGTTATATTCTTGTAGTACAATGATCTGTTTAGGTGTAATTATCGTCCTTCGTGCTTGACGCCAGGTGGCGTTTCAGTCAGAGGCCCTTTTTTAGCACTGTGAAATTCCCTCTATCTTTTGTGTGTGTATAGATTTGGCCTCTTATCGACAAAGCAAAGTAATACAATCCTGGGAGAGTGAGCTCCAGAAGCAGTCGTTGGTTGTTTTTCTTTTCCTGAGCACATCATAACCTTTGCTTGTTGCTTGCTGCTTCAGTTGTTTTATGATGTATGGTCATTTGTTATTAAACATTTGTTTTCCTGAGCACATCATAACCTTTGCTTGTTGCTTGCTGCTTCAGTTGTTTTATGATGTATGGTCATTTGTTATTAAACATTTGTTTTCCTGAGCACATCATAACCTTTGCTTGTTGCTTGCTGCTTCAGTTGTTTTATGATGTATGGTCATTTGTTATTAAACATTTGTTTTCCTGAGCACATCATAACCTTTGCTTGTTGCTTGCTGCTTCAGTTGTTTTATGATGTATGGTCATTTGTTATTAAACATTTGTTTTCCTGAGCACATCATAACCTTTGCTTGTTGCTTGCTGCTTCAGTTGTTTTATGATGTATGGTCATTTGTTATTAAACATTTGTTTTCCTGAGCACATCATAACCTTTGCTTGTTGCTTGCTGCTTCAGTTGTTTTATGATGTATGGTCATTTGTTATTAAACATTTGTTTTCCTGAGCACATCATAACCTTTGCTTGTTGCTTGCTGCTTCAGTTGTTTTATGATGTATGGTCATTTGTTATTAAACATTTGTTTTCCTGAGCACATCATAACCTTTGCTTGTTGCTTGCTGCTTCAGTTGTTTTATGATGTATGGTCATTTGTTATTAAACATTTGTTTTCCTGAGCACATCATAACCTTTGCTTGTTGCTTGCTGCTTCAGTTGTTTTATGATGTATGGTCATTTGTTATTAAACATTTGTTTTCCTGAGCACATCATAACCTTTGCTTGTTGCTTGCTGCTTCAGTTGTTTTATGATGTATGGTCATTTGTTATTAAACATTTGTTTTCCTGAGCACATCATAACCTTTGCTTGTTGCTTGCTGCTTCAGTTGTTTTATGATGTATGGTCATTTGTTATTAAACATTTGTTTTCCTGAGCACATCATAACCTTTGCTTGTTGCTTGCTGCTTCAGTTGTTTTATGATGTATGGTCATTTGTTATTAAACATTTGTTTTCCTGAGCACATCATAACCTTTGCTTGTTGCTTGCTGCTTCAGTTGTTTTATGATGTATGGTCATTTGTTATTAAACATTTGTTTTCCTGAGCACATCATAACCTTTGCTTGTTGCTTGCTGCTTCAGTTGTTTTATGATGTATGGTCATTTGTTATTAAACATTTGTTTTCCTGAGCACATCATAACCTTTGCTTGTTGCTTGCTGCTTCAGTTGTTTTATGATGTATGGTCATTTGTTATTAAACATTTGTTTTCCTGAGCACATCATAACCTTTGCTTGTTGCTTGCTGCTTCAGTTGTTTTATGATGCATGGTCATTTGTTATTAAACATTTGTTTTCCTGAGCACATCATAACCTTTGCTTGTTGCTTGCTGCTTCAGTTGTTTTATGATGTATGGTCATTTGTTATTAAACATTTGTTTTCCTGAGCACATCATAACCTTTGCTTGTTGCTTGCTGCTTCAGTTGTTTTATGATGTATGGTCATTTGTTATTAAACATTTGTTTTCCTTCATCGGTTGTCCCAGGCCTAATATGGACACCATAATGGCTGAAATGTGTAGGTGTCCGGTTTTCAGTGTTCACTGGTCTCCTCACTACATTCAGCCAACGCATTCTGATTTCGGAGGAGCTAAAAACAAAAAAGTATACTTTGAGTTCGGGAATAGAAATTTGAGCTCGGGAATAGAGATCAAACACAGCATCCACACACTGTTGTTGCTGTAGAACCGAATCTTAGAAATGCGGACAGCTGGCTACCAGTGGACCTACTCAAAAACGCAGTCGCGTGCTGGGGACATCTATGCACATACATGGAAACAGATCTTGAAACTGACATGAAAGCAGCAACCAAAATGCAGCAAGAGATGTTTGAAGCCTCGTTGTGGTCATCATTCATTTTGAATACTACAAAGGGAGTACAAATTCTGTCTGGATGATGTAATATATTTTTCAACTGCCCACGATTCGTGAAGATTAACATTTGTAAACATTCCATTGATATGGAAATAATGCTCAGAATATCTGAGCCACCAGAGCTGGCTAATTTGGGACAGAAGAGAAAGAGAAGCTGTCCAAAGTTCAGTTTTTCTGCGACAGTGAATTTTTCTCTACAAAATGACTTTATTTTTCTGTTTTTCATCTTTTTTTCTGATATAATCATGTAATTTTCTGCTGATCATCTGCTGATTTCAACTATTTTTCTGCTGCATATATTTCTTCTTCTGCTAGATCAATTCTTTTTTTCTGCTGAATTAAATGATTTTGATGCTGACTGTTTTCTGCTGCTTCCATTATTTTTTTCTGATGGATCCATCTTTTTTACTGACGAAAAAATTATGTGCCTTTTTTCCAGGAAGAAGGCAGAAGAATGGGGCAATAAGACAGAAAGACAGTGGTTGACAGTGCAGTAAGCCAAGGGAAAAGGCAGAGTCAAAGATTGAAAGACACATTAGAGCAAGTTACAAGCACAGAACTTCCAGAAAGTGGGGGAACTATTTGCATTGAAAGACACACACACACACCCCACACACACACACACACACACCCTGCCCCCAGTATCCCCACATGGGGAGTAAGCTAAATGTGTTCATTGCATTGTTATCAGAAACACAAAATGAAAATGTTTTTTTAAACCCAGGTGATGTCGCTCAAGCCGCGCCTCATCAGCCAGAGGGGCAACTTGACTAGCGGAGACTTCAACCGGGAGAACCCTGAGGACGTGCTACTGGTGCATGGAAACTGGGACTTCTTCTCCAAGATCACGCGCAACCCGCTCTACATACCCCTCCTGCCTGGCTGGGCCCGGGGCAGCTACGCCCAGTACTTCCACCACGCCTGGACCACCCTGATGAAGCCCGCGCCCAGGATCCAGCAACGCCTGAAGACGTTCCTGGACTCAGTCGACTACTACAACTCGCCACGCCCCCTGGTGGGGCTACACCTCAGGATGGGCCGTAACCCTTCCAACCCCATGGAGCCCGTGGTGTTCATGAACGTGTCCCAGCTCGGACCCGTGTGGCGCGAGGTGGAGAAGCGCGTGCGCGGCGGAAGCCGCCTCTTCGTGGCCTCCGACAGCAAAGAGGTGCGGCGGTTGTCGCGGCAACGGTTTGGGCGCGCGCACCATGACTCCGGTGGGACGATCATGCACGTGGACAAGCAGAGGAAGAACGAGGAGGTTTGCGAGGGTTTCGAAGGTTTGGTGTTGGACCAGCTGTTTCTGTCCCACTGTCCCGTGCTGTACATTTCCGGGAGAAACTTCGGCTATCGGGCCGCCATAATGGGTGGGGGGAAAGTGAAAGAGTTGTTCAGGTTTGTGAAGGGAAAGCCGGTTAGATTGCCTTTGTGAGGGAAGAGAGAGAGAGAGAGAGAGAGAGAGAGAGAGAGAGAGAGAGGAGAGAGAGAGAGAGAGAGAGAGAGAGAGAGTGTGTGTGTGTGTGGGGGGGGGGGGAGACAGGAAGACAGGGCTACCATTCAGATTGTGCCTATTTGAAAATTGCTCAATTGTGCTTAGATCCAGGTATGTACATCAATTGCGCCTGGCTTCCTTCTTCTTCTTCTTTCAAATACGTCGCAACAATCCAGTAGTCTGGCATAACTGCAACGGGGAGAGATTGCGCAGAGGCGGTTTATTGATGTTGGTTGATTAATAGCTGTCTTTTGAAGGCCTCAACGGAGTTGGCTTGGACGGTGCTGTTATTCAGATGGTTCCACTCTGTTGGTGTGCTAACAAAAAAAGAGTTTTTGAACTGGTCGGTGTTTGAGGAGGGAACTTCTATTGCTTTGTTGTTGTTTCTAACTGAAGATCTGATTGGGTTCGACGAGTAAGGAAGTCCCGGCCGGATCTTATCAGTCTGCTCGATTTGTGATAAGTGATGAAGTCTTCAGGGAGTAAGGCCGGTACTAACCCCTCAGCCACTCTGTAGAGCATGGTCAGGCGGACTTAATGTATCTTAGAAGGTAATCTTCAGATGACTATGAGATCAACGATAAAGCCAACACTAAAACAAAGGCTATTTAAATTCTGTTTTCTGCATCTTTATAAGGAATGTTAGCTCCATCCTCTGAAACAAAAGTTGGCAAAGATTGGCAAATGTTAAGAAAAGCCCCCTTCTCTCTCTCTCTCTCTCTCTCTCTCTCTCTTCCCTCACAAAGGCAATCTAACCGGCTTTCCCTTCACAAACCTGAACAACTCTTTCACTTTCCCCCCACCCATTATGGCGGCCCGATAGCCGAAGTTTCTCCCGGAAATGTACAGCACGGGACAGTGGGACAGAAACAGCTGGTCCAACACCAAACCTTCGAAACCCTCGCAAACCTCCTCGTTCTTCCTCTGCTTGTCCACGTGCATGATCGTCCCACCGGAGTCATGGTGCGCGCGCCCAAACCGTTGCCGCGACAACCGCCGCACCTCTTTGCTGTCGGAGGCCACGAAGAGGCGGCTTCCGCCGCGCACGCGCTTCTCCACCTCGCGCCACACGGGTCCGAGCTGGGACACGTTCATGAACACCACGGGCTCCATGGGGTTGGAAGGGTTACGGCCCATCCTGAGGTGTAGCCCCACCAGCGGGCGTGGCGAGTTGTAGTAGTCGACTGAGTCCAGGAACGTCTTCAGGCGTTGCTGGATCCTGGGTGCGGGCTTCATCAGGGTGGTCCAGGCGTGATGGAAGTACTGGGCGTAGCTGCCCCGGGCCCAGCCAGGCAGGAGGGGTCTGTAGAGCGGGTTGCTCGTGATCTTGGAGAAGAAGTCCCAGTTTCCATGCACCAGTAGCACGTCCTCAGGGTTCTCCCGGTTGAAGTCTCCGCTAGTCAAGTTGCCCCTCTGGCTGATGAGGCGAGGCTTGAGCGACATCACCTGGGTTTAAAAAAAAAAATTATTTTGTGTTTCTGATAACAATGCAATGAACATATTTAGCTTACTCCCCATGTGGGGATACTGGGGGCAGGGTGTGTGTGTGTGTGGGGTGTCTTTCAATGCAAATAGTTCCCCCACTTTATGGAAGTTCTGTGCTTGTAACTTGCTCTAATGTGTCTTTCAATCTTTGACTCTGCCTCTGCCTTTTCCCTTGGCTTACTGCACTGTCAACCACTGTCTTTCTGTCTATTGCCCCATTCTTCTGCCTTCTTCCTGGAAAAAGGCACATAATTTTTTTTCGTCAGTAAAAAAGATGGATCCATCAGAAAAAAATAATGGAAGCAGCAGAAAACAGTCAGCATCAAAATCATTTAATTCAGCAGAAAAAAAGAATTGATCTAGCAGAAGGATAAATACATGCAGCAGAAAAATAGTTGAAATCAGCAGATGATCATCAGAAAATTACATGCTTATATCAGAAAAAAAGATGAAAAACAGAAAAATAAAGTCATTTTGTAGAGAAAAATTCACTGTCGCAGAAAAGCTGAACTTTGGACAGCTTCTCTTTCTCTTCTGTCCCAAATTAGCCAGCTCTGGTGGCTCAGATATTCTGAGCATTATTTCCATATCAATGGAATGTTTACAAATGTTAATCTTCACGAATCGTGGGCAGTTGAAAAATATATTACATCATCCAGACAGAATTTGTACTCCCTTTGTAGTATTCAAAATGAATGATGACCACAACGAGGCTTCAAACATCTCTTGCTGCATTTTGGTTGCTGCTTTCATGTCAGTTTCAAGATGGTCTGTTTCCATGTATGTGCATAGATGTCCCCAGCACGCGACTGCGTTTTTGAGTAGGTCAACTGGTAGCCAGCTGTCCGCATTTCTAATGATTCGGTTCAAATGACCATACATCATAAAACAACTGAAGCAGCAAGCAACAAGCAAAGGTTATGATGTGCTCAGGAAAACAAATGTTTAATAACAAATGACCATGCATCATAAAACAACTGAAGCAGCAAGCAACAACAGTGTGTGGATGCTGTGTTTGATCTCTATTCCCGAGCTCAAATTTCTATTAAAACAACTGAAGCAGCAAGCAACAAGCAAAGGTTATGATGTGCTCAGGAAAACAAATGTTTAATAACAAATGACCATACATCTCTGAAGCAGCAAGCAACAAGCAAAGGTTATGATGTGCTCAGGAAAACAAAATTTTTAAGAACAAATACCCAATACATAATTTGAAAGACATCTAAAACACTGGAAGCAGCAAGCAACAAGCAAAGGTTATGATTGTGCTCAGGAAAACAAATGTTTAATAGCAAATGACCAGACATCATAAAACAACTGCAGCAGCAAGCAACAAGCAAAGGTTTATGATGGTGCTCAGGAAAACAAATGTTTAATACAAATGACCATACTTCATAAAACAACTGAAGCAGCAAGCAACAAGCCAAGGTTATGATGTGCTCAGGAAAACCAATGTTTAAATACAAATTACGCAGACATCAATAAAACACCTGAAGGCATCAAGCAACAAGCAAAGGGTATGATGTGCTCATGAAAACAAATGTTTAATAACAAATGACCATACATAATAAAACAACTGAAGCAGCAAGCAACAAGCAAAGGTTATGATGTGCTCAGGAAAACAAATGTTTAATAACAAATGACCATACATCATAAAACAACTGAAGCAGCAAGCAACAAGCAAAGGTTATGATGTGCTCAGGAAAACAAATGTTTAATAACAAATGACCATACATAATAAAACAACTGAAGCAGCAAGCAACAAGCAAAGGTTATGATGTGCTCAGGAAAACAAATGTTTAATAACAAATGACCATACATCATAAAACAACTGAAGCAGCAAGCAACAAGCAAAGGTTATGATGTGCTCAGGAAAACAAATGTTTAATAACAAATGACCATACATCATAAAACAACTGAAGCAGCAAGCAACAAGCAAAGGTTATGATGTGCTCAGGAAAACAAATGTTTAATAACAAATGACCATACATCATAAAACAACTGAAGCAGCAAGCAACAAGCAAAGGTTATGATGTGCTCAGGAAAACAAATGTTTAATAACAAATGACCATACATCATAAAACAACTGAAGCAGCAAGCAACAAGCAAAGGTTATGATGTGCTCAGGAAAAGAAAAACAACCAACGACTGCTTCTGGAGCTCACTCTCCCAGGATTGTATTACTTTGCTTTGTCGATAAGAGGCCAAATCTATACACACAAAAAAGATAGAGGGAATTTCACAGTGCTAAAAAAGGGCCTCTGACTGAAACGCCACCTGGCGTCAAGCACGAAGGACGATAATTACACCTAAACAGATCATTGTACTACAAGAATATAACAATGTTGGCGGATTTACTACTACAACTGTCAACACAATGAAACTAAGAAAGACAGAACAAAATGTTACCCCTGCACGCCACGAAGAAAACAAAGACAAGAGGTAAATTGAAAAAAACTAAAAGAAGAGTATAACAAGAAAACATAGGGCTGACCATCACCTCATCTTCGTCGACGGTCCAGTTGTAGCGGTTGGGCTGGTAGAACTGGCGAATATCGCAGGGCATGGTCATCAGAACCCCGAAGTGCCTCCCAGTGACCATCGCCAGCAGGAACATGGACACCAGGAATTTTTGTCGGTCACTCCAGCCGCCGCAGCCTAACCGCATGTCCACGCATGAGTAGATAAGCATCTTCCGCCTGGTTGGCACGTGACCTTGCACTTTCTCCCCTTGGCGGGGCGGAGGAACTAGCGTGACGTCATTGAGCACGTGGCTGTCGGTGGCCCGGATGTAGTACAGGAGGGTGACACACAACACGCAGCACAAAGCGAGAAGCAGCAGTTTTCGGAGCCTGCTACGAGGCAGCTGAATCAAATAGAGGCAGGGTGGATTAGCTAATCTCTCTCTCTCTCTTCGTCTCTCTCTCTCTCTCTCTCTCTCTCTCTCTCTCTCTCTCTCTCTCTCTCTCTCTCTCTCTCTCTCTCTCTCTCTCTCTCTCTCTCTCTTACATATGCACGTGTACACATGTCAATTTGTATTAGGAATGAACAATTGATGAACAGCAATAAATGCGGCAACTGAATATTTGCAGTCGATTGGGCCTTCCAGACAGCTATGTGGATTCCTTGAATACTGATCTGTCTGTGTGCTCTGTATTCGGCGCAAGTATGCAGACTCTGGCCATTCCTTACTGTTTGTCGTTTGCTAGAAGCCTTCCTTGCGCCGATTACGGTTATCTTGAACCAAGGGCAATCACTCTCTCCTGATGACGTCGCTGTGTCATTTCCGGACTATCTGCTCATTTGAGAACACCACCACCCACCCCCCAACTTTATGATGAAAGGGCCCCGCCCTATCGGGAGTGAGTGTGTGCTTTGCTGGAATGGATACATCCAGAAAGACTGTGGCAATCATCCACTGATCCAGTGATCCAGGATGAACCTGAAGTTGAATCCTTCGGGAATATCCTGTCTGCTGATTGTCAGGAGTTAGGGTCTACCTGTCTGATGAATTGACAGCACGGAATCCTGATATGCTGTGACCGTTAGACGCGGCACCCCGTACACAGTAGAGGGTCTACCCGTCTGAGGAATTGACAGCACGGAATCCTGATATGCTGTCACCGCTAGACATATTACCCGGTGCACGATTGAGGGTCTACCTGTCTGAACTAGCAGCCATTGAATCATGATGTGCCTGCTAACTTCCGGGTGCAGTATCAGTATCTGATGCACCTGTGTGGTTCCAGGCACAGTATCCTGATGTGCCTGCTGACTTCCAGGTGCAGTATCCTGATGCACCTGTGTGGTTGCAGGCACAGTATCCTGATGCAGTTGCGGGGGGGGGGGGGTGTTGACTTCCGGGTGCAGTATCCTGATGCACCTGTGTGGTTCCAGACACAGTATCCTGATGTGAATGTTGACTTCCAGATGCAGTATCCTGATGCACCTGTGTGGTTCCAGGCACAGTATCCTGATGTACCTGTTGATTTCCAGATGCAGTATCCTTATGCACCTGTGTGGTTCCAGGCACAGTATCCTGATGTGACTGTTGACTTCCGGGTGCAGTATCCTTATGCACCTGTGTGGTTCCAGACACAGTATCCTGATGTGACTGTTGACTTCCAGATGCAGTATCCTTATGCACCTATGTGGCTCCAGACACAGTATCCTGATGTACCTGTTGATTTCCAGATGCAGTATCCTTATGCACCTATGTGGCTCCAGACACAGTATCTTGATGTGACTGTTGACTTCCAGATGCCGTATCCTTATGCACCTGTGTGGTCCCAGACACAGTATCCTGATGTGCCTGCTGATTTCCAGATGCAGTATCCTTATGCACCTGTGTGGCTCCAGACACAGTATCCTGATGTGACTGTTGACTTCCAGATGCCGTATCCTTATGCATCTGTGTGGTTCCAGACACAGTATCCTGATGTGCCTGCTGATTTATAGATGCAGTATCCTTATGCGCCTGTAATACTCTAGACACAGTATCCTGATGTGCCTGATGATTATCGGACACAGAGTCCTGATGTGTCCAGCAACTGGCATGCATACCCTGCTCCAAGCATGCATGATTCCCAAGAACATCACTCCAGATGAGGGTTTTATTTGTCAAGGATGCCAATGGCGCTGTTCTTGCATTGCCTGAAGAAGGGGGACTGCCTGACTGGTCTGAGATTGGTGTTCCCTGATGTTGAGACTGCTGAGGGCACTTGGACTTGCGAGTTTTCCATTGTGCAGTCTTCCTGACCCTTTTGATGATGCCAACGAGCTTGAGTTGTCATAACATGAATTGTTGAATTGTCCTCCTGTGTCATGGGCTTCAACTTACTGAACATAGACTTGATCCACTTCACATGATCCAGCTAGTTGTTGATCCTTTGGATAGTTGTTTCTGAAGCTCATGATCAGTGGTATTTCATCTTGCCCAATGTGGAGAGCGTTGGTATTCATGTCATGAATGGCTCCCCAATGATGAAGAAGATCATGTCCCAGCAACATATCGTCCTTAACTGGCGCCACATACAGCCTTTCCCTGAAAACTGTGTTGCCCACTCTGAGTTGAACTGGAGCTGTAACAAAACCGTTCAATCTGGAATTCTTATCCGCCATCTGCAGCACCACTTCATGCTGTGTTGGGGGGTCCTGGTCATCCGAGCATACACCTTGGAAGACAGAATGGTGATCTCTGCACCTGAATCAATCGTGGCTTGGACTGGCACCCTTCCAACCGTAATGTTCACTCCAGATGAAGTTGAGCAGACTCTGTTTACAAACAGGACTCTGGGTCGTTCAGGGATTATAACAGCTGATTTGTTGTTGGTGTGTTTTGTGTGTGTGTGTGTGTGTCTGTTTAGTGCGTGCGTGTGTCTGCGTTTAGTGCGCGCGTGTGCGCGCGCGCGCGCGTGTGTATAATATATTTCTGTCGTTTCTTTATTTATATTGCTTGCTGGTTTATTCATTTATTATTGTAAGCGCTTAGGGCTTTTTTTAAGATTAGGCGCTATGAATACTAATTATCATTATTATTATTATTACTGCGTATAAATGTTCACAACAATAATAATAATAATAATAATATTATTATTAATAATAATAATAATAATAATAATAAAAATAATAATAATAATAA
The DNA here is from genome assembly GCA_017654935.2 of Phymorhynchus buccinoides. Lineage (NCBI taxonomy): Eukaryota > Metazoa > Mollusca > Gastropoda > Neogastropoda > Raphitomidae > Phymorhynchus > Phymorhynchus buccinoides. Next base: position 4,402,436 of record CM065693.1, read on the forward strand.
TAATAAACAACTAGAGGGGTTATGTTTGCCTTTGAGAACAAACATGACAGGATTCTCCCCTTAAGCAGCCATTTGCAAGTTATTCAATATTAAAATGTTGCCATATTTGGCAATTTTTGTCCCCACTTCCGGTTGGCACTTCTGGTTCGAATTTTAACCAAGGCATTGCAATGTTACTCTTTAGTAAATACTGCAAAAATGAAAGTATTCTGTGCAGCCGTTTTCGAGTTATTGAAGATTAAATGTTTCAAAAAATTGCCATTTTGGGCCATAATTCGGTCAATTAGTTTAATATTGGAAATCTAACATTAGAATAGTGTCCTGTCATTTTCCGGCGACTTTCAGCGAAATCGGATGGAAATTAATGTTTCCATATATGGAAATTAGTCAAAGTGACATAACCAAATTTACATAAATTTGTATAACTTCCAAACTATTTAACATATCTTCATCAAACTCCCCTCCGACCTGGGCCAACATAAGTGCTACAATATGCAGTAGTTAGTTTTGTCACGTCACATCCGGTCTTGGCTATTCCGTGACCCAAATGAAAACTGCAGGTTTCTAGCTGAGCACTTCCGGTTCGGTTTTTACCGGAAGTGTTGGAAATCTATTTTTTTGTGTAAATTCTGAAAATATGAACGAATTCCGTTCAGCCGTTTTTGATATATTCAAGATTGAAATTTCGCCAATTTCGCGGTTTTTCGGCCATATTTGGCCTAAAATTCGCGAAATCATTTAATATTTCAAAGTTCATATACCCATATGGTCCAGCAACTTATCTACAAATTTCAGCCCAATCGGACAAAAAAAGGGGGGGGGGGGGGGGAAGAAAAGAATTCTTACAACTGCAATGGTCAACCTATGGCGATGGTGAACACCCTGTAAAGACCATGAGTGGTTGGCTGGGCACTAAATCATTAAATCATTAAAACATGGTGAACACCCTGTACAGACCATGAGTGGTTGGCTGGGCATTAAATCATTAAAACATGGTGAACACCCTGTACAGACCATGAGTGGTTGGCTGGGCACTAAATCATTAAAACATGATGAACACCCTGTACAGACCATGAGTGGCTGGCTGGGCACTAAATCATTAAATCATTAAAACATGGTGAACACCCTGTACAGACCATGAGTGGTTGGCTGGGCACTAAATCATTAAAACATGGTGAACACCCTGTACAGACCATGAGTGGTTGGCTGGGCATTAAATCATTAAAACATGGTGAACACCCTGTAAAGACCATGAGTGGTTGGCTGGGCCCTAAATCATTAAATCATTAAAACATGGTGAACACCCTGTACAGACCATGAGTGGTTGGCTGGGCACTAAATCATTAAAACATGGTGAACACCCTGTACAGACCATGGGTGGTTGGCTGGGCATTAAATCATTAAAAGATGGTGAACACCCTGTACAGACCATGAGTGGTTGGCTGGGCACTAAATCATTAAATCATTAAAACATGGTGAACACCCTGTACAGACCATGAGTGGTTGGCTGGGCACTAAATCATTAAATCATTAAAACATGGTGAACACCCTGTAAAGACCATGAGTGGTTGGCTGGGCCCTAAATCATTAAATAATTAAAACATGGTGAACACCCTGTACAGACCATGAGTGGTTGGCTGGGCACTAAATCATTAAAACATGGTGAACACCCTGTACAGACCATGAGTGGTTGGCTGGGCCCTAAATCATTAAAACATGGTGAACACCCTGTACAGACCATGAGTGGTTGGCTGGGCACTAAATCATTAAATCATTAAAACATGGTGAACACCCTGTACAGACCATGAGTGGTTGGCTGGGCACTAAATCATTAAATCATTAAAACATGGTGAACATACAGACCATGAGTGGTTGGCTGGGCACTAAATCATTAAAACATGGTGAACACCCTGTACAGACCATGAGTGGTTGGCTGGGCACTAAATCATTAAAACATGGTGAACACCCTGTACAGACCATGAGTGGTTGGCTGGGCACTAAATCATTAAAACATGGTGAACACCCTGTACAGACCATGAGTGGTTGGCTGGGCATTAAATCATTAAAACATGGTGAACACCCTGTACAGACCATGAGTGGTTGGCTGGGCACTAAATCATTAAATCATTAAAACATGGTGAACACCTGTACAGACCATGAGTGGTTGGCTGGGCACTAAATCATTAAATCATTAAAACATGGTGAACACCCTGTAAAGACCATGAGTGGTTGGCTGGGCCCTAAATCATTAAATAATTAAAACATGGTGAACACCCTGTACAGACCATGAGTGGTTGGCTGGGCACTAAATCATTAAAACATGGTGAACACCCTGTACAGACCATGAGTGGTTGGCTGGGCACTAAATCATTAAAACATGGTGAACACCCTGTACAGACCATGAGTGGTTGGCTGGGCACTAAATCATTAAATCATTAAAACATGGTGAACACCCTGTACAGACCATGAGTGGTTGGCTGGGCACTAAATCATTAAATCATTAAAACATGGTGAACACCCTGTACAGACCATGAGTGGTTGGCTGGGCACTAAATCATTAAAACATGGTGAACACCCTGTACAGACCATGAGTGGTTGGCTGGGCACTAAATCATTAAAACATGGTGAACACCCTGTACAGACCATGAGTGGTTGGCTGGGCACTAAATCATTAAAACATGGTGAACACCCTGTACAGACCATGAGTGGTTGGCTGGGCACTAAATCATTAAAACATGGTGAACACCCTGTACAGACCATGAGTGGTTGGCTGGGCACTAAATCATTAAATCATTAAAACATGGTGAACACCCTGTACAGACCATGAGTGGTTGGCTGGGCACTAAATCATTAAAACATGGTGAACACCCTGTACAGACCATGAGTGGTTGGCTGGGCATTAAATCATTAAAACATGGTGAACACCCTGTAAAGACCATGAGTGGTTGGCTGGGCCCTAAATCATTAAATCATTAAAACATGGTGAACACCCTGTACAGACCATGAGTGGTTTGCTGGGCACTAAATCATTAAAACATGGTGAACACCCTGTACAGACCATGGGTGGTTGGCTGGGCATTAAATCATTAAAACATGGTGAACACCCTGTACAGACCATGCGTGTTTGGCTGGGCACTAAATCATTAAATCATTAAAACATGGTGAACACCCTGTACAGACCATGAGTGGTTGGCTGGGCACTAAATCATTAAATCATTAAAACATGGTGAACACCCTGTAAAGACCATGAGTGGTTGGCTGGGCCCTAAATCATTAAATCATTAAAACATGGTGAACACCCTGTACAGACCATGAGTGGTTGGCTGGGCACTAAATCATTAAAACATGGTGAACACCCTGTACAGACCATGAGTGGTTGGCTGGGCATTAAATCATTAAAACATGGTGAACACCCTGTAAAGACCATGAGTGGTTGGCTGGGCACTAAATCATTAAATCATTAAAACATGGTGAACACCCTGTACAGACCATGAGTGGTTGGCTGGGCACTAAATCATTAAAACATGGTGAACACCCTGTACAGACCATGAGTGGTTGGCTGGGCACTAAATCATTAAAACATGGTGAACACCCTGTAAAGACCATGAGTGGTTGGCTGGGCACTAAATCATTAAAACATGGTGAACACCCTGTACAGACCATGAGTGGTTGGCTGGGCATTAAATCATTAAAACATGGTGAACACACTGTACAGACCATGAGTGGTTGGCTGGGCACTAAATCATGAGTAGTTGGCTGGGCATTAAATCATTAAAACATGGTGAACACCCTGTACAGACCATGAGTGGTTGGCTGGGCACTAAATCATTTAAACATGGTGAACACCCTGTACAGACCATGAGTGGTTGGCTGGGCACTAAATCATTAAAACATGGTGAACACCCTGTACAGACCATGAGTGGTTGGCTGGGCACTAAATCATTAAATCATTAAAACATGGTGAACACCCTGTACAGACCATGAGTGGTTGGCTGGGCACTAAATCATTAAATCATTAAAACATGGTGAACACCCTGTACAGACCATGAGTGGTTGGCTGGGCACTAAATCATTAAATCATTAAAACATGGTGAACACCCTGTACAGACCATGAGTGGTTGGCTGGGCACTAAATCATTAAATCATTAAAACATGGTGAACACCCTGTACAGACCATGAGTGGTTGGCTGGGCACCTAAATCAGTGGTTGGCTGGGCACTAAATCATTAAAACATGGTGAACACCCTGTACAGACCATGAGTGGTTGGCTGGGCACTAAATCATTAAATCATTAAAACATGGTGAACACCCTGTACAGACCATGAGTGGTTGGCTGGGCACTAAATCATTAAATCATTAAAACATGGTGAACACCCTGTACAGACCATGAGTGGTTGGCTGGGCCCTGTAATGATAATTAAATCATTAAAACATGGTGAACACCCTGTACAGACCATGAGTGGTTGGCTGGGCACTAAATCATTAAAACATGGTGAACACCCTGTACAGACCATGAGTGGTTGGCTGGGCACTAAATCATTAAATCATTAAAACATGGTGAACACCCTGTACAGACCATGAGTGGTTGGCTGGGCCCTAAATCATTAAATCATTAAAACATGGTGAACACCCTGTACAGACCATGAGTGGTTGGCTGGGCACTAAATCATAAATCATTAAAACATGGTGAACACCCTGTACAGACCATGAGTGGTTGGCTGGGCACTAAATCATTAAATCATTAAAACATGGTGAACACCCTGTACAGACCATGAGTGGTTGGCTGGGCACTAAATCATTAAAACATGGTGAACACCCTGTACAGACCATGAGTGGTTGGCTGGGCATTAAATCATTAAAACATGGTGAACACCCTGTACAGACCATGAGTGGTTGGCTGGGCACTAAATCATTAAATCATTAAAACATGGTGAACACCCTGTACAGACCATGAGTGGTTGGCTGGGCACTAAATCATTAAATCATTAAAACATGGTGAACACCCTGTACAGACCATGAGTGGTTGGCTGGGCTAAATCATTAAAACTAAATCATTAAATCATTAAAACATGGTGAACACCCTGTACAGACCATGAGTGGTTGGCTGGGCACTAAATCATTAAATCATTAAAACATGGTGAACACCCTGTACAGACCATGAGTGGTTGGCTGGGCACTAAATCATTAAATCATTAAAACATGGTGAACACCCTGTACAGACCATGAGTGGTTGGCTGGGCACTAAATCATTAAAACATGGTGAACACCCTGTACAGACCATGAGTGGTTGGCTGGGCATTAAATCATTAAATCATTAAAACATGGTGAACACCCTGTACAGACCATGAGTGGTTGGCTGGGCTAAATCATTAAATCATTAAAACATGGTGAACACCCTGTACAGACCATGAGTGGTTGGCTGGGCACTAAATCATTAAAACATGGTGAACACCCTGTACAGACCATGAGTGGTTGGCTGGGCACTAAATCATTAAAACATGGTGAACACCCTGTACAGACCATGAGTGGTTGGCTGGGCACTAAATCATTAAATCATTAAAACATGGTGAACACCCTGTACAGACCATGAGTGGTTGGCTGGGCACTGAATAAAAGACAAGCAGCAAGTAAATCATTAAATCATTAAAACATGGTGAACACCCTGTACAGACCATGAGTGGTTGGCTGGGCATTAAATCATTAAAACATGGTGAACACCCTGTACAGACCATGAGTGGTTGGCTGGGCACCTAAATCATTAAATCATTAAAACATGGTGAACACCCTGTACAGACCATGAGTGGTTGGCTGGGCATTAAATCATTAAATCATTAAAACATGGTGAACACCCTGTACAGACCATGAGTGGTTGGCTGGGCATCCTAAATCATTAAATCATTAAAACATGGTGAACACCCTGTACAGACCATGAGTGGTTGGCTGGGCACTAAATCATTAAAACATGGTGAACACCCTGTACAGACCATGAGTGGTTGGCTGGGCATCATTAAATCATTAAAACATGGTGAACACCCTGTACAGACCATGAGTGGTTGGCTGGGCACTAAATCATTAAATCATTAAAACATGGTGAACACCCTGTACAGACCATGAGTGGTTGGCTGGGCATTAAATCATTAAAACATGGTGAACACCCTGTACAGACCATGAGTGGTTGGCTGGGCACTAAATCATTAAATCATTAAAACATGGTGAACACCCTGTACAGACCATGAGTGGTTGGCTGGGCCCTAAATCATTAAATCATTAAAACATGGTGAACACCCTGTACAGACCATGAGTGGTTGGCTGGGCACTAAATCATTAAAACATGGTGAACACCCTGTACAGACCATGAGTGGTTGGCTGGGCACTAAATCTAAATCATTAAAACATGGTGAACACCCTGTACAGACCATGAGTGGTTGGCTGGGCCCTAAATCATTAAATCATTAAAACATGGTGAACACCCTGTACAGACCATGAGTGGTTGGCTGGGCACTAAATCATTAAATCATTAAAACATGGTGAACACCCTGTACAGACCATGAGTGGTTGGCTGGGCACTAAATCATTAAAACATGGTGAACACCCTGTACAGACCATGAGTGGTTGGCTGGGCACATTAAATCATTAAAACATGGTGAACACCCTGTACAGACCATGAGTGGTTGGCTGGGCACTAAATCATTAAAACATGGTGAACACCCTGTACAGACCATGAGTGGTTGGCTGGGCATTAAATCATTAAAACATGGTGAACACCCTGTACAGACCATGAGTGGTTGGCTGGGCACTAAATCATTAAATCATTAAAACATGGTGAACACCCTGTACAGACCATGAGTGGTTGGCTGGGCACTAAATCATTAAATCATTAAAACATGGTGAACACCCTGTACAGACCATGAGTGGTTGGCTGGGCATTAAATCATTAAAACATGGTGAACACCCTGTAAAGACCATGAGTGGTTGGCTTAAATCATTAAAACATGGTGAACACCCTGTACAGACCATGAGTGGTTGGCTGGGCACTAAATCATTAAAACATGGTGAACACCCTGTACAGACCATGAGTGGTTGGCTGGGCACTAAATCATTAAAACATGGTGAACACCCTGTACAGACCATGAGTGGTTGGCTGGGCACTAAATCATTAAATCATTAAAACATGGTGAACACCCTGTACAGACCATGAGTGGTTGGCTGGGCACTAAATCATTAAATCATTAAAACATGGTGAACACCCTGTACAGACCATGAGTGGTTGGCTGGGCATCATTAAATCATTAAAACATGGTGAACACCCTGTACAGACCATGAGTGGTTGGCTGGGCACTAAATCATTAAAACATGGTGAACACCCTGTACAGACCATGAGTGGTTGGCTGGGCACTAAATCATTAAAACATGGTGAACACCCTGTACAGACCATGAGTGGTTGGCTGGGCATCATTAAATCATTAAAACATGGTGAACACCCTGTACAGACCATGAGTGGTTGGCTGGGCACTAAATCATTAAATCATTAAAACATGGTGAACACCCTGTACAGACCATGAGTGGTTGGCTGGGCACTAAATCATTAAAACATGGTGAACACCCTGTACAGACCATGAGTGGTTGGCTGGGCATTAAATCATTAAAACATGGTGAACACCCTGTACAGACCATGAGTGGTTGGCTGGGCACTAAATCATTAAATCATTAAAACATGGTGAACACCCTGTACAGACCATGAGTGGTTGGCTGGGCACTAAATCATTAAAACATGGTGAACACCCTGTACAGACCATGAGTGGTTGGCTGGGCATTAAATCATTAAAACATGGTGAACACCCTGTACAGACCATGAGTGTTTGGCTGGGCACTAAATCATTAAATCATTAAAACATGGTGAACACCCTGTACAGACCATGAGTGGTTGGCTGGGCACTAAATCATTAAATCATTAAAACATGGTGAACACCCTGTACAGACCATGAGTGGTTGGCTGGGCAAGACCTAAATCATTAAATCATTAAAACATGGTGAACACCCTGTACAGACCATGAGTGGTTGGCTGGGCACTAAATCATTAAAACATGGTGAACACCCTGTACAGACCATGAGTGGTTGGCTGGGCACTAAATCATTAAAACATGGTGAACACCCTGTACAGACCATGAGTGGTTGGCTGGGCCCTAAATCATTAAATCATTAAAACATGGTGAACACCCTGTACAGACCATGAGTGGTTGGCTGGGCACTAAATCATTAAAACATGGTGAACACCCTGTACAGACCATGAGTGGTTGGCTGGGCACTAAATCATTAAAACATGGTGAACACCCTGTACAGACCATGAGTGGTTGGCTGGGCACTAAATCATTAAAACATGGTGAACACCCTGTACAGACCATGAGTGGTTGGCTGGGCATTAAATCATTAAAACATGGTGAACACCCTGTACAGACCATGAGTGGTTGGCTGGGCACTAAATCATTAAATCATTAAAACATGGTGAACACCCTGTACAGACCATGAGTAGTTGGCTGGGCACTAAATCATTTAAACATGGTGAACACCCTGTACAGACCATGAGTGGTTGGCTGGGCACTAAATCATTAAAACATGGTGAACACCCTGTACAGACCATGAGTGGTTGGCTGGGCACTAAATCATTAAATCATTAAAACATGGTGAACACCCTGTACAGACCATGAGTGGTTGGCTGGGCACTAAATCATTAAATCATTAAAACATGGTGAACACCCTGTACAGACCATGAGTGGTTGGCTGGGCATTAAATCATTAAATCATTAAAACATGGTGAACACCCTGTACAGACCATGAGTGGTTGGCTGGGCACTAAATCATTAAAAATCATTAAAACATGGTGAACACACCTGTACAGACCATGAGTGGTTGGCTGGGCACTAAATCATTAAAACATGGTGAACACCCTGTACAGACCATGAGTGGTTGGCTGGGCCCTAAATCATTAAATCATTAAAACATGGTGAACACCCTGTACAGACCATGAGTGGTTGGCTGGGCACTAAATCATTAAATCATTAAAACATGGTGAACACCCTGTACAGACCATGAGTGGTTGGCTGGGCTAAATCATTAAAAATGAACATTAAATCATTAAAACATGGTGAACACCCTGTACAGACCATGAGTGGTTGGCTGGGCACTAAATCATTAAAACATGGTGAACACCCTGTACAGACCATGAGTGGTTGGCTGGGCACTAAATCATTAAAACATGGTGAACACCCTGTACAGACCATGAGTGGTTGGCTGGGCCCTAAATCATTAAATCATTAAAACATGGTGAACACCCTGTACAGACCATGAGTGGTTGGCTGGGCACTAAATCATTAAAACATGGTGAACACCCTGTACAGACCATGAGTGGTTGGCTGGGCATTAAATCATTAAAACATGGTGAACACCCTGTACAGACCATGAGTGGTTGGCTGGGCCCTAAATCATTAAATCATTAAAACATGGTGAACACCCTGTACAGACCATGAGTGGTTGGCTGGGCACTAAATCATTAAAACATGGTGAACACCCTGTACAGACCATGAGTGGTTGGCTGGGCACTAAATCATTAAATCATTAAAACATGGTGAACACCCTGTACAGACCATGAGTGGTTGGCTGGGCACTAAATCATTAAATCATTAAAACATGGTGAACACCCTGTACAGACCATGAGTGGTTGGCTGGGCACTAAATCGTTAAATCATTAAAACATGGTGAACACCCTGTACAGACCATGAGTGGTTGGCTGGGCACTAAATCATTAAATCATTAAAACATGGTGAACACCCTGTACAGACCATGAGTGGTTGGCTGGGCCCTAAATCATTAAATCATTAAAACATGGTGAACACCCTGTACAGACCATGAGTGGTTGGCTGGGCACTAAATCATTAAAACATGGTGAACACCCTGTACAGACCATGAGTGGTTGGCTGGGCACTAAATCATTAAAACATGGTGAACACCCTGTACAGACCATGAGTGGTTGGCTGGGCACTAAATCATTAAAACATGGTGAACACCCTGTACAGACCATGAGTGGTTGGCTGGGCACTAAATCATTAAATCATTAAAACATGGTGAACACCCTGTACAGACCATGAGTGGTTGGCTGGGCACTAAATCATTAAATCATTAAAACATGGTGAACACCCTGTACAGACCATGAGTGGTTGGCTGGGCACTAAATCATTAAAACATGGTGAACACCCTGTACAGACCATGAGTGGTTGGCTGGGCACTAAATCATTAAATCATTAAAACATGGTGAACACCCTGTACAGACCATGAGTGGTTGGCTGGGCATTAAATCATTAAATCATTAAAACATGGTGAACACCCTGTACAGACCATGAGTGGTTGGCTGGGCATTAAATCATTAAATCATTAAAACATGGTGAACACCCTGTACAGACCATGAGTGGTTGGCTGGGCACTAAATCATTAAAACATGGTGAACACCCTGTAAAGACCATGAGTGGTTGGCTGGGCCCTAAATCATTAAATCATTAAAACATGGTGAACACCCTGTACAGACCATGAGTGGTTGGCTGGGCACTAAATCATTAAATCATTAAAACATGGTGAACACCCTGTACAGACCATGAGTGGTTGGCTGGGCCCTAAATCATTAAATCATTAAAACATGGTGAACACCCTGTACAGACCATGAGTGGTTGGCTGGGCACTAAATCATTAAATCATTAAAACATGGTGAACACCCTGTACAGACCATGAGTGGTTGGCTGGGCCCTAAATCATTAAATCATTAAAACATGGTGAACACCCTGTACAGACCATGAGTGGTTGGCTGGGCATTAAATCATTAAAACATTAAAACATTGTATTTCCTCCACCGTGCAGCCAAACCAGCACCTCTACTTTGTGGTAATGCTGGATGGTGGTCAGAGCGTGTGGTCATCCTCCTCTTTGTCGTCACTGGTGTGGGAGAAGAAGAGGACCTAAGTAACTGTCTCTACAAATAGCAGGAACTCTCTCGCACCGATGGTTGAAACTTAACACACACACGCACGCACGCACGCACGACGCACGCACGCGCACACGCGCACACGCGCACACACACACACACACACACACACACACACACACACACACACACACACACACACACACACACACACACCACCACCACCACCACACCACCACCACCACCACCACCACAACAACAACAACAACAACAACAACAACAACAACAACAACAACAAGAAGGGCGTCGCCGAGCGGCAGACATGTCCGTCACCAGAAATGCCACGCACTTGCGACACCCCGTAGAGTGTCACATCCTGACACAAAATTGGAAGGGATTCTGTCTTCTAATTCACGAGATACAGCTTGAAGAAGAAACATATAGCGCAAAGAAGGAAATTTCGGTTTTCAAGGTCACACTTCAAGGTCAAGGTCAGCATGGTGATAATTTATGCTCGGATGTTTTCTTCTCTAGGGTATACAGTACCACACACAATCTGAAGCGCTTCTGTCAAGTACCAATGTGGAAAATATGGCTTAAAACCCAATGTGTAGACCCCTACCACTTTCAAGGCCTACGGATCGCCCGGACCTTGACCTTGACCTTGATCGGTATGCCACCATCAGAACGGGCATAAGCCAAAGTACCTTCATGCCAAATTTGAAGACTCTAACACTAACGGTGTGGGAGTTATGGCCCCTGAAAGATTTTCGGTTTTCAAGGTCGTACGCCAAGGTCAAGGTCACGACGGCAATATGGTTTGCGCGGATGCCTTCCTCTCATGGTGACACACCAGCACACACAATTGGACGTGATTCTGTCAACCCGTTCGAAAGATATCCTTGGGACAGACAGAAGGATAAAAAAATGACCCTCCGATTTTCAGGCTCCAGCGATCTTTTTGACCTTGACCTTGACCTTGATCGGTATGCCATCATCAGAACGGGCATAAGCCAAACCACCTTCATACCAAGTTTCAACATCCTATGTTGATCGGTGCCCGAGATATGGCTAAAAATAGATTTTCGGTGTTCAAGGTCGTACGTCAAGGTCAAGGTCACGACGGCAAAATGGTTTGCGCCGATCTCTTCCTATTAAGGAGGCACACCTTCACACAAACTTTGACGCGATTCGGTCAAGCGGTTCGGGAGATATCCTTGGGACAGACAGAAACCCCCCCCCCCAAAAAAAAAAAAACAACCCCACAAAAAACCCACAAAAAAACAAACAAACAAAAATACAAACCAGCCCATCGCAATAGTCCGTCTTGGTGACGGACTAACAAACAAACAAAAATACAAACCAGCCCATCGCAATAGTCCGTCTTGGTGACGGACTAACAACATACTGTTATGAAGGAGATCTGAGAGATGTGGGAGTGATGGGACTTGGGAGGAAGTCGATGTGCATCTCCTTAGGAACGTTATGGTTTTGACGTTATGGGTAGTCTTGTGACGTCGGGTTGGGTACCGGTAGCATAGTGGGTGGAGGCTTGCTGCCTGTGAAAGCCTGTGTGTTGTGGACATTCGTTTGTTCTATTATTAAACCTCTAGATTTCCACGATGTGAATTCTCCGTGACGTTTTCTTGTGTTGTGCGAGCTGAACGACGTAATAATACAGTATTTATAGCGCTGAATCTTGATATCAATCAAAATCAAAGCACACATACACGTTACCATTTATAACGTATTCAATCAAAAACGCAATACAAAGCGAACACACACGTATGACATAAATGGAATACAGCAGAAACAGACCTAAAGGCAAGAGAGAGAAGAGAAAGAGAGCGGAGCTTTAATGACGGGGGAACAGGTGGGTTTTGATGTTAGCTTTGAAAGCAGAGAGGGTCGGTCGCTGACGGAGGGAAAGAGGAAGTTTGTTCCAGGAGGTCGGTCCTGAGACAGCAAAAGAGCGCCGACCAACAGTTGAAAGCTTATACCTAGGGATCTGGAGAGAAAGAGGGTCAGAACCTGAACGTAAAATGAACTGAACGTCACCTGCTGGCATCAAACATGGCCTTCCAGTTATGTCCCCTGAACAGGCGCGTGCTTTCCTACTATAACGTCAGCAGAGGGCTGATGGGAAGCATACTGTTTATTCAGTCAAGTCGCCAGAAATATTGTTTCTTCACACACAGACGCGCACACACGCGCGCACACACATACACACACACACACACACACACACACACACACACACACACACACACACACACACACACACACACACACACACACACACACACACATAAACGCGCACGCGCGCGCGCAAGCACACACACATACACACACACACGAAAGCACACATACACACACGCGCACACGCACACTCACGCATGCGCACATACACACGATACATGCACACAGACCTATACACAGACTCATTCTTCATCTTTCACTGAAGAGGAATGATCGCTGTTATTGTCAGTGACTGTCCAGCGACAGGTTTCATTGTGCAGGCTAGGGTGATGAAAGACACCCACAGACCCAAATCAGTGGTGAATATGTACCCAAACTCCCTGGCAACACCTTCTGCATTCTCATGGATGTAGTGTCTTTCCTTACCGATTAATCGTCCCTGTTGCTCAAAATGGTGGATCTTTATTATTGTTTTTGTAAGTCTGTGGAATATTTCAATTGTTTCAAGACAAAATTCACTGTTGAAACACAAACTTCGTTCTGTACGTATGGTATGGCTTCTTCTGGATAATCAGTTAGGATCAAACAAGTGTGAATCATACATCAGATTTAAATAAAGGTGGACTAGTCATAGTCTAAATCTCTCCTCACATATAAATCATAGTCAAAATCTCCACCTCACACTTAACACAGAAATATACACTTCATTTTACTCTCTTACATATGCCACATTTCGACTTTTCTGATGTTGTATGGGATAATTGTAGTTGTAAACTGTTTGATGATTTAGAAAAGTTACATTGTAAAGAACCATTGTAGGTACAGTTAGAAGAACGAGTCATGAAAAGCTGTACACCGAGTCTGGATTTACTTCTCTAAGGGAGAGGCGCCTTACCTCCTCTGTAAATCCATATCATCGTCGTCATCCTTTAGAGAGATATGTCCCCTCTTGTAGAACAGAGCTATACAGAACTTCTTTCTTTCCCTCAGCTTCTGTTCTCTGGAATAACTTACCTGAAGAAATTAAGCAGTCTGACTCTCTTAGTCTTCTTAAACGCTTTCTCAGTAGAAATGATAGTGTTGTACCAAAGTATTATTACCTGACTGATAGGACATCTGAAATTCTTCTGTGTCGACTTCGATTGGGAATGAGTGACCTAAATCATGACCTCTTCAGCAGGCATATTACTAATAACTCTGAATGTGAATGTGGATTCGAAAGAGAAGATGCTGCCCACTTTCTGACTAACTGTCCACTCTTTGAAAACTGGCGTGCCCAGACAATTGACCTTCTTCCTGATGATGTAAAGAACAATGCCCAGACAATTGACCTTCTTCCTGATGATGTAAAGAACAATGCCCAGACAATTGATCTTCTTCCTGATGATGTAAAGAACAATGCCCAGACAATTGACCTTCTTCCTGATGATGTAAAGAACAATGCCCAGACAATTGTCATTCTTCCTGATGATGTAAAGACCAATGCCCAGACAATTGATCTTCTTCCTGATGATGTAAAGAACAATGCCCAGACAATTGACCTTCTTCCTGATGATGTAAAGACCAATGCCCAGACAATTGATCTTCTTCCTGATGATGTAAAGAACAATGCCCAGACAATTGATCTTCTTCCTGATGATGTAAAGACCAATGCCCAGACAATTGATCTTCTTCCTGATGATGTAAAGAACAATGCCCAGACAATTGACCTTCTTCCTGATGATGTAAAGAACAATGCCCAGACAATTGACCTTCTTCCTGATGATGTAAAGAACATACCCAGACAATTGATCTTCTTCCTGATGATGTAAAGAACAATGCCCAGACAATTGACCTTCTTCCTGATGATGTGAAGAACATACCCAGACAATTGATCTTCTTCCTGATGATGTAAAGAACAATGCCCAGACAATTGACCTTCTTCCTGATGATGTAAAGAACAATGCCCAGACAATTGACCTTCTTCCTGATGATGTAAAGAACAATGCCCAGACAATTGATCTTCTTCCTGATGATGTAAAGAACAATGCCCAGACAATTGATCTTCTTCCTGATGATGTAAAGAACAATGCCCAGACAATTGACCTTCTTCCTGATGATGTAAAGAACAATGCCCAGACAATTGACCTTCTTCCTGATGATGTAAAGACCAATGCCCAGACAATTGATCTTCTTCCTGATGATGTAAAGAACAATGCCCAGACAATTGATCTTCTTCCTGATGATGTAAAGAACAATGCCCAGACAATTGACCTTCTTCCTGATGATGTAAAGAACAATGCCCAGACAATTGATCTTCTTCCTGATGATGTAAAGAACAATGCCCAGACAATTGATCTTCTTCCTGATGATGTAAAGAACAATGCCCAGACAATTGATCTTCTTCCTGGTGATGTAAAGACCAATGCCCAGACAATTGATCTTCTTCCTGATGATGTAAAGAACAATGCCCAGACAATTGATCTTCTTCCTGATGATGTAAAGAACAATGCCCAGACAATTGATCTTCTTCCTGATGATGTAAATAACAATGCCCAGACAATTGATCTTCTTCCTGATGATGTAAAGAACAATGCCCAGACAATTGATCTTCTTCCTGATGATGTAAAGAACAATGCCCAGACAATTGATCTTCTTCCTGGTGATGTAAAGACCAATGCCCAGACAATTGATCTTCTTCCTGATGATGTAAAGAACAATGCCCAGACAATTGATCTTCTTCCTGATGATGTAAAGAACAATGCCCAGACAATTGATCTTCTTCCTGATGATGTAAAGAACAATGCCCAGACAATTGATCTTCTTCCTGATGATGTAAATAACAATGCCCAGACAATTGATCTTCTTCCTGATGATGTAAAGAACAATGCCCAGACAATTGACCTTCTTCCTGATGATGTAAAGAACAATACCCAGACAATTGATCTTCTTCCTGATGATGTAAAGAACAATGCCCAGACAATTGATCTTCTTCCTGATGATGTAAAGAACAATGCCCAGACAATTGACCTTCTTCCTGATGATGTAAAGAACAATGCCCAGACAATTGACCTTCTTCCTGATGATGTAAAGAACAATGCCCAGACAATTGATCTTCTTCCTGATGATGTAAAGAACAATGCCCAGACAATTGACCTTCTTCCTGATGATGTAAAGAACAATGCCCAGACAATTGACCTTCTTCCTGATGATGTAAAGAACAATGCCCAGACAATTGATCTTCTTCCTGATGATGTAAAGACCAATGCCCAGACACTTCTGTTTGGGAGAGCCAACAAACATTTCCATGAAAATGTTCAAGTTCTTCAGATGGTTGGAAAGTTCATCTGTGATACCAACCGTTTTTCATACGAATAAATGCATTTTTGTCTATGGCTAATGTTCTATTCTACGTAAATAAACTTGTCCCTTATTATTAATGATTATGAAACATGCTTGAACTTAAAATGTTACTAATCGTGTACAATTGTTTGCCCCAGTTTTTCTTTTGATTTCGCTTTTTCGTTTACATTTATTTTTACACGTGTGTTTGTAAATGTTGTACCTTTGTACGTTTACTTTTTCCATATTATCTATTGCCTTCTTTGTTAAATGTTTTTTTCCCATGATGATTCTTGTTAATTAATTATGCAGCTGTTCTTTTGTAATTTATAAATGTGTCGAGTACGCCCATAAGCTTTAGCTTGTTGTACTCTTGCGCTGAGATATATTTGTATCTGCATGAAATTGTGTTAATAAAAAAGTTGTTTAAACCAAATGTTATTGTGCACATGAAGTCGCAGTTCGCTCGCCACAGTATTCCTCGAGAGATAATAAGTGACAACGGCACCCAATTCAGCAGAGTTTGCCTCCTTTTCCACATATTGGGGTTTCAAACACCTGACATCAAGCCCTTACCATGCTCAGTCAAACGGCATGGCTGAGAGAGCGGTGCAGATGATCAAGACTCTCCTAAAGAAGGTAGCAGCCGAGCGCCAGGACCCCTACATTGCCCTGATGCAGTACAGAAACGCACCATTTCCAGATAGTCCATCCCCGGCACAGCTCTTGATGAACAGGCGCCTCCGATCAACGCTGCCAGCAACAGATGCCTACCTTAGACTCAGTATTCCTGATCAAGGCCTTCAAGTAGTAGTAGTAGTAGTAGTAGTAGTAGTAGTAGTAGTAGTAGTAGTAGTAGTAGTAGTAGTAGTAGTAGTTGTAGTAATTAGGGCTAGAAGTGGGCCTCGCGGCCCTTTTACTCCCTTTCTCGTTAGTGATTTGTTTCAGGGTGGCTTGCTTTCTACAGCTAAACTATAAAGTTTAACAAAAATATGGAATGGACATTTCTTTTCTTTTTTTATTCATCGAAAGTATTAAGCAAATTTGTCATCATTGTGTCTTTGTCCAGAAGAGTTTTGAATATATTTATGTTAGGTGCAGCCTTAATGTTAGTTGACAAATTATTCCAGTATTGAACAACTCGGTTAGAAAAGTAAAACTTGCGAATGTTAGTAACAGATCGTCTTAAAAATAACTTCTCTGTACTATTTCGTGTCATGTTTGTGATACGTTTAACAAAAAGGTTGTTAAAGTCTATGTGATCAATATTATTAATTATTTTATATACTTGTATAAGGTCTCCCCTTATACAAGGAGAGTCTTCTTCCCTTCAGAGAAGGTAATCCCATGAATTTTAATCTTTCACTATACGTTTTGTTCTTACATGCTTTGATCAATTTTGTCGCCCTTCTTTGCACTTTCTCTATAGCTATTGATTGCTTTTTGAAGATTGGGCACCAAACTGAGTTGGCCTATTCTAAATGTGGTCTTACCATAGCTTTATAAAGTTTAACAAATACATCTTCAATTACGAACTCAAATTATCTTTTAATAAGCCCCAACATTTGATTTGATTTATTAACAATTTTGTGAACATGTATGTCAAAATTTAAGGACGGGTCAAATATTACACCCAAATTTTTTCCTCATTGCATACTTCAGTTTTGTTTGTCATTTATTGTCATGAAATACTTATACTTGGGATTCGTTTTTCCTATGTGCATTATTTTGCATTTCTGGATGTTAAAATACAAATTCCATGTCTCTGACCATTTATGTAATGCATATAAATCTGCTTGTAATGTGTCTCTATATACTTTAGTATCATCTGCAAATACTTTACATATGCTATTTACCTCTTCTGGCAGATCATTAATGAATATTAAAAATAAAGTTGGACCCAATATACTGCCCTGGGGTATTCCACTAATAACCGGTGCTTCTCATGAATAAAATGTGCCTACACGTACTATTTGTGTTCTATCTAATAAAAAACCCTATTAATCCATTATAATACCTTTCCCCCATCCCACAGGCTGCTAATTTAATCAATAATCTTTGATGAGGAACCGAATCAAAGGCCTCTCTGAAGTCTAGGTAGATATCATCTATACTTTCCCCTTTGTCAACTAAGCTTGTACAATCTTCCATAACTTGCACTAATTGAGTAACGCAAGACCTTTTTACTTATAAACTCATGTTGACAATCACTAAATAACTTATTTTCTGTAAAATACTTAACAACATTATCTCTTACTATTGACTCAAAACCTTTACAAGTTATACTGGTTAGACTTACAGGTCTGTAATTTCCTGGGTCTGACTTGCCTCCTTTCTTGTATATAGCTATTGCCTCAGCTTTTTTCCAATCCTCTGGGATTTCTCCCCCTTCAAAAGTTTTACTAAATAGTTTAGTCAATGGTACATTTAAGACACTTGTTAATTCTTTTAGCACTCTGGCTGGTATTTTATCTGGTCCCTGAGCTTTGGAAGCATGAAGATTTTCAAGTTTCTTCTTTACAATTTCTCCATTAGATTTTGATTCTTGTTCAATTGCAGGTATTGTATCTTCTCTTGTGAATACACTTGAAAAGAAGTCATGTAGCGTATTAGCTTTATCTCCGTCTGTTGTGGCCATATCCCCATTTTCTTTCTTTAAGGCACTAATTCCTGTTGACATTTTTAACTTTTCTTGAACATACTTCCAAAAGTACTTCGAGTTTGTTTTACATTGATTTGCAAGTTTCCTTTCATAAGCTTTTTTAGTTTTTCTAATTTATTTTTTTTACATTTATCTCTCTCTTTGATATATTTGAAGTAGAAGTAGTTTTGTCCTTTTTTCTTTTTCTTTTTCTTTTTCTATTTTGGATGGTTTTGTCCTGATATATTTTGCAAAGTAATGCTAGCCGTGAGCACCAACCGCAAACTCAACCAAAAGAAGAACGGCGCTGTCGTCATCCCGTCAGCCACTTCAGCCCGGGGCATCCGTCCGAATGCAGATGACATGTGATAGAACCTGGAAGCCTGCCACTGTCATTGCTGCAGTCCAAGCTCCTATGCCTTACATTGTGAAGACCGCTGATGGCCTCACCTACCGCAGAAACCGCAACATGCTGATGGAGACAAAAGAGGCTTTCATGACGCCAGACCCACAGGAGATGGAAGACCACAGTGTATGTACAGAGCAAAGTGACAGTCACGAACTTGATGAGACTGCAGACGAACCCCCAGCCATTCCCAGGCATGCCCTGCTTCCTCACACCACTCGATGTGGCCGACAGGTTCTCATTCCTGCACACTATCCTGATGTTGAACTGAGATAAACATTAACAGACGATAATTATTTTGTGTCATAGTTGCACTTATCTTAATTACTTATTTTGTTTCAGTTCACATGTTTTCATGTTCATTTCAGGGGGAAATGTAGAATAAGTGTGTGTGTGTGTGTGTGTGTGTGTGTGTGTGTGTGTGTGTGTGTGTGTGTGTGTGTGTGTGTGTGTGTGTGTGTGTGTGTGTGTGTGTGTGTTGTTGTTGTTGTTCTTTAATCGTCTTTTCATTTAAAAGTGATATTAGACATGAAAGTGTGTGACAGTGTGCGCGCGCGGCTATGTGCATGTGTATCTGCGTGTGCTTAAAGTGCATATTTATATGCAACATTAGGGGATATATGATAAATTAAAACAGTTTAAAAAAATAATAATAAACACTCCACAATTGAACTATTATAAAATAAAAATGCAAACATCCTAAAAAAACAGCAATCATGAAAACGAGCCAACTGGACTTAACATTAAAGTTTGTACAAAATTCAAAAGAGATACGGCATCTTGGAATATACATTTGGATTCATCTTTTCTGAATTCTGATAGGGCCGAATCAAAATAAGGGCAATAATATAGAATGTGTGTTGTTGTATAATTATCAATAGCACCGCATACACATTGAAATGTGTGTGTATGTGTGTGCGTGTGCGTGTGCGTGCGTGTGTGTGAAACATCACTTCTACGCAGATGACTAACAGCTCCATCCATAACAGCACAACCCCTGAAGATCTAGATTCCCTCCTTTCAGAAACTAATGACTGCTATACTAATATCCAAAACTGGATGATTCAAAACAAACTCCAATTAAATTGCGAAAAACACGAAGCAATGCTTGTAGGAACAAAAAAATAAACTAGCATCTGTCTCCATAGAGTCAATCCAACTGGGTAACAATATCATTCCCCTCTGACTGTCAAAAACGTAGGCGTCACTCTGGACAATACTCTTTCTATACAGAGTTTCCTGACCCAGAACTGTCATTCCTGCTACTGTCAAATTCGTCGCATTGGCTATATTCGTAAATATCTATCGGATGAAGCCACAGCACAGCTTGTTACGTCCCTCATCCTATCTCGTCTTGACTACTGTAATGCTCTTTTTTTTGGGGCCTGTCAGTCTCTT
>CM065693.1:4428366-4435866 GCA_017654935.2 Phymorhynchus buccinoides
GTGAGGGCGTTCCATTCACGGATGGTCCTTGGAAAGAACGATTGCTGTCTGAAGCTGGTTTTGCTGGAGGGGAGGAGGTACGTGGACTGGTGGGACTGTCGGGTATGCCCTGTCAGTGGGTTGAGAGATGGTTAGTATGGGGTGTTGATGGAGACGTCACCGTGGTGGTGTTTGTAGAAGGTCGCCAGTCTGTAGGTGCGTCTCCTGTCAGCAAGGGGGGATCCAGTTCAGCTGTGTGAACATCTCTTCCACGCTGGATGACTGGCGATGCCTATTGACCACCCAGTGGGCAGCACGACGCTGGACCTTCTTCACCTTGCTGATGTCCTTTGCGGTGTGATGATCCCATACAGGTGATGCGTATTCAAGGATGGATCTCGCGAGTGATTTCTAAGCCTTCTCTTTGATGTTGACTGACTGCTCTTCCTTCCTGTTTTTGTTGCTGTTCTTGTTGTCATTGTTGTTGCTGCTGCTGCTTTTGTTGTTGTTCTTGTTGTTTTGTTGCTGTTCTTACTGCTGGTACTCTTGCTGCTGCTGCTCTTTGTGGTCATCAATGTCTATCCACGAAGCTTGTTCAGTTGCCAGTGCGGCGAAAGTGCTGGGAGAAGTCTTGTAAGGTGTGCAACAGTTTCAGCCTGCCAAAGGCAGACTGCCAGGCATTGGTGGACTGACTGCTACCACCGGCGCCATCTTGCTGAGACCTCAACCGATCCTGCAGCTGCGTGCTCACGAAATCTCGCCGGGAACGCGAAAGAGGGCGAGAATGGCGCGAGAACGAGGACGTGGACGATGAAGCGTTACGTGTGGAGCGAGAATGGCGACCAGAGGGCGTTTTGTTGGTACGAGGATGGGAGTGACTGTTGATCGGGATCGGGTTGTGAGACGGACTGAGTGATGGGTCCACAGAACTCTTTTCAGGTGGGAGTTCGGACCTCGTGGGTGCTACGCTGCGTCTGTGGTGCCGGTGAGAGCGACTTGTGACCTCTGTGTCGGATGAGTAAACCTCTTCCAGGGACGAAAAGCCGTCTGTTGTTCTTGCTGCTGTCGTTGTTGACAATTTAGCCTCGCTCCGTGCAGACACGAGTGATGTCCCTTCAGCCGATTCGTGTCTGACGGTCAGTGAGGATAGCTTTCTCACCATCGCATCAGCCGTGGCATTTGCGTGATTTCTAAACATATTATCCGTGCTGTTGTTCGTCAAATGCGGCGTAAGCTTCGTACCAGCTTTCAAAACTTCACGAGGATGAGTAAAGTTGGGGGAAGTATCTTCCGAAAGAAGAATCGGAGGCAGCGTATCTTCGAAGAACGCCCCTTCATCCTCCTGGTAGCCGTACTTGATGGAGTAGAGCACCGCCGCCTGGCGGACAATGCCATCAGGCAGCAGAGAGTCGGCGTTCTGGCGCTGCTGTTTGATCTTGTCGTTGGCGCGGGGGTCTAAAGACGAAGGGGTGGCGGAGGGAGGGGGCAGGTCGGTGATGCCGTGTCTGGAGGCCAGTCGGTCCACCATCTGGAAGAGGCGTCTGGTGCTGGATGAGGGCAGGTGCTGCAGTTTGATCAGGTCTCCGAAAGACACGCCCGCCTTGATCCCCGTCCTTTTCCCCGCCTTTTCCACTACGCCGCTCAATGCTGGAAAACTCGATGAAGTTTCAGAAGGAGCTTTTACAGCCACGGTGAAACCACCACGGCGAGTCTCCTCAGTCTTCGAAAAACCTTTGGTGTTCAAAGCGGCGATGGATGTTTTCTGGGAGAGGACAGCGGTAGAGTTTGGTTCGTTTGGACCAGACACTCCCTCTTTGTGGGCTTGAGCATCGTGAGCATCGAGTTGTCCGGAGTTCGCCTGGGTGAATTTGTCGCCGCTGCCTTCGGTTTCTTCGTTGATGATGGACAGACACGTCTCGGCATCAGAGGATCTGCTTTCAGAAAGCATGGACGAATCTGCGTCAACTTTCACCCCTCCCTGCCGGTTCGAGGGGTCATCGTGTTCTGAAGACTGCTCTGCGTGTTTGACCTTGAGGTAAGGCAGTTTTCTTTTAGTCAGGAACACTTTGGGACGTCGGCGAAGCTGCCCGACGACCTCAGCGTTGCTTTCCCACTCAGAGTCCCGCCCTGCGGAATCCCCAGTCTTCTCTGTCCCCTCTTCCTCAACGACCTTGTCAGACTCTAAAGCATCATGATCTCCTGTCTCTGTCTCTTGAGCATGAGCGGGAGCTTCCGGAATCTCCCCACTACCAGACTCGTCTCCTCCTTCTGGTGGTAACACGATCCCTTCCACAACGTTTTCCTTCTCAGCCTTCATTGAAGGAGTGACGAAGTTGGAGCGTTTCACATTTTCCTCGGCCTTTCGGAAAGACTCGGCCTGCTGCTTCAACCGCTGTTCGTCGTCCTTGGCTTTGGCTTCTCGCTCCTTCTGCTCCTTCCTGCTGCGACGCAGCTTTCTGGAATAGCGCCTCATGGATCGCTTCAGCTGCCTCTGCTCGCGGCCGATCTGGTTGACGTGGTAGCGGAGGTCCTTCTGGTAGGTGTCGATGGCCCTCTGGAACTGGACCTCGCCCCCAGCCACGCGCGTGACCGTCACGCGGTTGACCTCGCTCTGCAGGCCCGCCGCACGTGCGTACGACCCCGGAATCAGCGCCATCTTGGAAGCCCCGAACAGTTTGATTCTGGAACAATCCAATTTGAAAGAATTACGAGGATGTTTCTTTGTCTCTTTTCAGAGTGTCTGTTTTTCTCTCTGGGTGTCTGTCTGTCTGTCTGTCTGTCTGTCTGTCTGTCTGTCTGTCTCTCTCTGTCTCTCTCTCTCTCTCTCTCTCTCTCTCTCTCTCTCTCTCTCTCTCTCTCTCTCTCTCTCTCTCTCTCTCTCTCTCTCTCTCTCTCTCTCTCTCTCTCTCTCTCTCTCTCTCTCTCTCTCTCTCTCTCTCTCTCTCTCTCTCTCTCTCTCTCTCTCTCTCTCTCTCTCTAACCGAAAGGCAGTATTGCACTACAGTAAAATCCCTTCTCTTGTAGTGAATAATTTAAGTACAGTTAGTAAGTTATATTGTTAATATTTTTCATCACATCTCGTTGAGGAGGCAACGTGCAGGACCTGGACCTGGAGAATGTTATTATTGTACTAGTGTGTTATTGTTAGTAAAGGAATGTGGAGAATGTTATTATTGTACTAGTGTGTTATTGTCAGTGAAGGGGAATGTGGAGATCGTTATTATTGTATTAGTGTGTTATTGTCAGTAAAGGGGAATGTGGAGATCGTTATTATTGTATTAGTGTGTTATTGTCAGTAAAGGGGAATGTGGAGATCGTTATTATTGTACTAGTGTGTTATTGTCAGTAAAGGAATGTGGAGATCGTTATTATTGTACTAGTGTGTTATTGTCAGTAAAGGGGAATGTGGAGATCGTTATTATTGTACTAGTGTGTTATTGTCAGTAAAGGAATGTGGAGATCGTTATTATTGTACTAGTGTGTTATTGTCAGTAAAGGAATGTGGAGATCGTTATTATTGTACAGTGTGTTATTGTCAGTAAAGGGGAATGTGGAGAATGTTATTATTGTACTAGTGTGTTATTGTCAGTGAAGGGGAATGTGGAGATCGTTATTATTGTACTAGTGTGTTATTGTCAGTAAAGGAATGTGGAGATCGTTATTATTGTACTAGTGTGTTATTGTCAGTAAAGGGGAATGTGGAGATCGTTATTATTGTACTAGTGTGTTATTGTCAGTAAAAGGGGAATGTGGAGATCGTTATTATTGTATTAGTGTGTTATTGTCAGTAAAGGGGAATGTGGAGATCGTTATTATTGTACTAGTGTGTTATTGTCAGTAAAGGGGAATGTGGAGAACGTTATTATTGTACTAGTGTGTTATTGTCAGTAAAGGGGAATGTGGAGATCGTTATTATTGTACTAGTGTGTTATTGTCAGTAAAGGGGAATGTGGAGATCGTTATTATTGTACTAGTGTGTTATTGTCAGTAAAGGGGAATGTGGAGATCGTTATTATTGTATTAGTGTGTTATTGTCAGTAAAGGGGAATGTGGAGATCGTTATTATTGTACTAGTGTGTTATTGTCAGTAAAGGGGAATGTGGAGATCGTTATTATTGTACTAGTGTGGTATTGTCAGTAAAGGAATGTGGAGATCGTTATTATTGTATTAGTGTGTGTTATTGTCAGTAAAGGGGAATGTGGAGATCGTTATTATTGTATTAGTGTGTTATTGTCAGTAAAGGGGAATGTGGAGAACGTTATTATTGTACTAGTGTGTTATTGTCAGTAAAGGAATGTGGAGAACGTTATTATTGTACTAGTGTGTTATTGTCAGTAAAGGGGAATGTGGAGATCGTTATTATTGTACTAGTGTGTTATTGTCAGTAAATGGGAATGTGGAGATCGTTATTATTGTATTAGTGTGTTATTGTCAGTAAAGGGGAATGTGGAGATCGTTATTATTGTACTAGTGTGTTATTGTCAGTAAAGGGGAATGTGGAGATCGTTATTATTGTACTAGTGTGGTATTGTCAGTAAAGGAATGTGGAGATCGTTATTATTGTATTAGTGTGTTATTGTGACAATATTGTCAGTAAAGGGGAATGTGGGGATCGTTATTATTGTATTAGTGTGTTATTGTCAGTAAAGGGGAATGTGGAGAACGTTATTATTGTACTAGTGTGTTATTGTCAGTAAAGGAATGTGGAGAACTTTATTATTATACTAGTGTGTTATTGTCAGTAAAGGGGAATGTGGAGATCGTTATTATTGTACTAGTGTGTTATTGTCAGTAAAGGGGAATGTGGAGAATGTTATTATTGTATTAGTGTGTTATTGTCAGTAAAGGGGAATGTGGAGAACGTTATTATTGTACTAGTGTGTTATTGTCAGTAAAGGGGAATGTGGAGATCGTTATTATTGTACTAGTGTGTTATTGTCAGTAAAGGAATGTGGAGAATGTTATTATTGTACTAGTGTGTTATTGTCAGTAAAGGGGAATGTGGAGATCGTTATTATTGTACTAGTGTGTTATTGTCAGTAAAGGGGAATGTGGAGAATGTTATTATTGTACTAGTGTGTTATTGTCAGTAAAGGGGAATGTGGAGATCGTTATTATTGTACTAGTGTGTTATTGTCAGTAAAGGGAATGTGGAGATCGTTATTATTGTACTGGTGTGTTATTGTCAGTAAAGGGGAATGTGGAGAACGTTATTATTGTACTAGTGTGTTATTGTCAGTAAAGGGGAATGTGGAGATCGTTATTATTGTACTAGTGTGTTATTGTCAGTAAAGGAATGTGGAGATCGTTATTATTGTACTAGTGTGTTATTGTCAGTAAAGGAATGTGGAGAACGTTATTATTGTACTAGTGTGTTATTGTCAGTAAAGGGGAATGTGGAGATCGTTATTATTGTATTAGTGTGTTATTGTCAGTAAAGGGGAATGTGGAGATCGTTATTATTGTACTAGTGTGTTATTGTCAGTAAAGGGGAATGTGGAGATCGTTATTATTGTACTAGTGTGTTATTGTCAGTAAAGGGGAATGTGGAGATCGTTATTATTGTATTAGTGTGTTATTGTCAGTAAAGGGGAATGTGGAGATAGTTAAAACAAAAAAGACCTCTCTCTCTCTCTCTCTCTCTCTCTCTCTCTCTCTCTCTCGTCTCTCTCTCTCTCTCTCTCTCTCTCTCTCTCTCTCTCTCTCTCTCTCTCTCTCTCTCTCTCTCTCTAGATGTCCTGATCCCAGTCTCACTCACAACATTCCCGCGCCCCCCCAACAATCAATCTACCCATCTTTTCAATACGACCAATTGTATAATCTAATGACCTACCTGAACAATCAACTACCGCAACACCGTCAATTTTCCCAGTGACCATGATGAGCAACTGTTGCCAGTGTGTGTGTGTGTGTATGTGTGTGTGTGTGTGTGTGTGTGTGTGTGTGTGTGTGTGTGTGTGTGTGTGTGTGTGTGTGTGTGTGTGTATATGTATGTGTGTACGTACGTGCGTGAGTGTGTGTGTGAGTGCGTGCGTATGTGCGTGTGAGCATGCGTGCGTGCCAGTGTGGGTACGCGCATGCTCGTATGTGGGTTTGTTGTGAGAGAGAAGAAGAAGAGAAAGAGAGATAGTGAGAGAGATACGAGAGATAAATAGAGTGTGTGGGTGTGGGTGCGGGGGGTGTATTGCTGGCTTGGGTAAATGTCACAATTGTTAATAAAAAGAATAGGTTTAATCTGTATGGGTTGATTCCTACAGTGTCTTATTTCTATTCTTGAGATCGTACCACTGATCACTTCGTGTCCTAAATACGACTGTAGCCGCTACGCTGTCTGATTAATGTTAGCTAAGAGTGGTGGTGCATAATCCGTTTGCTTTAAGTGGAGAAGCGACTTGTCAGTTGCATTTTGAATTATTTTTGCATTTGTTCATATGTTAATTTACTTTTTGTGTCTTTGCATTTGGAATTGCCTAACTTTGATTGGTGTCATTATTTTAGTCCGTAGGTTTATGCTTTTGTGTGCTTGCTTGCTTAATTGTAATTTGTTTTGCTGTGGATATGGATCATGAAAGTAAGACTCGAAAGTGGCTCAGTAAATGTGGGTTGAGGGTAGGGTATTTAAATGCTTGTCATTTGCTGAACAAAATATCAGAAGTGCCATCCATACTGTCAAATTTGAATAATATGTTTCATGTGTTTGGATTTTCCGAGTCTCGTCTGGATGAACTTACTACTGATGATGCAATTACTATTCCTGGGTACAATATCATAAGGAGAGACGCAACAGCTAAACTTGAAACGGGTCTTATAACATATGTACATAAATCTATAAAATTTAAACAACTAGACAATTTCAATCATCACCAAATTGAATGTACTTGGCTAGAGATAAATTTAAAAGGAACTAAACCTATTATTGTAGGTGTTTTATATAGAAATCCAAATGAAAAGGTTGAGTGGTACGACCGATTCGCACTTATGATAGAAGATGTATTAAACTACTCGTTAGAAGTTATTATATTAGGTGATTTTAATATCAATCTGTTAAAACCTAACGATCATTGGAGACAGATTTACGAACTCTGTAACTTACATCAAGTAATATCTGCCCCAACAAGAGTAACAGCACAAACGGAAACATTAATAGATCACATATATGTAACTAATCCTAATAATGTCGTTGAACATGCAGTACCAGTATTCGGTCTTAGCGACCATTTTCCGGTTTGCCTTACCTGGTCTAAGAAAGGCGTTAAAATCCCTCGTTGCTCTCATAAATGTATATCTGTTCGAAACTATAAAAACTTTAATCCCGATGACTTTTTATCTGATCTTTGCCGTACAGATTTTTATGATGTTTATCAACATACTGACCCTGATGCTGCTCTCCAAGCATGGTATGATATTTTCCTGCCTATTTTTAACAAACATGCTCCGATGATGATTAGACGAGTTAAATTAACCCCCAAACCCCCGTGGATAACTAAGGAAATTGATGTAGAGATTTTAGTTCGTGATAA
>CM065693.1:4460866-4479115 GCA_017654935.2 Phymorhynchus buccinoides
ATTAGTTACTTTCAACAGTGCCGTTTCAGTGCTGTGAAATGGCCTGTACGCTGATTGTGAACAACTGATGAGTTGATGTTCATTGAGATAGCCTAGGAGTTGATGAAGAACTAATTTCTCAATGATTTTTGATATGAAAGAGAGGTTGGATATAGGCCTATAGTTCTTGAGAGTGTTTGGGTCAAGGGATGATTTCTTTAGAAGTGGTTTGACAATGGCAGTTTTGAACACAGATGGAAAGGAGCCAGATGTCAGAGAGTTGTTGACAATATGGGTGAGAGTAGGGAGTAGTTCATCAAGATACTCTATGAAAAGTGGCGTCGGTATAGGGTCAAGAGGACAGGAAGTGGGTTTAGCTTTTAGAATGATCTTCTTCAATTCAAAGGCAGTAACTGGCTGAAATTCCAAGAACGTGGATGTTGTTCCTATTTGGTCTAACAGGGTGGTAGGCCTAGGTGTGGAAGAAGCCTGATCAAGTTCGTTTCTGATCAGCTGGATTTTCTGAACAAAGTAGTCGTTAAAGACATCAGGAAGGTCACTGACAGGGTGGGTGGTAGGGAGAGGGGTGCTTTTTTCACGCCCCAGTAGTTTGCTGCAGATAGAAAACAGCCGACTAGAGGTCACTGCATTGTTTATTTGGTCAGTGTAAAAGGAGGATCTTGCTGTCAACACTATGTTCGCTATTTTTCGTTTCGCAGCGTTGAAGATTTGTTTTGTAACGGTAAGGGGGGTCTTAAGCCATGCTCTTTCAGCTACACGCTTTTCTGACTTCGCCGAGTTCAGTTCAGTGCTAACTAAAGGGTACCACGGCTCCAGTCTATCGGCACGCTCTTGGCGGTGACGTAACGGCGCGTGTGTGTCGATAACGCGAGTGAGAGCGCTGTTAAGGTTGTTGACCGTGGGGCATGATTCAGGGCAGATAGTCGCGCG
Source organism: Phymorhynchus buccinoides (assembly GCA_017654935.2). Classification (NCBI taxonomy): domain Eukaryota; kingdom Metazoa; phylum Mollusca; class Gastropoda; order Neogastropoda; family Raphitomidae; genus Phymorhynchus; species Phymorhynchus buccinoides. The sequence goes on from CM065693.1 coordinate 4,461,797, forward strand.
CAACTCTGCTTGAAATGCTGATCTATCCATGCCGCGTACATTACGAGACTGTCTGTACGATGGGGTGTCAGACGGGACAGACAAACATAGTTCACAAACAATACAGAAATGGTCAGAAGCAAGAGATTGAGTGACATGAGTAGAGCGTAGCAAATCATCATCTGGTCTATAAATTACCCAGTCCAGAATGTGGCCACGTTCATGAGTTGGCTCGGTAACAGATTGACAAAAGTGAAACATATCCAAAGCATTAATCGTCTTAGTAGTTACAGGGTTATGCTGAGTATCAAAATGAACATTAATGTCTCCTAATATAATACACTTTCCAGAAAGGTTATTACAGTACTCTAAAAGGTCAGGGAATTCACTGAGAAACATAGCGTCTGTCAGTTTATTTTTGCGGCTTGGTGGAGGTCGGTACACGCAGATGAAGTGGACAGGAGAAGACGACGTTGCCAGGGTAACGCGAACTGCTTCAAAGCTGAGATGTTGGAAGGGAAAGGCAGTGGAGGTAGAAAGATGCTTGGCCAGAGAGTTCTTAGAGATGAGCGCAATCCCCCCACCGCGTGAAGGGCGGGGGAAGGAAGAGAGTGTGTAGCCAGATGGTGTCAGGTCAGCACACTTTGCTTCATCGCCTTGTTTTTTAAGCCAGGATTCTGTTATTACGAAAACATCACAGTCATTGTCCGTAATGAAAGAGTGGATCTCTGCTCGTTTCAGTGGGTCGCTAACAGATCTTGCGTTAAAGAGGGCCAGTTGTAGACTGTTGGAATCGTTACGTTGTGTTGTACTGGAGGGCCCATTGCTAATTGGAATACGTATCAGGTTGTCAGGGGAACGCTTGGTTGTACAGCTAGTATTTGTACAGTTCAGGGATTGTTCCACAGGATGGCAGTGAGAGGGAGGTAAGGGGTAGACAGGCAAGGCGTGTCGACCGACCCAGTGTTGGTTGATGTCAGGCGTTGGCAGCTTAGTGGTGGCCGAATCAGGTCTGTTACCACACACTGTGCTGATCTTTCTCTGTTTCCGCCGGCCACCACGGTGTTTCCGGACCCGTGGAAGATGGTATCCAATTCCCACTCCTTTGATGGCCTCTATTACAGAGGGGTCCAGTGGTGCTGGGGCAACAGACAGCAGTTGTTCTCGACCATAGGAGATTCGAGAAAGAGGCGCGGTGGGGGAGTGGTGAGGGGCTTGACTGAATGGAGTAGGGTCAATGGTGTTTTACGTCCTCTTGGTCTGAATCAGACACATATGGGACATTTGTAAATACAAATATGGTGGGAACAATACTGGAGGCAATGCCCGGAGGCAGTACAAAACCAGTAAAGTCCCGATTTTTTAAATTAATACAGATAGGTGTAGCGACGAAAATGGTGTTTTACGTCCTCTCGGTCTGAATCAGACACACATGGGACATTTGTAAATACAAATATGGTGGGAACAACACTGGAGGCAATGCCCGGAGGCAGTACGAAACCAGTAAAGTCCCGATTTTTTTATTAATACAGATAGGTGTAGCAGTAACCACGCCTCGGTTAAACCTCATCGGCTATGGCATCGCTACAAGTATTACAATAATAAACATACGTAATACAGACACTACAACAGACACGACGAGTATGCGGTGCTTCTTTTGATGAGTATAAGTAGGATACATAGTTTTAAATGTTTTCCAAAAGATATAAAAAGTTACGAAATGGTGCAGAGATAACATTCTGGTTTACAGATTAAAATTATTGAAAAGCCAGGGGAGGTGACTCATGATTGGAGTGGTAAAAATAGACCGCGTGCCACAAACTATTGCGATTTCGCGCTTGTTTTTTTAAAAATTCCCGATATATATCCCGATACGCTATATTGCTAATAATTACGGTGTCATGTATTCACATCAGTAATATATGATGTCATTTTTTTTTGTCCGGGCGGCGGAGCCAAATTGCGGCGGAGCAGAGATCGATCACTGATTGGTCGATGGATTGATTTTATTGATTAATTATGCATAATAATAATAATCAATCGCTCCGCCTCAGTTCGATGAGTCAGGTGATGGATGGGTGATTGATTGATTTTTTTTGGATTTTTTAAAAATATGATTTTTGATGTTAGTTAATGAGGTCGATTTGATCCCGATCAAGATTTTGATGGATGGTGGGTTGATTGGTAGTCGAGTTTGTTAGGTCGATTGATTATGGGTGATTGATTGGGTATCGTTAAGGCGGCCATGTTGGATTTGAAATATCGTGCATGCTGGGAAGGATTTTGTCTTCTGGCCCTAGAGGTTCGTGAATGGCACGCGTTCGATTAGGTCTCGGTCATTTACTTTGACGCGTCGGATCAGGATTGCAGATTTTGATTGATGGGTGAATGGTGGGTCGTTTCGGTAGTCGAGATGGCGCTAGAGGGTGATGGGTATCGCTAATGCGGCCACTGATGTTGGATTTGAAATGTCGCGCATGCTGGGAAGGATTTTGTCTTCGAGATTGCCCTAGAGGTTCTCGAATGAGCGAGACGATTAGTGTCAGGCGATGACGCGTGCGTAGAAGTCCCTAAGGGTATCGAAAGGCGGGCGAGTGAGAGAGAACGCTGGAATCCCAAGAGGGTGATCGAGAGAAAGAAAGAAAATGTGTGCGTGAAAGAGAGATAGATAATGGTAGAGAGAGAGAGAGAGAGAGAGAGAGAGAGAGAGAGAGAGAGAGAGAGAGAGAGAGAGAGAGAGAGAATGTGTGTGTGTGTGTGTGTGTGTGTGTGTGCGTGTGTGTGTGTGTGTGTGTGTGTGTGTGTGTGTGTGTTTATTAATCCTACAACTTGACAGAAGCACGAGTAAAAGACAATGATTTTGTTTTCTTGAGTGATTTTAACGCCATGCAGGGTCTTTCAATTGACAACAGCTCACCTTCCAACTTCACACTCAACCATGTAAACGTCAAAAGCGTGTTGTCAGTTTGTCTGCCTCTGTTGTTCTCCTTCTCAAAAAGGGGTAAAGAGGAAAAATTAGAGAGAAAAAGTGGCCAATAAAGCGAAATTGAAGATTTCAGCTTTGGCCGTAAAAACGAACAAAATAACACACGCTTAAGAAGAAAAAATTCCGTTCCAGAGGAAATTGGCCGATTAAGCGGCTTTGGACGATTATCCGATGGCCAATTAAACGGATTCCACTGTATAAGAAAACCTGGATATAAGAAAACAAAAAATTATCTCCCTTCGATTTTCTTATAACCGGGTTTTGCTGTACTGCAAACTTTTCAACGGATTCTGACAGCCGTGTGCATATCATTCTAACAGATGTGATAGTTTGGTCGTTATGGCGTACGGAACGGACAAAGATTAATGAGTATGAAAACCGTTCGTCTGACAGTCAAATCAAATCAAATCAAATCAAATTCACTTTATTATCTCCCAAGGAGAAATTTTGTTCAGGTGCCAGAATAACAAAGACATCGACATTCAGCATGCATGAATAGGAGCAAAAGTTACACATAATACACACTTAAAGATACACATTATATGTGGATACATACACGTCTAAGGATACATACACGTCTAATGCATAGTTTCTTTTAACACGATGAACACACACTTAAATCATGAGTTTAGGAGGTGGATGGATCTGGGGATGAAGGATTTCTGTGCCCTGGAGTTGACTTTAAAAGTTTTGTAGCGACGTCCAGAAGGTAATAGTTCGTAATGTTTGTTCAAAACATGGGAGGTGTCACTTACAATCTTCCTGGCTTTATGCTTGGTTCGTCTTTCGTACATCTCATTCAAACCCATCTCTCTCTTTCCAACAACTTTACTACACACATTCACCACATCATCCAACACACGCTTGTTCTTCAAACACAGACTTCCAAACCAACACATAAAGGAAACAGTAAGCACAGACTCAATGCAGCTACTATAGTACGTATGCAAAATGTTTGAGTTAACACCAATGTTTCTCAGTCTGTGCAAAATAAACAATCTTGATTGACATTTCTTATGTATGTTCTGTGTGTTCTTGTCGAAAGTCAGTTTGTCGTCCAAAATGGTACCTAAGTATTTGTATTCTGAAACTCTTTCCACTGTTTCACCATCAATTTCTACCTTTGGCACAGGGGGTGGATCTTTCCTAAAGTCTATTAACATTTCTTTTGTTTTGAGCACATTGAGGTCCAGATAGTTTTCTTTACACCACAGACAGAATTTCGCAACTTGACTAAAGTAGTGAGAATCAGAATTTGAAAGGTCTTGTATGGCCGAATCGTCTGAATATTTTATTATATGAACATTCTCAGTACCTCTACAGTTGTTGGTATACAAGTCGTGGTGTTGCCTGTCCCTAACCATGCCCATAATCCGAATGGACACGTAGAGACGGGGGACATACTTGGACGGGGGACATGTAGAATGGCACAGAGGTAACGCGTTCGCCTCGTAAACAATAAACCTGGGTACGGGGGATTTTACCTCTCACTCTGCACTAGGACTTATGGTCTGAACGTGGAGTCTTTCGGATGAGACGATAAAGCGAGGTCCCATGTGCTCATGCACTTAGCACACGTTAAACCCAATGGCAACAAAACAGTTGTCATTTGGTCAAAATGTACACCCTTCTCCTATCCTTCCTCATTAGTCACACAAACATCGCGTGCAAAAAGAAGGGCGGTGCGTCTCTGGCTTCGACGGGCTCTCCAGGTGGGATCAACCCGAAGATCGCAGAGACGCCTCTGTTATTATAAAGTACCAAATACCAAATACTGATACGGGGGCACAATGAGGGGGACGCATAGAGGGTCTACACGAACCCGTATCAAAGAAGGGCATTATTTTGGTTGCTCGCACAATTTACACTCGTGATGTTCGAGTCAGTTCGTATAGAGGAACTATGGCAGTGTTGTTATTATGTCACCTCGTAGCTCGAGGAGCTATGAAATTCCGTGTGGATTTGTCCGTAAAGTCTTTGCCTGTTTGTTTGTCTTCTACTTCGTGACAGTATTATCTCGTATTATCAGAAATCTGGTTGTCCTCAAGAACCAGCGGTCATCAGTGAAACGCCAAGACGGCTACGGGTCGGGTCAAGCGTTTTCATTGATACGATTGTTAATATTTGTCTGCTCTGTGTGTTTTATTAAAAGAAAAACTTTACATAAAACCAACACAATTGTATTTTGTGTCATTATATCTATTTCGTTTTCTCGTTGATAGCAGGCACTCTCCCAGTGTATTTCAGTGTTCTTATGGGTTGTCACAAATGCTGGGGTTCTGGTTTTAACGTCTGACAACGAATTGTTATTTCATTGTCTGTGAATCTACTCGCGTCAAGTATTCACAAGCAATACTTTGATTTTATATGTTTGCTTGTTACTTAACAGTAATGCAGCCTAAGTGTAGGCAAATGTAGTTGTGTGGAGCATGAAAATACAAATTAAAAAAAAGTATGTTAAATTTTAATCTTAATAACCGGTGTAGGCATATCAGGCGTGTGTCTGTGTGTAATTGAATTAAAATGTATGCTTGGTTCAACTTCTTGAATGACGCGAAAACAAAAGACAAAACGTGGTTGTGAGAAACAGCATTGTATATTGGCTCGGCTTACAAGCACTCGTATTGTTTGTTTTGGGTCATGTTTAGAAGACGGTCAGAAACAGCAGTGTGCCATCCCCTTCAGCCGTGTGCAGAGGCCAACCGCTGCCCATAAAGGTACGACGGTGGCGCTGCGTGTGGTGTAGCAAGAGCAGACCGAAATCAACTGACAGCAACACTATAACTATAGCAATTGTAAAAAAAAAAAAAAATAAAAAAAACCTATAACAAGTGTAATACATTCATACTGTTTCACAATGAATCGGATGAGATCCTGCTAGTTATGTTCACTATATTTGTAGTCTACATAACGCGAATCTGATGAACTATATGTATTTTGGTATCAGCCATTTTATTTGATTCGTGTATTGGGGTCTACTTGAGTATATTTCACACGCATCACGACTCGCAGGCATCGTGGCAATCTGATCTCATTGGGGTCGAATCGTATGCAGTGTGTCTTTCCCTCTAAAGTCGATAAGACGATATTTGACCACAGCGGTAGTTTGGCTACTTGCCTTTTGTTGGTATTCCCTGCTGTCATGTCTACAGAAGTTCTAGTCTACAATGCATGATATTGCTAAGGATATTGGGAACATGCGTTCTTTACAAAAGAACTTTCCTCGCTTACTTCTGACAGAATAAAATAGGCACAAGTTCCGCATAAAATAGAGCACATATTAACACGAGCAACAAAACGGCTACTGACAGAAAAGTGAGAGCAACATTAATAACTATGCACACGCACGCACATACACAGACACACGCAGACACAAACACACAGACACACACATACAGAGAAAGATAGAGAGAGAGAGAGAGAGAGAGAGAGAGAGAGAGAGAGAGAGAGAGAGAGAGAGAGAGAGAGAGAGAGAGAGAGAGAGAGAGAGAGAGAATGTATGTATGTATGTGTGTGTGTGAGAGAAAGAAAGAAAGAGAAAAGTAGAGAAAGGGCCCTCGGGTAGGGCATACGTACGTACGTTTCGCGCATTCATTCATTCGTAAGCGCAAACACGCTCGCGTACATACACTTACACATACGCATACACTCACGCGCGCATACACATTCAATCGCACGCTCGTATTCAATTAACAGATTTAAACACCAGGGTTTTCCTTTTTTTCAGTGATTATTCCACACAACATCGAAAAAGTCATGACGTCAAAACATCGAAAAAAGACTGTATACAAAATATAGGTGTCAAATCATAGAAAGCGATCATAATTAGCTTCCGGACATCGCAATTATTTCATATAATCGCTTCAAATCATCGAAAAAAACACTGATAGGCAAAACATGGCTGTCAAAGCGTAGAAAGCGATCATAAATCGCTTCCGGACATCGCAATTATTTCATATAATCGCTTCAAAACATCAAAAAAAGACTGAAATTATAGCATATTCAAAACATGGCTGTCAAAGCGTAGAAAGCGATCATAAATCGCTGCCGCAATTATTTCAGCCATTACGCTACACAACGCCACGTCCTCCTATTCTTCTCCGCCGCTCGGTGCCAAGAAACTGTCGGTGCCGCTGACGAGTTAGTCACGGTTAAGTCGTTAACGGGATCGTCGCTACCGCCGCTGCTGCTACTGCTACGGCTGCTGCTGTCGTTTCCCGTTAGTCACGGGACTCCTTGACGGATTCCCGTTACTCCGGACAGTAGCGTTCGGCGTAAAAATAAGGCTGGTGATCCCACCCCCCAGTGTCCGAGCGCCGAGGATCCCGGGGCCCCGTTTCCGAGCGTCTTTGTTGCGTTTCCTGTTTCTTCTTCTTCTCTCCTTCGTCTCCTTCTTCTTTGACCCTTCTTCTTCTTCTTCTTCTTCTTTTTCGGTTTCTTTCGCCGGCCGCTGCAGTTGTTTCCCCATTTCTTGGTAGATTTTTGGAGCGATCTTCATTAACCTTTTAAAATGTTTTTCCTCCATCCAAGCGGTGTTACGGGAGACTTCTAAGCGGCCCCCTTTTACCCCGCTAGGGGAGACGTATTGCCGCAGAGACACTCTGGGTAGTCTTTTCCATCGTTTCACGGCGGCGTACAGGTTTCCCCCTAACGGGAAATAACTAGCGCTTTCGCCGCTCATGATTCTCGAATTAATGATCGTCCGGGGGGGGATGCTTTTCTTAATATATAAACCCCTCGACCAATCATATCAGGCGTTGTACTAAATTCCACACCAGGCGATCGTTGAAACTCGGATCGTGAGGTTGGAAAGGGGCTAAAAGTCTACCCATCGTAGCTCCGCGAGATTTCATAATGATAAAATACACAACGTATAAACCGCAAGCCGAACTAGTAACGTGTTGTAGAAGTTTAGGATTATGTTTATAAGTTGCGTGACGTTTCATAAACCGCTCGATGGCGGAGTGTAACGGTTGAAACCCGTAACTATCAAAATATTCCGCGTGACCGTGACCGTCGAAATAAGCAGCCACCCAATGTTGCCCGGGACCCGAGCTATCGTCCGTGTTAATGACGTAAGCGTTAGCTCGCCCTTTAGGTCGAGGCGCGTTGCCTAGTTTATCTCTAGGAAAAACGCCACGAAACGCTCGCTTCGAAAAAGCGTTACGATATAATAACTCCTCGATTTGACTAGTGTTCATTTTTTTACACCGTGAAGTCGGTCAGGACCTGCCTAGACTGGTCGATTTCGATCAGGGCGTCCAGTTCCCCGTACACCAAAACCATCACGGGTCTCGCGAGGGGCTGATTAAACTTCAGTTCCAGGCGCAGGGGGCGGGCTCGTAGCAGCTCGAACTGATCGCCGTCCAACAGACTGGGGCTCAAATCGAAACAGAAAATGGAGTAGCCCGCTTCGAAATCTTCCTTTGTGAAACTCGCTCCCACGTCCCGATGCAGAGCTCCGACGCCTTCCAGGGTGGTGAGGTAAGACCTGATAGTCTGATGTCTCTCAAAGTCGGGGGTCAAGGGTTTTCCCGGGACGTTTTTACCGTCGACGGTGATCCCCAGGTAGTTCAGCTGGTGGTGTTGGAAGTCGAACGGGTTTCTGCGAAAGTGACCGTTGGCGGCCTCGCTGTCCGCGATGGCGATGACCAGTTTGTTGGGGGTCTGGTTCAAAAACAGATTGTCTTGCACGGCGCTCAAGTTCTGGGCCGGGATAGAAAAGTTCTTCATCACCCCCCGTTTAATGGGGTATTTAGCCGAGGTTTTCTGGAGCGCTTTGGCATGCCCCACGAGCACCCCCGGGTTCAGGGTGGCCTTCCTGACCAGCAGAGAAGCGTGGGTGATGACCGCGCGGAAATCGGGATTTTGCGGGTGAGCTATCAGACAAAAACTGTTCTTACTGGGAATCAACCGGACTTTAATCTCCACCCCGTTCAGCATATACCGCTCCTGCTGGAAAATGTCGGCGTGGAGTCTGCCCACCATGTCCAGGCTGGCGCTAGCCGCCGCTTTCGCTCGCCGCGTTCTCAGGCCGATGTTCTGGTCTCCGTCGGTGGCGTTCATGAAGTGAGCTGTGTCTTTTTCGAACAACCCCAATTGGGGGTGCCCTCGGTGTTGAGTCTCCATGCTGTAGGACAGCAGGGTTTCCAGGATGGCGCGGTATGGGTAGGTGTTTTCCGAGTTGGTGATCAGCACTCCGTTCAGCGAAATGTCCACTTGGGAGAACAGGGTATGCAGAAAATTGTTGACCGGAGTCACCTCTATTCCGGCGGGCAAATCGGTGCCATCGGCCTGGGTTACTTTCGCCCGCAGATGCAGGAACGTGTTGGCTAGGTCCGTGTAGCTTTCGCTGCCGCCCGTGATGACAAACTCTATAGGGGCTCCGGGTGATAGGGTAGCTAAAGGAAAAATCTCGACGTACTGGCCGTCTTCCACCGAAGTTTGAGTCGGAGGTAAACAAAATAAATCCAACCCGCTGTTGACGCTCTCGGCGGATAAAGCGTGGAGCATCGCCATGGTTAGTCGAAGATGTCTTTACTCCGTCTCTTCTTTTTCCGGGCTGGTTTTATACGTTTGGTCGGGAAGTCGAGCGCTCGCGCTAATAAACGCTGCCCGGCTTCTTGGCTGTGGCGTTTCAGAGACGCGGTCACTTTGCGACCCGACAAAAAATCCTGGGCTACGTTCATGCCGGTGCGTAAGCCTTCTTTTAGCATAGCTTTACCCCCTCGTTTGATCAGAGGAAGCGCTAGTCGCCCTAACCCGGCCAACAGGTTACCCAAGCCTCGACCCGAGTAGTTTCGCCCACCCGCAAACACCGGAAGGCCCGATCCCGCTTGTTGAACGTAATAGTGTTCAAAAGCCGAGCCATTTCTAGACGGGTAGCAGCGAGGTTTCATAGCGCGTCTTTTCGGGGTCTAAAATGAAGCGTCACCACGGTGTGCCCCGAATAAAATGATAGTTGCTTCCCCGTGTCCGTATATAAAAGTATTTCCACCGTGTCAAACTGCGTGCGATCGAGGGGCATGTAATGCGGTTTGGTATATATCTGATGAAACACGTCGCCTCGATGCTGACTGACGGGTAGGGTCCTTAGCAAAGGAGCTACTACGTCACCCACGGACCTGGGCCTCGCCAGGTCGCAGTAAACGAAAATGCTCTTGAACGTTTGGGTGACGTCGATGGGGTGAGACGAATAGTACTTTCGCCCCGGGCTTAAACGCTCGTCGAGCCCTAAAATTTGACTCAAACCGGGACTTAACGTCATAATGCCCTTCGCCGCCGGGGGCATCCAAAATTTCACTTTTTTGACGAACAGGTTATACTCGATGCTCGGTGCGAAGTCGAGTCCGGCGAAACGGGTGTGAACCGATTTCATCAAATCGGTAATAAACGCCGCGTTGTCGACGTACAGCCCCTCTAGCATATCCACTTTGACGGACTCTTCTTCGGGCGCGGCGTACTCCATCCCAATTTCGTTTTTGGAGATGTTATGAAAAGAGTTAAATAATTGAATCTCAGCCAGCCCGACTTCCCACCCGCCAGACAAATCAATTTTTTGGGGGAGTTTCGTAGTAAAACGCCCAGCGTGGTTGTTAGCAAAATTTTTTAGCGAACTATTGCTAGGTAACGTTAGGTAAAAGGCCATCACTTTTTGTCTAGGGACGGGTTAGGTAAAGCGTAGCCCAAACAGCTTCCTAACAAAGCGATCCACAAGTGATCCGGACCGTGACCTCGGGATAAATTAATCAAGCTAACGGCGACCGTGACATAAATAATTATTATCTGAGCGAAAAAAACGATTTCGCTGCGCGGTAATTGATGTCCGAACGCCCGCCACATACTCCGCCTTCGCCTAGTAACTTCATCTTCCTCCTCCTCCTCTCCGCCGTTCATGCCGCGATCAAATCTTTTTGATCGACCCAAGAATCGAAAGAAGACGGGTAACCTTTCCACTTGACTAAGAATTCTCGAGCTCGCCCTTTCCTCTTCCTGGACTTTAAGACTCTTTCTACGGAAAAAAATTCTTTTTCGCCCACTTTCTGAAGTTCCTGCTCGTAAAAAGTACCGTCCAGTTCTTCGCCGGCGTCGTCTTTTATAACGTAGGTCGTCGGGGTCGTCGTCAACGCTCGACTTACTCTAAACAGTTCTTCGGTCCAAGCAGGGAGATAACCTTTTCGAAACACTGTTCTATATTTACTCAACCGAACGCGATCCCCTACGCTCAAGGTCGGTTGATGGGTGTCGAGCGCTCGATCGTACAACCGGTGCCAAATAACGTCTTGATTCTCTCGGGTCACTGCCGCGGGGCTAGTACGGATAGATCGATGAAAAGATCGATTATAAGCCCCCACCAACGAAGGTAACGCTTCTAAATACGTTAACGTGTTTTTAAACGTGAAATAACGCCACAGTTTTTCCTTGATCGTCCTGTTAAACCTTTCCACGATCCCGGCTTTAATCTCTTCGTTTTCAGTCACAAAAAAATCGATGCCCTCCTCTTTTAAAAACTTTTGAAAGATTTTGTTGCGAAACTCGCTACCTTTGTCGGTTTGAAGACTTCGCGGTTTACTCCCCTCTTTCAGAACGCTTCGAAACGCTTCCGTTAGGCTACGCCCCGTCTTATCTTTTAAAGGCACCACCCGAGCGAACTTGCTAAACACGTCTATGCAAGTCAATAAGAACGTATAGCCTCGATTGAATTTTTTCAAGGCTCGGACGTCGATCAAATCGGCTTGCCATTGAGCGTCAATCCCGCTCACGATCGTTTGTCGGCGCGGAAAGCGTTTTCTGATAGGTTTATGCAACGTATAAGTATCTTGCGACGCTAGCCACCCTATCGCCTCGTTCTTCAGCTCGGTAGGGAGCGTTCTTTCGAAATTAGTTACCCCACCGAAAGCTCCGGCCTTTTCGGGAGCGTAGTAAAGCGTTTCCAAACGTTTCTTCACTCCAACTCTGCCCACTTTGGATTTTCTTTTCTTCTTTTTTTTTTTCGCTTGCTGGGACTGGGTAGCGTTCCGTCTCGCATGAAGGCCCATCGCTCAGGATTACCCACGGCGTCTTGGGGCACGTTGCTCTGCGCTAAAGCCGTAGCGAACGCTTCCCATCCGACGGGAGCGCTCCAATGTTTGCGCTTTCTTAACGCGTCGTTGACCAGATCGATCAAATTGGAGCCCGGCACCTCTTGACCCTGAAACGTCACTCGACCTCGCTCGTCCCAAGTAAGCTGGGGATTCCGTTTGATTCCTCTTAATATCGTCTCCGCCTTTTTCTTCATCGATTTAGGCACGCTCTCTATGACCTCGTCTTCCACGAGCCCCCGGTCTCGATCCGCGGGTTGTGGACGCTGCCGCTGCTGCTGCTGCTGCTGCTGCTGCTGCTGTTGTTGTTGTTGTTGATGTTGTTGTTGATCTTGTTGTTGATCTTGTTGCTGGTGTTGCCGTTGAGGAATCACCGTTACTGTCCCCAAAGGTTTATCGGAATACTGGTCAAAACGTCTGAGAAATTTAAAGAGTAACTGATTCAAGGCGCTCGACTTATCGCGATCGTTCAAGCGCGACGTTTCTAACGTTTCTTCCTTGATTCTGTTCAGTTCTTTTAAACTTTCGCTCGTAGCGTCAGCTACCGGTCGTGCCGAAGAACCGGACCCCTCTAGAAGCCTCGGATCCACCAATACCAGCTTCTTGGCGTACTCCATTAGAACAGAGAACCTAACACGCTAATTAAAGGCGCTAATAGAGGCGCCAAAAAACCGTGGCCTTTCTGTAGAATTTTCTTCTTCTTTTTGAGCGACGTTTTCTTAGTCGCCAACGTTCGCATCGCCCGTTTGTACTTGATGAGTTTCTTTTTCTGCAGCGTCGTTAAGGGGACGTTGCCTTTTAAAACGTTTAGGCAACACTCGCCGATGACGTTAATCAGTTCGGGCGACGCTTCGGTCAACATACTTCGCTTTACGCGAGCGTTAGCTCCCGCTAAAAACTTCAAGGTCGGTAAATGTTTCTTTACGCGAGCAGCCATTATTTTTTAACGTAGACCGTCTGTCGCTCGCCCGGAAAAATCTGACTTCTTAGTCGAAGGTGTTCCGGGGTACTTTGCACGAGATCGATTAATAAATAACCGTACGGACTCGTTGTAGCGTCTTTATATGCTTCCTCCATATACTTGCGCTTACTCGGAAACATCTGTTTGGCCAGATGAGAAATCTGGGAAGCGTCTCTGGGGTTTTTAAACACCACCATGTAATGACTGTTTAAACTGATGGTTCTGCTTTCTTTATTTTTTGAAAACAGGTTCTGAACGATGTAAAAGACGCTTAAATTACGATGGTGACTGCCTTTCGTAAACAGCTTAGTTATCGATTGATTAGTTTCGGCCATTAAATCGTCGAGCACTATCAAACGACTTTTATTATCCGTCCAGTCGTTCGTGTCTGGTAGTCCTTCCTTCAATATCACCGTTTTAGGCAAGTCTCTGTAACCGCTTTGCCATTCTCCGTAACACCATATAATCTCCTCAGGTACGGGCGTCGTCATCTCGGGCAAATGCTCGATAATTTTTTTTACAAACACGGATTTCCCGGCTTGGGAAGGGCCCGAAATAAGACAAGTAAAAGGCGTACGCCATCGCGGATCCATTTTTTAAACAGTGACCTCTAACTAACGCTTTTATACTCGCGTTGAACGATAAAGTTTGCTCGGTGTTCGCTCGCTCTCTTTTTTCTCCCTCGACTAACTCCGTCTCAACGCGTGTGTCTAATTGCCTGCGCGAGATAATGAATGGGGCGAGGCAAACTCTCTTTATCAAAGCGCTCTCTCGTCTCGCTTTTCAATTACTAAACCGTTAAGAGAGAGCCAGCCTCTCCCTGACGATTAGTTACGCTTCTCTACGAGCGCGCCAGTGTGGTGCGACACCTGGAACTATCCATCGGCCTAAATGTCAGGACGTTCCCTATGGCGGGCCAAATGGGTTTTTATTATCTACTCTATTTTAGCCTATTCAATGCGAAAAAGAGCTATTGAATACACAAAAACCTATTTAATAGTGTCAATGTAAATAGTAAATAGAAATAGTAAATAATCCAAAATATAGAACAACTTATTTCATTACTGCGCTTTTCTATTCAATACTGTTCTTGTTCTATTGAATAGAAAAGTGAAAAGTATTGAATAGAAAAGTGGAGTAATGAATTAAGAGCTTGTATCTATTCCATACTTTGTAAAAAATATTCCATACTTTGTAAAACATATTCCATACTTTGTAGAAATATTCCATACTTTGTAAAAATATTCCATAATGTGCTTGTTCTATTGAATAGATTCAAACTCAGTAGAGTAGAAAATGAAACGCTAAAGTATAAAATGAATTCCAAACCATTCTTTATTCAATATCCCCAAAATCTATTAAATACTTCCAATATCTATTTAATACATCTTGTGGATATAGAGTAGATAATGCTCTTTTCATACCACCATCTCTTTCTATTCAATATTATCCGTAAAGTATTATTAAATAGTTTAAATAGTAAAGAATTGGTTTCGAATGCAAAACTCATTCTCTACTCTCTCGGCTAGCCAGCTGACTGTTATTGTCAGAGACGCCAAGACTACGTGAGGGCTTTATGTAAATCTTGAAGGTCAACACTGAGTCCAACCATCGTTCCGAGCTTGGCCTCCCCTGCCACTTCATTTGACTTGCTTCAAGTTCAACGCCACAATTAATGAGGTTGCATGTAAGTCTTTCAGTGTCACTCAATCGTTTTGTTTCGTTTGCTTTGTTTTTAAAGCATAATTATCTTCTTCTTCAATCCGCCTGAAGCTACTTCACCTATTCTACTAGCTTTTTGAGCTAGGCCTACTAGTAGTCTATTATTAGGCAATCCTTTAGCAATGCGTTACATCCAAACGTGAACACCAAGACACGCGCGCGCTCGGTGGGCCCAGTGCGCGTGTAATAAACTCTTGCAGCCACATACCCCCCCTCCAACCCCCACCCCAACCACCCAATCAAGCGTCGTGTAGTGGGCGGGGCTTCTTCACAAAAGCACAGACTGGGGGGTGGGGGTGGGGTGGGGTGGGTGGTGGGGGGGGGGGTTGGGGGTGAGTAGGGGGGGAGAGGGAGGGCTGAGGAGGGGGAGGTTAGAGAGGGGTATACGGGGTGGCATGGGGGGGGGGGGGGGGGGGGTAGGTTTGGGGTATAATAAAAATCGGATCCTGTTTTAGAGAGAGAGAGAGAGTTTAATTGAATTAATTTTAACCGAGGCGAGGCTCTTGTTGGCACTTGTCCAACTCAATCCCTAAGGATGCATCTCCCTCTTCTGCCATTTTGATGTTGTGTGGGCCTCCAGTGTCTTTGCCTACCGCTGGCTGTCTGCTTCTCAATTTCGCGCGCCTTTATTTTGACCCTTACAATTTGCATAAAGCCCTCACGTAGTCTTGGCGTCTCTGACAATAACCGTCAGCTGGCTAGCCGAGAGAGTAGAGAATGAGTTTTGCATTCGAAACCAATTCTTTACTATTTAAACTATTTAATAATACTTTACGGATAATATTGAATAGAAAGAGATGGTGGTATGAAAAGAGCATTATCTACTCTATATCCACAAGATGTATTGAATAGATATTGGAAGTATTTAATAGATTTTGGGGATATTGAATAAAGAATGGTTTGGAATTCATTTTATACTTTAGCGTTTCATTTTCTACTCTACTGAGTTTGAATCTATTCAATAGAACAAGCACATTATGGAATATTTTTTACAAAGTATGGAATATTTTTTACAAAGTATGGAATATTTTTTACAAAGTATGGAATATTTTTTACAAAGTATGGAATATTTTTTACAAAGTATGGAATAGATACAAGCTCTTAATTCATTACTCCACTTTTCTATTCAATACTTTTCACTTTTCTATTCAATAGAACAAGAACAGTATTGAATAGAAAAGCGCAGTAATGAAATAAGTTGTTCTATATTTTGGATTATTTACTATTTCTATTTAATATTTACATTGACACTATTAAATAGGTTTTTGTGTATTCAATAGCTCTTTTTCGTATTGAATAGGCTTAAATAGAGTAGATAATAAAACCCCGTTTGGCTTGCCATAGTTCCCCCGACCACGCGCATTGGACGCCCTCTTTCTCCCTGTCCCTCTGAATCTATTACCCGTAACGAATCGATCGGTCGATTCGCGAGCTTCGGCTAAAATAAACCGAGTCCCACGCTACGCCACCTGAGCCTATCCCTCTCTGTCGCTGTAACCCTCTGACCGCTAGCTCCCCATAGGGAAATCGATCGTCCGAAATGTCAGGCATTATTTCCGCGATAGGGGGGCTGATCCTCGCGCTCTCTAACCCACCGAGTCTATCACCCGTAACGAATCATCGATCCGAAATGACAGTTCGCTACGACACCTGGCCCTATCCCTCTCTCTGTCACTATAACCCTCTGACCGCTAACGCCCCTAAGGGGAATCCCCGGCCCAAATCTAACACCCGTAACTAATTAGCGATCCCGACGCGTCAAAGTAAATGACCGAGACCTAATCGAACGCGTGCCATTCACGAACCTCTAGGGCAATCTCGAAGACAAAATCCTTCCCAGCATGCACGATATTTCAAATCCAACATGGCCGCCTTAACGATACCCAATCAATCACCCATCAATCACCTATCAATCGACCTAACAAACTCGACTACCAATCAACCCACCATCCATCAAAATCTTGATCGGGATCAAATCGACCTCATTAACTAACATCAAAAATCATATTTTTAAAAAAATTAAAAAAATCGATCAATCACCCATCCATCAATCACCTGACAATCGACTCATCGAACTGAGGCGGAGCGATTGATTATTATTCATATGCATAATTAATCAATAAAATCAATCCATCGACCAATCAGCAATCGATCTCTGCTCCGCCGCAATTTGGCTCCGCCGCCCGGACAAAAAAAATGACATCATATACTACTCACATCATTTTATTTATTTACTATTATCCAACAATGTGCCTCATATATGCTAAAATCAATGTTTAAAATTGTCCGCAGTTTATTGCTAATTGTTACCGGTTTCATACCATAGGCTGCATTTGTTTGCCCTGTTCTATAAAGTATAGTTCTTTTATACGTGCTTCAACATATCTCTGTGCGTATGTGCATGTATGCTTGCGTGTGCGCGCACGTGCAGGTGTGTGCGTGTATGGTTACACGCATGATGTATGCCCGCACGAGTATTAACAATTATACAAGTGCGTATGTACTTTTATAAATCCATATTTCAACCTATCTATATCATAATATCACCTGCCTTGCTGCCTTTTTGTTCAAATATGTATGTGTAATATTAT